>JAOWBP010001760.1:38791452-38805997 GCA_028571105.1 Tragopan temminckii | reverse complement strand
TAGCCAGTCATTCATTTGCTGGGAAACTGACAATTTTCATGAGGAAAATAGTTCAGCTTAAGCTAACTTTTGAGTGAATTATATGAATGTTGCATGCATTCTGCCTCTTAAAACACTAGTTTTAAGATGGAAGGAAAAAATGTTAAATTAGTAACACAGTGGGAATATTTCCATTATAAATGCATTTTAGTACAGCAAAATTGGAAATTATGCAGAGTTTGAAAACTGACTTAATTCACAGGACAGTGAACACAGAATTTAATTTATGAATTATGGTTTGCAACAGTGATTCAAGTGAGAGATATTCTCAAGGGAGAATATGGTGGGGGAGCAGCAGCGTTTCACAGTGTGTGAAGTAGTGTTGGAAAAGGGGAGGAAGGCAACACGAGGAAGTGTAGGAAGAAAAGCAGGAAAGGAGGTGAAAGCAGAGCTGTTAGAAAAATGATCCTGAGTAACTAAGTAGGTTATCATGGTTATATGTGTATGTGTGGTAGGTTCTATTGAGATAGGTCTGCACATTGTTATTGTTGAGACATTGTGGCATTTACTAGCTGTTTCAGATTTGTTGTAATATCATTCAGAATTCCAGTCTTTGCCAGCCAGATATTGGTCCAGGTAAATGGTGCATGGGTGTATCCCACAGATGTGCACTTCCTCTGAGATGAAGAGTGAAATGGTAGCTTTCCATGAGGGCAATGGAGGCATTTCCTTGGCACTATGGTGACTGAAATAGGGAGTCCTCTGCTGGGTGACTACAGCTCCCAGTACATAGGTGGTGGTGTAGCTGCAGTAATGGAAGCTCTAAAATTTCTTCCCAGTTTAGAAAAAGGAAATAAAAATATAATTTGTTTATTTAATCTTCCCAGTGCCACCCGAATGTCTGGAGCTAGGTGTTTGAATCTTTTATTGATTCTGAAACAGAAGTGAGCTTGCCACACTGACGTGCAGACAGCTGCAGACAGGTGGGTGTTTTGCTTTTCTCATAATACATAAAATAGTCAAGAAAGTTAGACATCTTGCTCAGCATTTCTCAAGTTTTCGTATGAGTACTCTTCAGTGCAAAAGTGACGGCTCAGCCTATTACTAAATCACAGAAATGTGCTTATTTTCTTGTTTGGTATGGAATAAGCACAGATATTTTTTCTCCTCCTGCTTACACATAAGCCTAGGTAACCACCTAGCCATGTATACGAGCAATGGAGGATTAAAGTATACAGCTCTGGTAGCATATGGACAGAACTGGTATGGCTATTTGTATTCATGAACATGTATGCCTGCAAGTGCATTGAGAAATCCATACTCAAAGAGCTGAAATGAATGCCTTATATACTATAGTGCTCTATTTAGTTGCAAAATCTCTGGACTGCAGAACCTGACAATGAAAGAGCCTTCATTTTGCTCTAAGTATCTCAGCTTTGATACTTAACAACTGCAACCTGAGTTCTAGGCATCTGCGTATTTTATCCTCGATAGTCCCTTGGCCCTTATTTTCTCTGCTGCTATGTTAAGCGCAGTGCTGAATTCATTGCACCAAAAAACAGATTAAAACCAACATTATATACATCCAGTACCGTTATCATCCCATGATAATTTCAAGCACTGTATAAATGTAGCATTTTAAGACTAACTACCAAGAGGCTGGAAAATGCATCCCTTGTCAATCCTGAGCACCTGCTACTGCTGCCACTAAACTTTGTTAGAGATGGGCCCTGGCTTCATACTGAAACTAGAGGCTTTTTCTACTGTATAGTGAACTGATGTGTTGAGCTAGATATATGGTCTCCACTTGTGTCTCAGAAGGAATTTTCAGAATAAAAGATAGAAGTGTGCTGCTGGAATGGATAGCTGTCTGGAAGATGCTTCTGTCTCATTTTTCTTAAGGGAAACAGACAAAAAATATCTCTGAGCAATTTCCATTTAAAGCACAATGAAAGCACTTTGCAGTCAGGTGAAAAAGAATTTCAGAAGAGATTTCATAGGAAATTTACCATAAAATATTAAATTTTTTGTTTTAACTGTATGTAATTTCAGTAACACAATGCATTTGTGAATTGTGTTTTTGTAGCTAGTGTTACTGAGATAGTTTTGCTGCAGTTGTGCCTATGTCATTTCAATATTTCATTCACCTACAAGAAGCAGAGAAGAGATCACATAGTGAAAAATACCAATGGCATCTATCTGAATTTCTCCGATTTGTTAATGCTCCTAGTACGGCAAATGCCAGTATATTTTTTTCCTAAGGTGAAAGCTTTTAGGGCATTTAAGGTCATGTTTTAGATTAACCTTCATCTAAGAAACTGTAGCGTATTTCATCTATATTAAACATTGGAGGTATAACTTCAGTTTTTATTCTTTTTCCCATTACATTTGTTCAGTGTAGACCTTTCTTCCCAGTTTCAACCCTTCAGGACATCTCAGAATGAACTTGCTGGATCAAGGAGGGATGTTGCTGAAATTGAGATTTGGGGGATTTTTGAGATGCTCTAGGGTATTAAACCTACAGAGTAATTTAAACAGTCACATCTTTGTTCTGAGGGCATGTTTATCATTGAATTGCTCTGAGTTATCATATCTTCACACAGCAATTGCCATCATACTAATTTTACAGACTTTTTAGGAACTTTACCCGAAAATTCTTCCTATAAAATGGTCAGTGCTTCCTGTGGCTAAAAGGAGAATTAAAGAAGCAGACCTGATTCTAGGGGCGAAGTTTCATCAGGATGAGATCATATGTAACTATGTGCCTTCTATTCAGAAACTGTTTCTTTTTTTAGATTAGTAACAGAAAGGGCAGAGGTTTAGGGGTTGTTTTGTTTGTTGTTTTTTTTGTTGTTGTTGTTGTTTTTTGTTTTTGTTTTTTGTTTTTTAACTGCAATTGAAGTTGTGTGTTGAGTGCCCAACAATAAAAGCAGGAGTGGGGACAGAGATTAAGATTAAGGAAGTGGTTTTGGAGACTGTATAGAAGGAGAGACAGATTTGCTGTCCCATCCAGTCTGGCCTTTGGGGAATTACCCCTAGAGTAAATTATCCTTAACTTTTGTCTTGGAAAGTATTTTGGAGGAGATGAAGGAGGAGTAGGCAAGCTGCTGATAAGCAACAGGACTGATTCAGGGGCCAGTGCCTGAACGCGCTCTCTTGTTATCTTTTATTTAGGAGCAGGTCAGGATGCCCTAGAAATCAAATATATAGAGTATAAAAATACAGCTCGCACTCACGAGCATTCTTTCCAGTGCTGAAGGCTTCAACTAGCCCAACAAATACAGCTTACTGTGCTATAGGTTGCAAAGCCTGAACCTTGACTGCAGCTCTGAACACTCTATGCAAACATGTTATAGTGAAAGGGTTTGGCACTAATCTTATACCTATTACCTATTTTCTATCTTTTCAGGATGTGCCGAACCATTCTGTAAATTGGATTGTTGAAGTTTTCTACTTTAGAGTCCCTAAACTTAATTGTATCACTGGGACTGATGTTATTACTTGGAGGAGATAAAACCTTATTATAAACGAGAAACTATAAAACTATATTAACTAACTATAAAACCTTATTATAAAACAGAATAGTCCCAATTTTTCTGATTTTTTTTTTTTTACTTAAAAAAAAATTCTTAAATCACTGAAATGTAATCATGATCCTTACTTTAACTTGTATCCTTGAAAGTTGTTCTTTTTGTCTCTGGACTCTCTGAAAAGTCTTAAAGTGAAATAGTCTTTTGTCTGTTTAGATTTTTCCAATATTAAGTATGTTCCCAGTGATAATACTTACCTTATCATAGCCAGAGGATCAGTAAAATGAAATACAGTAAAAGTCCATATCTGTATTTTATACTCCAGGAACAACCCAGGAATAAAATAGGATCCTTAGGCTTTAGATTTCTTAACTACAGCCCACAGACCTAAGCTTAGTCATAGTCAGTGTGCCAGTGTTGTTGGTAAAAGATAACAGTTGCCTACAGTAGCCCTAGCCTATAATCCTGATCTTAATTATATTATGGCCTTATTCCTACAATAATGATTAACAAAAATGTTAGTTATCAGTCACAAAACCTACTCACGTTTAAAAGGACAATGGAGAATCAACCAAAGAGGGAAAAAGAATAGAACATTTTGGAAGAAAATAGAACTGAATGTTGTTATTATCTTCAGAGATATTACAGGTTTCAGAAATAAACAGGGCACTGGAGAGAAAAGCAATAGCCTCAAGAACTGAAATGATTGCTGAATGTACAGGGCTTTGCATGGGTAAAGTGACAGATTTCTGTCTTTTGGAGATTGTGTGTGTGTATACTCTAGGCTAGGTAAGTAGAAATGCAATTGTATTTATTATTAAAACTATAAATATAAGCCACAGAAATGAATCACAGAAATATTGGATCAGGCCAGGCCATATTGTTAAAAAGACAAATCAATCTCGCTCCTTGCTCGTGCTGAAGAACAGGGACTATAGAGATACATAAGTTCTATTATAAAATATGCATTATAATGTAGTCAATATTATGTAATATGTGAACACGTTATGAATAAATATATAAAATAATTACATAAAATTAGGATTGCAAGTAACAGTAGCAGCCCCAAGATCTCACCTTAAATTCTGCAGAGCAAAGCTCTGCAGGCCCTACAGCAGCTTTAGATTTTCTAACATTAAGTCCAATTCAAACTTTATCATGAAATTTAGACTGGGAAAGGAGAAAAGGTAATGGAAAACAAGCTAGACCTCTCAGCAGTTTTTTTTACTTACGTTTCCAGAAGCAATGAACCCATACTTACTACTGATACAGGTTTGCATCAGACTGAATAGCTACCTGAAGCTTTCGTTTTTGAACAGTCCCCTTAATTAATGCTCCAACTCCAAGTAAAACTAGGATCTATGGGTAGGACTGATTTCTGAAAATCTAAAATTCTCATGATTTCTAAAAATCACAACAACCATTCACCAGGATCCTTTTCTTGAGATAAAAACAGGAAAAGGACAGACCATGACTTTCTCCTGTTTTTTTTGTTTTGGTTTTTTATTTTTTGGTGTATTAAGTTTGGTTTCAAGGTCAGGCTAGAAGCAAGATTCAGGAAAATAGAATCATGATCCCAGTTTATTGCTGGATTATTTGGGTCCTTCTGAAGCTGTAGAAATTCCTGGCACTTTTTGCATATTTGTAAAATTTAATTATATTCAGAGTAAAAAACATAGGCAAATATCTTTTTACTTGGGTGTCCTGTGGAGGTGCTTGACTTTATTGACAAAACAGAGCAGCAGATATCAGATAGATTAATTAATTAATATATTATGCAAGTGTCCAAAATATACTTATGTATAAATTTCTTTGACTCCAGCAAGAGCAAATATCAGAAAGAGAAAAGGAATTCATCTTTTTCACAGCCCTTTTCTCTCTCTGTAATGGTCTGCATACATGTTTCACCAGTCTGAACATACTTTGCTGATGTTCTGTGCTTTTATTCCTAAAATTTCAAATTTGTCTATTCTCTTACACAGAATGGTGTCTATCTCTCCCTCTGTCTCTTCTTTCTCTCTCTTTCTTTTTTCGTCCTTCTTTCCTTTTTTCTTTTTTTCTTGTTTTTTTTTTTTTCTTTTTCCCTAATTTAATACTGTACTTTTTTAGAAGATACTTTTTTTCCATGCAAAAGTTCATTTATTCACTTTGAGCAGGGAAGAGGGCAAATGCTGCCTCGAAGGATTTGGTAGCATCTCATTTTCCTTTGACAAATGCTATTGCATTGACTTTCTCTTGTCAGGGAGTGTGCTGAACAGAAACTTCGTTTACTGCTTGACAGCAGTGATTGTGTATGTAGTTCTGAGCAATGGGGACAAAGAGCCTTTTATAATGAGATAAAAATCGATGATTTACAGGATTGTGGTGCTCCTTCCTTTTAAAAACCCAGATTCAGTGAAACCGGAAACAGTACTATGTTAACCATAGCAGTAATAATACTGCTTTTAAACATTTATTTGTGGGTTTCAGTTTAAATTACTGTTACTTTTATGATATAATGTCCTATGCAACCACTGGCTGCTCCTTGATGCCTTCCAATCAGTAATTTTAAAGCATTTTGCGAGCATTAATTGAGCCTCAGAGTTAAGCAGTCATGATAATTAGCGTTCTCACATTAAGAAAAAAACTTTTGTCATGAGATTTGTGAGGGACCTCATATTCTTGTCCTTTTCATTTGTATTTACTGCTTTTCTACACATATATATTTTTAAAGTTTTAATATAAATTATCAGGGGGAAAATTCTGGTTATCAGTTGTTTGAAAAACAGTCTTCTTATGGCTCTTGTAAGAGGACTAAAAAGCAGCTAAAGAACATTAAATAATTTGTAGTGTGCTGGTAGGTTTTGCAAAGATCTCTAAGATTATCTTCATGCAAAAAACTTAGAAACTATTGCTGCTCAGACTGACATTTTTCTCATGTAATTTATTTACCCATTTGAATGCATGAATTACTAAAAAAAATCGAAAGGCACACACACACCAATTCACACGAAGACTCCAGCACTACCTCTTGTTTGTACCAACTATTATAGTAAACACTTACAGAAAAACTGTGAGGCTAAATAAACTTCTAAATTGTATGTCAGTAAAAAAAAATACAGAATGACGATGTAACAACAATCTATAATCTACCCTGAAATATGCGCGGGGGCTCTTGGGTTGATTTCACCTCAGTGTAGTTATGTGATTGTGATGAATATCACATAGCAAGTTATTGGGAGAAAGAGAGATATTAATTGCATGCTTTGGAGTGAAAGCATGAATTCTAAGTACATCTATAAGTAGTATTGAACTTGAATTGATGTATCTTTTTTTAGGTCTACAATCTACTGCTTTTTTACAATATCTTTTTGTTAAAAGGGTTGCTGGTTATTACAGTCCTAACTCCTCAAAGGTTTTGTGTAAAAACATCTGTTTGACAATATTCTCCTGTCCAGATTGAGAAGAAGATGAAAATCATGAGGTTTATATTTGCTTCGATCCAAGTTTCTAGTTTTAGAAATGAACTTGAAGTTTATATGCTCTGTGCCGTCGAAAGTAATTTGTCTTTTAGTAGAACAGTTGATGGCAGAACTGGTACTTTCAATAAAGCAGAACACAGAGATGTCTGATTTCAAATTAATGGTGCCATAAATCCATTCCGTGGAAATTTCTTACTGGCCACCTGGCTTTGTCTACTTTGTTTTTTGAAACATTTTCCAAACTTTTTAAAGGGTACAGATTCTGTTTCATCACTATGCCTTACGTCTGCTTCTAAACTAAGAACTAGAATGGCTGAAGTTGGATGGGTCCTCTTGAGATCTTTTACTCCAGTTCCCCTTCTCAAGCAGGATCAGCTACAACAGGTTGCCCAGGACTATGTCCAGTCAGGTTTTGATGTACCCACAGATATCAGTGAATGTCGATACCTGAAGATACTTTGTGTTGCACCATTTCCAGGGAATTTTACCCTGAGTAACCATCTCACTGTGTGACTGGCTTGGGAGACGCATGGGCTATTATTTGGAGGAAATGTAAACGCTGTCCCTTACAGCCAAAAACCTTATTTTGGGATTCTCTTCACCTTATCCCCCTACCTGGGATCAAAACAGGTGTTGTTTTGTTTTTTTTTTGCCTTCAGGTGCAACTACTAGTCTCTGTCAGCATCAGGTATGGTTTGTATGGATCCAGCGTGTTACTGTAAGCTGCATCTGTTCTGCCTGTGGGCTGGCTCACAGGACACCTTCAAACCTGAGACTGCTTCTTGTTTCCACTCCTAGCAGGAAGGTGATTATGAGGGCCAGCACTTCCTTTCTCATCTTCGTCCAGAGAAGGCTTCCTCTTGGGTCTGGGCATGGGCCCCTGTCCCTGTATTGCTGATCATCCTCTGAAGTAGCCCAGAGCACTCCATTCAACAGTGCTCTCGCCTTCAGGTGAGAAGGACAAAATAGGTCTGGATAGATTTATAGGCAGCCTGAACCCAGGCTGCTTAGAAAAAAATTGAGATGCCAGTAGTACAGGAATGAAGGTCCAGCCTTCCCAGCATACCATATTTTCGGCTGTGACCATCCAAACTTTCCTACACGGGCAGTTTCCTTCTGCCACCTGCTTGATATCCCAGTTTGTTTTCTGAGGTTGACCGCATCTGGTTTAGCTTACAGTTCCTTTTCCTGCGCTTTAAGCTCTCTAACTGGATTCTGTGTGCGTTCCCACACAGTCAGCTTTCAGCCAATTAAGAATTGTAACATTCATTGCAGTTAAAATGTTTTCTGATTCATAGTATCATAGAGTCTTTTGAGTTAGAAGGGACTCTTAAAGGCCATCTAGTCCAACTCCCCTGCAATGAGAAGGGACACCCACAGCTCAATCAGGTTGCTCAGAGCCCTGTCCAACCTGACCTTGGATGTCTTCAGGGACGAGGCATCCATCACCTCTCTGGGCAACCTGTTGCAGTGCCTCACCAATCTAATTGTATAGAACTTCTTCCTTATATCCATCCTAAATCTCCCCTCTTTTAGTTTGAAATAATTTCCCTTTGTCATATCATTCACTGGGTCACAAAGGAACAGCAAACAGTGTGAACAAAAAGACTGATGAAATATTATCACATCCCACAGTCCACCTGAACTACTGTGGAACATACAGTATTGATTGCATCTGTATAGACATAGTTTTCACTGTGGTATCTAACTAAAGCTAATATTTATGAAAACACTCCATAAGAGCTTGACTGTGTGAACTAAATGGTCATCATTACTCAGCCACTAAAGCACCATTTACTTTACCAGCTTGAGTTTACCAGCTTTGAAATCATTAAAGTTTAAGCTGACCCTGCAGAGATAAGCATGTGCTAGCACTGTCATTACGCAGATATCAGCGTTAACGGGCTCCACAGTACAGCAAAAAGTGCTAATAGGAACTGCATTACTGTAGTATTTGTTTATTAACATGAAAAGAGGCAGTTCAGGAGCTATGAGCAACACCCTTTTCTCACAGTCAGTGTTCTCAAGCACTCAGCCATCTGCTGGACTTCCAACCTGTCCCTACCAAACTTTGTGCTATACTATGCATGGCATTTTAAATGATCTAATGGTCTAATTTGCACTTTTTAATTCATTTTACATTCCAATTAATTTTGATTTATGATTAATCTCCTCTTCCACAAATAGTGTTAGGGAAAGACAGAGAATAAGCACAAACTTTGTTAGTGATGACTAAATTGGAGAGGGTACCTATGGCTGCTGAGACAAATTTGTGGGTCGAGCAGGTACGAAGGGCATGCGTGCACTGAGGGGCTCTCAGCTTGATGGGTTTGTGATAGCACCACGGTAGGCAGGAATATTAATTATGGTTTGTATGCATAGCTGGCATGCAACAGAGATTTAGGGAGAGTGTAGTATCCATGCCCTTCTCTTCTAGATGGTGCTGGGGCATCTGGGACAGCTGGAGTAGATTTGCAGGTCAGTAGGAGCAGTGGGAGTCAGAGTGATTTGCTGTTTCTTGTTTTTTGTTGTTTGGTGTTTTTTTTGTTTTTGTTTTATTTTTATTCCTCAAGGTTTTACTAGACACTTCCTCTATATCTGTTCTACACCCCATTCCTGCTTTTGCCACTGCTGGGTGCCTGGGTCAACCAGGAGATGAGGGAGGGTGCCTGGAGCAGCAGCACCTTCCAGAACTGGGGCTGGGTGCCAGGCACTGGGGATGCTGGGCACAGTGGCACCAGTGAGAAGACATAAAGGGCAGAAGGCCTGGAGCGTAAACTTTCTATCCATAGACTAAATTGTCAAATAATGGAAAAGGGGAGGAAGAAAGACAGGAATATGTCCCTGCATCATTTTCAGTGCCATTTATGTCATGATGTTGTAGATACCCAAAGCACTATATTAACTGGACATCCTTGAGCTAAGCTCATCTTTCTTCATAAAAATCTTTCCAAATGATGCAATTAAACTTTCATATTGAATGCTTTTGACAGATTTAAATAGCAAATTGCACCTCAAGGGACAACCCCTCCAATCAAAAAGCTCCAGCAGTCGTTGCTTAGGGTGCTTGTTCGCCTGAATATGTCCTCATTTCCTACCAGCAGCCCTGACAGACCTTGCCTCCCCCATACTGTAGTCATCTCAGCCCCTTCTGCTGCTGTTCGAGAGGTGTCAGACTGTAGGAAGGGCTTCCCAAAAAGCTGATGTGATTTGCAATATGACACATGGTGATTAAAATGTACGAAGTGTTGCAGGACTTCAGTATCTGTAAAGTCTTTGGGGAAGTCATTGCTGTCTTTATTTTTTGTGATTACTAATAGCCTAGAGTTGCTCTCTGCAAAGCTAATTTTTCATGTCACTTAAATGTCTGTTTTTACCCATTGTGCTAAAGTGTCTGTGGCTGAAAATTAAGGAGACATTCTTTGGGCTGGCAGATTCAGACTATGACATATTTTCTATGTTGAATGCACTTCAAAGTCCTTGCAACATTCCATACTGATGGATATTCATCAAGAACAATCAGTTTTTATTTTATCAGTCTTTCTGGAAACAGAACCATTTGTGTACACTACGATGAGAATTGTTTTATGAAGAAATCTTGCTTTGTTACCAATCATTCGCACCATCACCAAGAAAAGATAGCATAGTTATTAAATTGTATTTATCAACATTCCTTCACTGAGAAAATTGTGTATGCTTTTTTTTTTTTCTTGCTTAAAGGTGCAAACTCTTTAAAGATTTTTTTTTTTTGTTGAGTATTGTACACAAAATAAGTTTTTAGTGGTTCTGACCATTTGCTTTTAACAGCTCATACTGATGAAATGGGCACACCAAAGTTGCTAAATGTGTAACAATTTATAGCTGTGTAGTGAAAATGCTAGGTCATGGCTTGAAGCAGTAATTGAACACCTGGTGGGAAGGCAGGGCCAACCCAGGGGAGCTCAGGTGCATCTAATGTACCTGAGTGACAGGAAGGGGTGGAGCCAGGATCCACCCCTTCCCAGACCTCATTTAAGGGTTGGCAGTGGAGGTAAGAGTATTTTGCTGGAGATCCCTGCCTACTGGCAGCCTTCCAAAGGTAAGCAGTTTTTGGTTGTTTGGGGTTTTTTTGTTTGTTTTTTCCCTTTGTCTCTGTTTCTATGGCTGCTGTATTTGGGCTTGTTCTCATTTCCTACAGCTTACGATCTTGCCACTCTGCTATTATTGCTGTTCTTTCCATCACATTATAGCATTACACTTGGTGAGCCAGCCAGATACTTATTTAGGATGGATTATCTGGAAGAAAAAAACCCATATATATTGTGCTTTGGATAGTCACTGGGACGACTAGTACACTAAAAGAGGAACTTCTGGGGAAGACTCTGGGATTCCTAAGTTCCCCATGATTAAGTTCAATATGGATCACTGAAGATTAAGGGCTTATGAGGGACAGTGTTCTCATTAAATCCCATTCAAAAATGGCTGACTTTCTGAATAAATTGGGACGAAATCTTTTGACATCTGAGGAAAGAGTAGTAGCAGCATCTATCACAGCACAGCCACTGCTACTCACTGTTAACACATCATTCCTTGAAAGAAGAACTGAAAGGTGAAAATGAGCTTTTAAAAGCCTCTATTAGACATCTGGAAAACAAAATAATGTCTTTGACAGGGCCAACTGCCCCACCTTCAAATGCATCTTCCCCTTTGAAATTAAGACTCAGATTGTTGGAAGGGGAGAAGAACTTGGATCAGCAGAATCCTTGGATCCTAGTTGAATCCAAGAACAAAAAGAAAGCCAAGCAGGCTAAAATCCAACTAGAGGATCTGGAAACCTCAGTTCCTCTAGAAATAAGATCAGTAATAACTCAAAACACAAAGAAAATTCAGGATAGACCAGCAGGGTTGGAATCCAAAGAGCATCACCCTGACCACAGCACACTACATGTAATGGCAAGCCACGAAACTTATGGATTTGTTCCAACAAATTAAACAAAGACCTCAAGAGAGCACACCAGCCTTGCTTTTGAGATTATGCAATATGGGGGCTGAAAGTGTGGTAATTAATGGGCCTGAGATTTCCAAACTTGCATCCACAGACAGAGGCTGTATGTGATGGTAATACATAATGAAGAAATCCATTCTTTAACTCAGTGGATAATGGCAGCATGTAGAGTTACATGCCCAAACAAAAGTGACATATTGATAGATGCTGTTTTATGGACCTCAATGGAAGAACTCTAAAATTATATCAGAGAACTAGGGACAAAGGAGGCCATTTATGAAGGTGCATTTGAGAGTCCTGACCTGGTTAATTTTTTTGCAGGAATGAAGGATCTCATACTACAACAAGCCCCTCCCCACCAGTATAGCACATTTGTGTCCATACTGAATCCTTTAGTGGCCTCAGAGGCAAGCTGCCCAGTCAGTGGCTGATCTGGGGAAGACAGAGCACCCTCAGAATGGAAGCAAATACTGAACATTGGAAGGGGCTGAGGTCCTCCCTGTTAACTAAAAGCTGGAGACCAGCTGCATGGACTCTTCAACTGGGACACTTACGAGTATTCCCAAAAGCAGATGCTTAATGACTTAGTCTGGGTTGGGGTTCAATTTGCTTAAACTGATCTCCAGACCAAACATGTCCTCCTCCAGCTATGGAGACAATTGGAGGACAAGCAAAAGTTTCAAAATATCCCTAAAAATGTAGGGGTAAGAACTATTAAAAAAAACAAAACAAAACCCAAGAACATAGAATCTGGAAGATTTCTTAGTTCCCAATAAAGGGGAAAAAACCTCTTCAAGTAACGTGGGCCACTATACCTGAGCCACCTGAGGAGGAAGAAGAATTGGCAATTGCTCGGTTACTTGCATGGTGGGGGATGCCAGCCCCCCTGCAGCTAGGGCCACTGGGCAGGACTGGAGGCCCTATGTCAAACTAAATTTTTTTTGGTCCCAAAAAAATATACAGCAAGTTATGGCACTAGTTGACACAGGCTCTGAAGATGCTACAGATAACATGGACGTCTCCACTTAGGATCCAAATTATGGGCACTAGTAGTTGGATAAGACCCCAAATCAGCAGTGAAAATAATCTTCTGCTCCCTGGCCCTAAAAACCTAGAACCCAGTACACATAGAATGGCCTTGGAAGGTAGGACCAAACTGGTGTGGCCTGCTTGAACCCTGAGAGAGTTTATTGGAGGTTGGGGGATCAAGAGTCCTTTCAGGAATAGGTACATGGCCTGCAGACATTGTGGTTAGCATTCCAGTTTTCATTGCTAAGGGGACCTTAATCATGTCTCTATTGATGATCAGCCCCACTTCCTCTCCCTCCCCCCCCTTTGGTACCCAGTATGATTATGAAGCCTCAGATATTGGGCCAAAGGGACATGCCCCAGTGCAAGCTGAAGTGTTGATCCAGGACAAGAACACAACCTGTACTTTGCCATGGAGGGTGGACCTCCCCCTTCTGGTACTTCTGAAACATCTATGCTGTTAGTCTCTTTGAGTCCACAGGATCACTGGGAGAAGCAACTTGACATCAAGATGCTCTGGTGTCACTACAAGATCAGAGCAAGACCTGGTGGTGGACTATATATGACTGATGGAATGAGAGCTGGACATTCCCTGGTCCAAACAACTGTGTACCTCCAGAAGAACCATGAAGTACTGGTCCACAAAGGAACACAAACCTCAACCAAGAACCAATCATCAATCATCTCATATTTTGTCAACCTATACCATGACAGGGAAATTGTACAAGGCATTGTGGTATGCCAGATTGCTATAATGAAAAAGGCTTACCTTCAACCTTCTCAATCATTGGTTCATGCCGTGAAGGGGTGGAGTGTAGCAGAAATGCTACGTCATGGCCTGAAGCAGTGATTGAGCACCTGGTGGGAAGGCAGGGCCAACCCAGTGTAGCTCAGATGCATGCAATGTGCCTGAGTGACCAGAAGGGGTGGAGCCAGGATCCATCCCTTCCCATACCTCATTTAAGGGTTGGCAGTGGAGACAAGGGTATCTTGCTGAAGATCTGTCTGCCTGAGGCCTTCCAAAGGTAAGCAGATTTTCTTCTTTTGTTTCTGCATCTATGGCTGCTGCATTTGGGCTTGTTCTCATTTCCTGCAGCTTAGGATCATGCCACTCTGCTACCATTGCTGTGCTTTCCATCACATTATAACATTACATGATATGAATTAAATCATGATTGAAATTGTCATTAATTCAATTTAAGATGATGCTCAAGCTTTCCCATTTTTCCTTTAGGGAAAAATATGCACGATTTTTCAGCTTAGAGCAAGATTTTAAACACGGCTGTTTTAAATCTTTCAAAATGAGGCAAGGAGAACACACTTCATAACTCGTGGTCTTCTTTTGTGTGAGAGAGTAATTTCTTCCTCAAAACATTATGCAAGTCAAGTGAGAAGTGTCTTAATCAAGGTATTGAACTAATGCCAGTTGCCTCTTGGGAATGGTTACAAGGAGTTGTCACCAAAACGTGACCTCCACTGATGTTCCAAAGCCCCTCTGAAGTTACAGAAGGAGTTGCCAAAACAAACATCCATACAAAATATACAAGGACTTGAAGCAGTGC
>JAOWBP010001760.1:38767853-38780142 GCA_028571105.1 Tragopan temminckii | reverse complement strand
ACTGAGGCTGACCTAACTTCTGAATAAGGTGAATACCCATCTGGCAGAACCAAAAAGACAGCATTTCTAAATCGAATTAGGCACTAAATACAAAATTATCATTGTAGCTATCAATTTGCTGTCGTGAATCTGGAAATCATTTTGTTCAGAATGCTGTAACGGTGAGAGCTAGTCTTGACTGCTACACATTAAAAGTCAGCAGAACACAAGTCTTAAATGCCATCAGTGCATCTGAAAGAAATATTATTTTTTTTTCTAACTCTTATTGTTAATGGAACTTTGATGCAGAGGTTTGAGGCATCAAAATTATTTCAAGAGTCAGAAGCAGCCAAAGATCTGTTGCATCTCAGTGATACAGTTTTACAAAGATTCTTCTCAAATGCTTCTGCAACAGTAAAGACAACTTAAAATATGCCTAAAATGTTAACATTAAAGTTTATACAGTGAAATTAATACTATTTTTCACGATTTTCTTGTTCTCTCTTGTACTCTGTAGATCAGCTTCTTATGTTTACACAGCATAAAATGTCTTACTGCCGTTGCACAGAAGAAAATAAAATTGTAAGCTCCAGAGAGTTTGGGATATCTATATCACAGTTGTTTCCTAAGACACACCTGAAAGAAAAACAGCCCCTCTGCTGAAACCAAGCAAAGAAATTCTAGTTAATCTCAAATTAAGAGAACTTTTTATTTACTGTGGACCAAAAAGTACAGGAAACATTGGAGCATAAGCAAAGCTAAGTGCATGTCCCTGAAAACTGAGAAGGGAGTAATCACAGACAGAAGGAATGAGCAGTAGCTTGGTGAAAAATTATTATGTTGGAGGAACAACCAGTAACACAGTAGTGATGGATGTTGACCATCATTTCCCAAAATATATGGGTAATAATCAACACTGATGTAAACAAGAGAAGCTAAATACTATGCACATTATCTGTTCAAACTCCTGCTCTTTCACAACATTATTCAAAATTCCATTATCTTAAGTGTTCACCAGCAGCTTCTCATTTTTCTGCCTGTTTATATGGAGGCCTTTTCCAGCAAAGATATTTTATATTTAAGAACAAAACTTTGTCAGGAGGTATGGTCTTTTAGGAAATACTTCTCATTACTCAGGTTCCTCTACTTTCACCTTTGTAGAGACTTCAAATTAGTCTTTGTAGAGTCTTCAAACTAGCAACATAAACTGCAAACACCAGGGAATCTACAGTACTCTATCCAAACTATGTTCACAGGAAGCAGAATAACCTGTTTTTCTTAAGTCTTTATCTTACTAGTATCATAAGTGATACGGGTGACTGCTAAAGCATACTTGAGCATACTGAAGATTTTGTTCTGATATTTATTACTAGCTCCCTATCATAGGAAGGAAAAGCAAAGAGCGATTCCACACCAGTTCCAAGCCAGTACCAGCTGAACATCAAGGTTTCTAGTCATGTCTTCAGATCAGTATTCCAGCTTGCTGAAGAAATTATTTAGTACACATACATTAACATACAATTCACACATTCCAATACTCTAAGAAAGGATCACCATATAACCTTTTATATCTGCATATTTAAATGATAACATTAATTCTTTAAAGTTCAAATCTTATGAATGGGATTAATTTTCTACTGCTGTGATTATATAATTATTTATTTGATTATTAACCAGCTAAAACACTTGAAGAAACTATGAAAGAGTACAGAACAGTGCCTTGGCAAGTAAATATCATACAAAGGCCAGAGGAAGACTACTTAAAGAATAAAATTGGAGGCTACAGGCAAAGGCAAACAAACAAAATCCTTGCAAAGTTTTACATAAGCATATTGTTTTCAGACATCACTGTTTAGCCCAATGTAAGACCACAACTCTCTCATCTAGCAGTAGGTATTTGTATCTTCTGAAAAATCTGAATCATTCTGCTTATTTAAACACATTAAATGTGTATGCACTTACAGTGTTGACTGGACGTGTTCAGGACTCAGTGGGGGCTCCAGCTCAGTTCAAGGCACCCTTGTCTTCCTGCATGCTGTGTAAGTTGCTATCCCAACAACAATCCTACTTGAGAGGGAAATAAGTGGCTACAGGACTTTCATTGTAAAGCACACAGCTGAGCTGAACAGCTGGAGAAAGTGTAGCTAATTACATGAAATGCATCAGCCAAAGGGAGTTGAATTGTGCTCTGTGGAGGTGATTTTAGATGTGAGCAATGTATGTTAGAAGTATAATTCAGAATTCACAGAACAACAGACAATTTAAAAAACAAACAAACAAATGGAACACAAGGCTTCCCATTGGTATCATAAAAACAAACTCACTTGGGAAACAAGAGCCTTGGGGAACAAGAGCTCCAGAGACAGCAATCTTTTTGTTACATTAGTTGAAGACTTGACTCCTGAGTTTACGTGTTCTCATGATTTTCTTTATACTCTGGAATTGCTTTCTCTACCAGAATGGATGAGCCTTTCCTATGGGCGCAACTGCTTTACAGCTCACTGTTAATGTTATGGTTCAAGCCAGTTCAGGATTACAAGAAAGACAGTTACCAAAACTGAGGGGCAACTTTGAAGCTAAAATTCAATTTCTTAGTTGGGGTCAGAGTGGCAGGTACACAAAACTGACTTATGCCATAGTTATACTGTAAACGATTGGTGTGCCTCAGGAAATGTTTTTGCCAAATGCTGAATTGTCCCCATCAACTGGTTTTAAAGAAGTTCACTGAACCCTAACTGTCACATTTCCACCATATACCAAGGGAAGGATAATATCATAGTACATCACAAGTTCCTTAGATGTGTGGACATGAGAGTCCTTAAAAACTAGGACACGTGTCTCAAACGGAGCCAGATAATCACATAATAATCTACACAGATGATCCATTTATTTCTGAAGAAACAGTAAAAGAAAAAAAAAAGTGAATCACAGTACTAAATTACGTATTAATAAAATGATTTTTGTTTCATGAAATCTTGTAGTGCTGATAGAACAAGAGGAACAATTTGTGTATACTGAGAAGTTTCTAAAAGCTTGTTCCTCTCTCTGTGGTGAGTAAAGTAACCCTTTACGACCATTTAAGGGTGAAAAACATGTTTGCCAACACTCTGACTCTTCATAAGTAATTACTCTGTGTTTCTTATGTTGGTGGAAGGTGTCAGAGCTCATCTTTTCAGGTAGCAATCTGCTTTTAATTTAAAAATATCTTTTTGGCTTTCAATTTTTCTGTTTGCAAACTAATTTCTTTCAAATTTCAAGCACTTTTTGTATTATGTAGCAGACAATTCATATAAACTGTTTGATGTAATGGAGCTTTGGAGGAATGAATAATTACAGGGGTGACACATTCTGCAGGGAGAGATAAATCCAAATGCAAATTCTAACTCTGCATACACACAGTCTGTCCCAAATTGTAAAGTAAATCTTCATTGGAGGATTACCCATTTTTTTCCAAACAGTGTCTCCTGACATCCTGATACAAAAGCCCTATCTTCTCGTTGCTTATAGTTATACCAGTGAACTTTAAACCAAGCTAAAATATGAGCAAAATAACTCAATGTTCTCTAGTCATCTAAATCATCCTACTATTCCACAGCTTGTATTTGCTGATCCTTATATTTTCACAATTCACTTGCAACAGAAACTCCAGACTGGTTTAAAATATCTGCTCCCTGTCTGTACTTTATTCTGTTTAATCTCCTCTATTTCACATTTCTAAGTTCACTTCATCTAAGTGTTACCAGCTGCCTATACCTAGCAGTGATCCCAGGGAACTTTATCAGTTGTTGGCAAAGAAACACGAATTTGGGAATCCCATCAGAAGAATGACTAGTATGGGGACATCTGACAGCACTCAAGAATGAGACCAGCTGGGTGTAGGGTACATAGAAAAAGATTTAAGGTGTACTTAATGCAGCATCAGTCAGACAATCATCCTCTTTTTCTAACAAAAGAGATGCATTTTCTTGTTATCTGCTCTCCTAATTATTCCAGTTCATTGAGCAAACTCCACATTTAAGACTCTTCTAAAGATTAATAAGAGCATGTTCAGTAAAGTGCTTTGCAGAGAGACCAGCTCAGGCCTGGGTTGGAAGCATAGCTACATTAGCATCAAGTTCCACCAGGGCTCATTTCTTTCTCAGAAGTTTAATTTAGCCTGAGCACAGCAGCAACCTCCCTTGACTCCTCTGCTTTTAGCTCCATGGATAAGATGGCTATCTTTCATAGTTACTGCACTGCAAAGTGTAGCCATACCCAAGTCCTTTGCAAATCTGCTGCTTATTAAGAGATAGAAACAGAGAATTCCATCTTTTTCCTTCCAGAGTTCTCCAAGCAGTATAAAAATGGTTTGTTATTTCATGAGCCCCCACCTACCCCTTTTCTCTTAAGCTGCTGAATATGTAGCCAGTAGTGCTGCGCTCACTTTGTATACGAAGCACTCCACTATGGTTTGGAAAACATCACACATTGCTCCCAAGCACAGAGTGAGGGAGCCGTGGTGAGGCAGTATGGGATAAATGCAAGACATTGAGATGTGAGACAGAGAGTAATTTAACTGCTTTAAATTGTCTACTATTGTAGCTAATTTCTATGAACTGAACATAGTGGGACCCTGAGGTGATTGACCTCATTAGAATAGGATCTAGCCTTTGTCAGTAACTCCTCAATAAGGCAGTGCGTCTCTTTTTGCGTTGATGTCACTGACCTTATATGAACCCACTGCTTTACAGAATCCTATTCCAACTCTTGCATGGACAGCCCTGAAACAAAGCTAACGCTGACTGGGCTAAAATCTCTCCAGCCCATCTTACAGAACACTTGGACAAGACAAAGGCTAAAAGTAGAATGTTTATACCCAGTCAGAGTGGAAGCCATCTCTAAGGAAATTAAAGTTTACTGATGATTGTTACTATTATTTACAATCTCTTGCTAAATAACATCCTCTTGTGCTTTTTTTTATTTTGCTAAATCCAACAGCCTAGCTGCTACAATTCTCACTCGGACTATAGGGCTTATAGAATTTCTTTTGATCTGCTATGAAACGGTTAATCTTGAAACAAAAAGATATTTTTTTCCCGGAGGTTGGAGGAAATGAAGTCTAATAAATGCTTTAGCTGAAGGCTTCACATATCAATCAAAACAGCAGTAGGGAATTTCTGCCCACGTAGATGGGAGCATGTTTATTCCAACATCATCATCCAAGGCAAGCTATGTATACTCTGAGATTTAAGGAATCGGAGGAAAGGGATTATTCAAAAACAAAAACCCCAAACAAAATAGAAAAGTCTTCTTGTTGAGTTTAACCCAGCAGACAGCTAAGCACCACACTGCCCTATCCAGAGTAAGTTGGAAAGAAAAACAGTAAGAAAAGAAAAAGAAAATGTAGAATTCCTGGGTTGAGATAAATACCACTTAATAGACCAGAAAAGGAAGAGTTAATAACAACAACAATAATGAATGATTATACATTATGTAACTGTGCTATTATTATTATTTATACAAAACAAGTGATGCACAATGTTATTGCTCACCATTCACTGACGAATACCCAGCCTGTTCCCAAGCAGCATCAGCTCCCCAGCCAACTTTCCTCAGTTTTATTGCCCAGCATGATGCCATATGGTATGGGACATCCCTTTGGGTCAGCTGTCCTGGTTGTCCCCTCCCAACTCCTTGTGCACCTCCAGCTCTTCACTGCAAGGTAGCACAAGAAGCTGTACAGTCCTTGGCTCTGCACAGCACTGCTCAGTCGCAACCAAAACATCGGTGTGATATCAACATTGTTTGTCTCGTAAATCCAAAAAAAATGAGCTATACTAGACTTTATGAAAAAACTCTAGTCCAGCCAAAACCAGGATACTTCTCCATCAGAAAGTTCAGGGAATCATAGTTTAATTCCCATTTACTTCATTTCAGAGGCCATCTTCTGTGTGGTTGTCCATGGAAAAATGAGGGCAAATACAAAAACTGTAACATTTCTGCAAATGCAAGGGTGGTTGCCACACAATTTCTAATAATCATTACCAGCATTGAGTTCATCTTCAGTCAAATCACGTTACCAGATAGTATTCACATCTTGCCACTACCCTGACTTCAGCTAAAATGTATGACCTTACAACACCTGTACCGTGGGCTAAGATAACACATTTCATTTTGCAGCAGGTTGAGTCTTAATGTGTGTGCACATCAGTGACTGCAGAGGTAGCGTGCTGTGGCTGCTCTGTAGTCACTTGTCTGTATCAAATAGCTTATCTACCCAGCAAATTTTTATGGAGCAGATGTTTTTCATTGACTTTCTGCATGAACACTTTTGTCAAGATTGTCTATATGCATAATCTAATTTTTTATCAAATTTGATTAAGTTACATTAAATTAATATAGATTAAATTAATTAGACTAGATCAATCTAATTTTTAAAAGTCAGTTTTATTCCAGAATAAAAACACCGAAACTGAGTTAGCAAACATTGTTCTCCAAACACTGCTCAAACCATGTCTGTGATCACTGTTCACCTTTCACTGATGTAGCCATTCTGCTAAATCAAGGCACGTACAATCAGTATTCCCAGTTAGAGCTAATTAGGAAAATCTATTCTCTTCACGCTAACCACCTTTCAAGAATTCTCTGTATGGAAAATCTTGAACATAGCATTCACACTCATTAGGCTAATAGAGCTCGTAACATAATGAGGGTTTCACTTGGGAGTCTAGTTTGGGAATGAAAGGTATTGTTTAGAAGTTCCTGTGTAACTTTTCCAGAAGAAACATTAGGCTACCATAATTCACACATACACTTCATCTATGCATTTATCTCCTTCTTTGAGCTACGTATGAAGTTTTGAAGTACAGTGAGCACAGCAAAGGGTGCAGAAATCTTTCTGCACACTGCTTGCCTTGCAAATGTGAAGTATAGGCTGGTGCCTTTTACTGTGATGGAGCACTTACAGATGTTCCTTCTGGTACTTAAGGTTGAAGCTAGATTCCCTACAGGAACCGTGATGAATGACAGAAAAAAAAAAAAGTGGAAAAAAAAGAAGTGCTACAATGGGAGATGCAGTTTGACATTTAGGTAACAGATTTGAGCTGTGCTGGATTCTGGCTTCTCAGGCGCAGCATTTGGAACATTTTCCCTGAGGAAGTATTAAGCATAGAACAATAATTCAGTGGTTTCTGAAGACCAAAGGATGAGTAGAAAACAAATGCAAAGATGTTCAGACACGTACTATCTTCATGCCATTTCTCATTACTTGTCATGGAACCTTCAGTGAAATTAGCAGTATTTTTTTTCACAAGGACTGTTTGTAAGTTGTAACAATACCATTCTTTGGACTTTGACATTGTGATTTATTGCTGTGACAGTAAGAAGGATATCATAAATTAAGACTCTGCAAGGTCTTCATGCCTCTAGACAGAGGCTCTGAAGGAAAGTGGGCAAGAAATTTTGTACAAGACATAGCAAAATATGTATTTTATTCCAAACTGTCAGCAAAATAGGGTTTGGTGCTGTTCCAACTAAAATATTTGGGAGTTTTGTCACTGACATTAGTGGGAGGAGAGTCAAGCACACTTTGTAATGGAGATTAGTATGCAAAACCAAGATGTGTGCAGTAAGAAAACTCTGCCATCCCTCATGGAAAAAAAAACCCTTTCCTAGTTTATGGATGCGTTTGCAGTTGTTGCTACTTTCCAAGATGAAAAAAGAGAAGAGCTAAATGTCAAAAACATGATATTGTTCAGTAATCTCTAAAGGATATCATTCTGCTTTCAATAAAACAGATTTGGCTATTTTCCTCACTTGGAGAAGTCAGATGGTCCCAGAAAGGCTTTGCTTGCAATTACTGTCTCTGCTAAGATGACAAAAAAGCGGAGTGCCAAGTCAAATCAGCTCTTTCAAAGGGTTTGAGACTAGATCCGTTGGCTCTCACTCACAGAAATACTGTTCAGTCACAGAGATAAATATGAGGAAGGGCTTTTTTCTTGCTTAAGATTGAAGGATTAGGCTGCAAAAGAAAGGAAGCTGATCCCAAGGGTCAGCAATTATTTCCCAGTGTTTTTCTGCCAATAAGCAGCTTCTACTATTGCTAAAAAATTATTTTTAATGAACTCTTCAAACTGAACGGCACAGCCAACTTCAAGATAGTTAGAGTCAGGGTATGTTAGAGCCTTTACAGCAAGGGATTCTTAATATGGAAAGAGATGAGCTCTTTGTATAAAACTTTTCAGACATTGTTCTGAAAAATGGCCTGTATCCTTACAATCATGCTGCAGAAAGAAACGCACGTGGATATAAGCAACATTTTCAATGAAATGCTATTAGCAAGTTACTCTGTCATGGTGACACATATATCAAAGCATATCCCCGCTCTTCCAGGCTGTCATGCTCTAGCAGGAATTGAATGCAGCGCTCCCTGCACTGTTATTGTACAGATGAATATTTTCACCCTCATCTCCATACTAAAGCCACCGTATCTCTCAAGCTCAGTGCACAGCACTCAAAGTGAGGGTCAGCAGATGGACATGTGCAGTGATCACGAGACACAAGCACAAAACAAGTTGTTGCTCAGATCTGAGAGCAGATTTCTTCCATCAGTGCTTTAATCAAATTACAATCCAGGAAGCATGTCTTATGGCTTCAGTGGCTTTTGAGGTCTGTGACAGATATTCTACATAGACTTATAGGGCACTTTTCCATTGTTCTATCCCTCTATCATCTCAACTTCAGTTAAGTTACTCCTGTCTGCTTATGATTCTTCTTGCATGAATATAGTGTAATTTCAAAACAAAAGAGAACAGATAAAATGAGAGGAGGATAAATGTGTGCGTGGATAATAGAACCAGCTTTAAAGAGATACAGAGAATAATTATAGCTAATGAAGTTTGGAAACCTGTAAAACATACACTAAATTGCTGTTCTTTATACAATAAATAAATCTAAGATCAGAAATGTCTGTACAAGATGTGAGTACAAATACCTAAAGCGAAGGAATTGTTGTCACCATTAAGTAAAAAAGCCTGTTTTTCATCCTTCTGCACAGTACATTAGTCTTAAAACTCCTGTTGCTCAGAATAGAGTAATGTACCTTTTTGGTTTTGTGCCTTTAGCAAATGCAATTTTAGGGAACAAATTCTACAGCTTGAAAAGGAGGAAGACCCTAGAGACAGTTTTTCTTGTAAGCCTAAAAGCTGTGGCAACCTACTGTGTTTGAGTCAGTACTGGAGGATACAAATTAGGGTAGTATAAAATAGAAAGAGTTTGATACATACAAAAGATATATTTAAAATTAAATGTAGAAGGAATAGCGGAAGTATTTGTTGTAATTGATATGTAGGAAACATAATAATTTATCCGGTTATAGTTATGCCGTATTACTCTGCAATTAAATTTATTTGCTCTCTTTTGGTAGTATATGTGCACTATATAATTACTACTGTAACACCAGTGTCGTATGCATTCATTTAAGAGATGTCAACTACCTATTTTAAAGGTTTGCCCATCATAGGTCTGCAGGGAGACTTTTAGAAAAGGCAGAAAAAGTACGAAAAATACTCAGTGTTTATTCAGTGTTTCTATCCTAAATTTATTTGTTCATGTTAGCACAGAGCTTTCCTGTTATCCCATTACACAGGCATTTAACATGTGATAAGAACTTGCAGCCCAACAAGTGTACTAACTTCATAGGCATATAGTTGTCAGGTTACAAGCATTTGAGCTTGGTCACTTTAGTTTCTATCTACCTCTTCCAGTAAAGCTTCAAGCTCCTCTCCAGTTTTCAGATCCTGTACATTTTATTTAAGGAACTGATGGGGAAGCACTGCAGGAGATCAGAAGATGATGGAAAATGAGGAGCAAAAACCTCCTTAGTACTCAAGACCTATTCAGGATGTCTGTCTTTTTCCCAAGTGTGACCAAATGCGTGGTAGTGTCCTGCCACATGAAATCCCCATTGAATAAAGTTGGCCCAGTTGAAAACAAGTTCCTCAGATCCCCTTCACATAAAGGCTCTTTTCACTTCATACGATGGTCTACTCTTAAAATTCTCTATTACAAAAACAGTGCAGCACCTTTAAGCAGTTTGTAGGGTGAAAAATTTATTGAGTGCACTACTTCTACAGGTAACACTCAGGTGTTCCTAGTTCCTGCACTTTCAGGAATGAGACGTGGGATTTCCTTGTGTTCCTTGATTGCTCTGTCCCGGTAAACCCTCACAAGAAAAGACCAAAGACAAAACCAGACAGTAAGTGAACAGGTAGCATGGAGAAAACACAAACCTGTGAATTAATTGAAAAACCCATCAACAGCACAACCTGCTACCTGCCCTGCAAGCTCTGTGGTACAGGGAAATAACAAGAAGCAACTTGTTAAACTTTAGTCCAGAGAAGAAACAGATGAGTTTGTGAGGAATAGACAAAGATTTCAGAATTTGGCCATTTTGGATGTGAAAGCTACATAAATACTTTGGTAAATGACACTCTGCAGGGAATAACAGTGCACCTTGTAAGTTAATTCAGTAATCTTGCTAATTACTAAAAGTATTATTATTCCACATATGAAATACCAGATAATGAATATATTTTATTTAGAATTCTCTACCTCAGCAATATCCATACAAATCTTATGAGAATAAAGTAGTAGTTTTGGTTTTGTGCATATTTATTAGTATTGACATTGGAATAGGTATGTGTGATCAACTGAGATTCTTAAAGCTAGATTTGAATTGGTTTTTTATTGTAACATCGTATTCACTATAATATTTAATGTTAATCCCCCGAGTTTCTTTGATAGCAGAATTTTATCACTTTTACTGTCTTCTCAAGATAGTGATTGGGAATGAAAGGTAAGCTTGTTCCTTGTGTTTGGATTCAGCATAAATCTGAGGGGGAAAGAAAGAGATAGAGAAGATAAATAAAGCAAAGAAAAGAATGAGTTATTTTACTAAGGATAAATATTCTCCTACTAGAAATGTTGCACGGGTGAACTGAAAATCGGATATGCTGTGGTGTGTCCATGGTGCACTGGAGAAAGGAAAAAAAAGAAAAAGAAAAAAAAAAACTTGGACTTTTGGCTGATGTCTTGTAGTATTACAGAAAATGGTACAGTAGTGGACATGTAGTACAATGAAAGAAAAAACAAGGGGAAGAATTAGCACATAACTATCGTTGCTTCCTTCCACAGAGCCACATTCACGAGTTTCCTACTGACTCCTCCTGACCTTGGCTCTGGCACAGAGGTCCTTTCATTTCCATAAAGGATCACTGAAGCCAACTCCATTGAGTTTTAGGATGAAGAATTTAAACCAGATGAAACTGTAGCAGCTACCATGTACCCTTAGCTCCTACAGTAGTTAAGAGAGTTACAAGACTTTTCAAGTCAATTGAAACTTTCAGGGGTAAGAAAAAAGATGACACTGTTAAGGCTAGGTGATGTTTTTGCTGAAAAACAAGCAAGAGAATGAAGCACCAAAAATGCTTGTGAAAACCTGATGAAGGTAATTCCACACAACTTTTATGCTTCCCAGTTTCCTTTGCTTAGGGAACAAGAATAGAAGAAGGAAAGCACAAGAGTCGTATTTCTTGGTTTGAAAGTGGCAGACACTTCAGAAGAATACTTTTAAAAACAACCAAAAAAAAGGTGATGTGTGCTTCAGTTAACTAAATGATACATTTTCTTTCTTTCACTAGTTTCATTTTCCCACTTCTGGATTATTTTCTTCTTCCCTTGCAAGTCTCCTAGAAGAGACTTCAGGCCATGAGAAAGACCAGTATTTCTGTGGCAGAGGAGCACAAGTACAGTACTACTACTGTCAGACGGGTTAACTTTACCTTCATCCCATTTTAATCAAGGACAGGCAGACCTCAAGATGAGTGCTCACTACATGCCAGCTGGGGAGACTTAGTGGTCATTTTACCTCTGAAAGAATCCTGAACTGCATGTTTACTTCTGTGTTGGCTACAGTTGTAAATAACTCTGAATCTCAATTTAAAAGCAAAACAAAGCAACCCCCCTATAGCTTTCATATGCAAAAGATGGGGGGGGTGAAGGGGGGGGGAGAGGAAGGGGGAGAAGAACAAATCTGGTTTACCTGGAGTACTGCAGTATCCCTATTTAATAGCAACAGAATGCTGCAAAGTTTTTCCGATGATCTAAAATTACCATTTACACAAGCATAGAAAAAGAGAAAAGTAAATAATT
This sequence comes from Tragopan temminckii, assembly GCA_028571105.1. NCBI lineage: Eukaryota > Metazoa > Chordata > Aves > Galliformes > Phasianidae > Tragopan > Tragopan temminckii. The sequence goes on along the minus strand of JAOWBP010001760.1, from coordinate 38,767,974 downwards.
TATAAATAGAATCCAGACACAAGCTACTCAGTTGCTCATGAGGAAAACTACCCCTTAAATACTATTGCTCTGAATGAGCAAGCTCTAAGTGATTGATCAGCATCTCTCAGTTATCAGTCTG
>JAOWBP010001760.1:38753202-38767753 GCA_028571105.1 Tragopan temminckii | reverse complement strand
AAACTACCCCTTAAATACTATTGCTCTGAATGAGCAAGCTCTAAGTGATTGATCAGCATCTCTCAGTTATCAGTCTGTCAAGGAGTCTGTCTCAACTGTATCCTTGAGACAGTTCGTCTTACGTAAGACCTTCATGCAGCTTGCCTTTAGGGAAGACTGATCTAATATATGAACCTTTTAAATTTACATATATAAAGTTCTCTGAGGTTCCAACTGAGGTTTAAATTTTTCCAGCATGAATGCTGTCATGCAGCAGTCCTATGAGTATAAATTAGTTGGACTGCTGAGCTCAACTTTTTTCTAAAGTATCATCTCCCACTCTTAGGTTTTTTGACTTGGTATTGCTACTAGGCATGGTGGGATAGAGGAAACGCCAATCCCTAATGCAAGTGGAATCTCATAACCATGATTCTCAGGCTGATGCATTCCTTCACTAGCTAATGTACAGGACAACATAGGACATAAAAAATAGAGTGGGGTTCTTCATTTCTTATATCTAATCAGATTATTAGTAAAGGAGAATAATCACAAAGTAAGAAGTTATTTCCAACATTAGAATCTATGGATACTTCAAGGCCATTAATAACACCCCTGTCACTCAAAGAAGTGACTTTTGCTTTGGCAAAAAACATACTCGCCATCTGTTACATTCATAATTAGGGAATTAGTTGGCCTTAATAGTTACTACAAGAACAAAAGAAGTAGTACAAAGAAAAGTGTAAAATATTTTTACCAAACAAGACCTCATTCTTCAAAACAGTCTTTTCAAAGGAAAATCCATGGCCTAAATTTTTCAATATGATCTAGTGTTTGAAAAGCTAAGATTGAGACTTTTGCAAGAAACCTAGTTGCCCAAAGGTCAAGTCTTTTCAACGTGGTCATCAAATCATAGAATGGCCTGGATTGAAAAGGACCTCAAGGATCACCTAGTTTCAACCTCCCTGCTATGTGCAGGGTTGCCAACCACTAGACCAGGCTGCCCAGAGCCACATCCAGCCTGGCCTTGAATGCCTCCAGAGATGGGGCATCCACAACCTCTCTGGGCAACCTGTTCCAGTGCATTAATGAGAGTGAACAGAGAAAAACAGATACTTAAGTAACAAAGTTTCAACATTTGAAGATGGGTCTAAATTATGTAGGAAATTGGAATCTGACAAGAGAGTCACTCACCCTCCATTGTTTTTTTGTTTTTTAAAGTGTAGCCTTTGTCCTCCCCTGAACAAAGATGTCCAGGCATACTGCATCATAGTTCTGTGACAAGGTAGTAGGTCAAGCAGCTAGCAGGGAAAGAGAGTTAGGAGTCCTGAGGTTTGTTTCTAGTCTTCTCACTGTTAATAAGAACCTGGAAAGAATCTGACCCCAGATTCAATGCATTTAGTAGTAGTTTAATTCTACTGTTCTTCTTAAGGACGGACAAAGTTCCTTATGTTTCAGCCAGACCTAAGAGGCAAGGGGTAGGAATGGAAAGCACAGAGTGTCTTTCAGTAATCCTCTCAGAGGACCATTAACCCAGAAAACCTTCAAATAGGAAAATGGGCTGGTGTTTGTTCCTGAGAACTTAGACGGAAGTTAAAGGAAACTCTCCGTCTTCACAAAACATTTCTGAAGGGAAACTAAAATCAACACTGGAAATGAATTGTCTGGGGACCAAAGAATAATGAGAAGAGCTTTAGATATGAAGAAACTTTCTAAGACTATTTTTTTTCTTTCTTTCTTATTTTTTAATGTATAAGAATTTCTCCCTGCTTCTGATCTTTCAAGGAAAAGGATCTTCTGAAGAAGCTAAACAAGGAATTGGGTATATATGAAGCCATGAGAACATGGTGATGCTTCTGTACTTCTAAGAGAGATGATAACTCCAAAGTCCTCCTTTTCAGCCTCATTGTTTACATTTTCTTTGACAAACTGGTTCTCATGAATGAGTTGGCTTTTTCTGTTCCATGGAAACAATGAACAGTGCAAAAGTTCTACAACTTGAAATAACTTTTCTTATCTTTCAGTAACTCCAGCGTGAATCAAGTAGTCTGTCTGATCATCAAATACTGTCACCTTCAATGCTGTTTCTCTTTATCAGAGACATCTCTTTACTCCTTGAAAGCCTTTTTAAAACCCTGCCAAGAAAACCTGTTAAATATTTTATGGGTTTTTGATAATAAAAAAAAATATTCTGCATCTATTTTTACATTGTTTTTTTTTAAGGATTTATTATCAGTCAGGCTCAGGAAGCTGTGAACTCAAAGACTATGATCAATGGTAGAACATCTCATGTATGTCCTGGTTTTGATAATAGGTCTCTAAATAGGCTCAGCGATGCATTTATTTGTTTAAATATTCATGTCTTCTTCCCCACAAGCAACCTTTAATATGTTTAATTTGGAAGGTTAAGCAAACTCATAAACTTTCTCCCCAACTTCAAGCACCACACTATTACTATGTCCTAACTGTTAGCAGTTCCATGCTGTCATTCTGCAAAATGTATTACCCAGAGGTAAGTTAATTAATTGTTGGAAGAAAAATTTATGATATGCTGTGCAGCTTCACATGAAGTGTTGCTTGGAAAAACAAAATAAAATGGAGAAGAAAAAAAAAGAGGAGAGAAAATAAGTACATGTTAAGCCTTGGGGATTACATTTACATTTATGAGATCCTCTACAGTTTACTGCTCCAGCTTGTTTTCTGAAGATTGCCTTGGGTTGGTTTTAGCTGAAATTTAATATAATGTCTATAACATTAATTTGTTTAAAATGCCCCTTACCCTGTGACTATTCAAGTACAAAAGTGAGTGCCCCATAGCAAAACTTAAGCCTTAGGAACAGCTCAGAGCCATTGCAATACAGCCATAATGTGTACAATTCCCTACCCATCCCCATTCACCAAAAGCCACTTCAAACCTTCTCCATAACCAGTTACCCACTTCTCTCTGCAAATCTAAAGATGTAGCCAGGATTGTCATATGCCCTTGCAAAAAGGAGGAAGCTGGCTATGGGCAGTTTCAGCCCTTGATTGTCCACACTGGACAGTCTCCCAGATGCTGCTTCAGGGGCAGAAATTTCTGGAAAACTTCCATTAATTTTTTTTTATTTTTTATTTTATTTTATTTTTTTTGTCACCTCTGGTGTCAGTAATGGTGTATTAACATGTCTACTTACAAGAAAGAAGACAACAGAGTAGATCAGTAGCTGACCTAAAACTAAGATCTACTCTCTGTTTATACAATACCTATTCTTGTTTTCCACCACTTAAGTATTCATTGAGAATTAGTAACTCTTGGTGCATGTTGACTCCAGTGGATCGCGTTTGTAGGAAACTGGGGAATAATTCTGCTATTCCTCTGCTATTCGTATGTTCAGAGAACCCACTGTCTCAATTCTGTGCAAACACGCTCACTAAAAGAGGCAACATTTTTTAATGATTTTTTTCAGTATAAGTAGTCTCTTCAGTACAAGTTTAACTGGAATGGTTTAAGAAGTGTTTAAAAAAAAAAAATTAAAAAAAAACAAAATGAGGGAAAAAAGGCTTCATTATGAAAACAAACCTCTCTGCTTAGGTTGACAGATATACACTAATTTAGAGAATTACTACAGAGCATCCTATGTTTCTGTAAACATTTCAAAGAAACAATTTTTTGCATCACTGAAATTATTTTAAATATTTAACATAGTGGTTCTTACAAAAGCAAACAGAACATATAAGTCAGGATTGATTTATGGGTAATGAAAAAATAAATTTAGTTTTGTGATGTCAGATATTACTTCATTTCTCGTTTCTCACTAAAGATAAACATTCTCTCCCAAAATGTTTGCATTATTAACATTAAGTTAAACTTTAGGAAAACTTGAACAGGTCTCATAAATTCAAAAGGATTTAGAATTTGGAAAAAAATATATAAACAGAAACCAATATATATTCTAGAAAATTAAAAATATGTTCAAGCCAGTTTCAAAAAGCAATGTGTGAGTGCGCACACACACACACACACACACACACACAAAAAAAAAAAAAAAAGGAATGTGCTTACTCAGGAAAAGGATGGAAGCAACAGAGCTTTAGAAGTCAGAGAATTCTCTTCTGAGACAGCTCTCTGAAACAGATTGCAAGGTTGGAAAGCACCACTGATATTCCCAAAAGATTTATTTCCATGAGTAATTTTTATAAACTGTGAACTGGTTTTGATGGAGCAAAATCGTAAGGAGAACAATTCTGAAAGCTGTGCCTTGGGAACCATATTCGTAAATCCAGTAGTTTGCTAACAGGATTTGTGAACAGAAGTCCCCATGCACTGCGTAACAGACTGAGCACTGGGGGGATTAAAACATGGTGAATGTTTCTTTTTCAAGCCTTTTTACTTGTATTCCCATTCTTCCCCCTCTGTGTTCAAGCTGACTCCATCTTTATAGCTAGAGGGGGCTGTCTTGTAGCAAGGCATTCGGCAGCTGCAGCTGATAAGTGAAAGTGGTTTCTCACTCTGACAAAATCTGGTACAGCAGTACATAGATTGTTAAATCCAAAGAAACCTTAGGAAGCCAGAGTGTTATTCTGGAGCTTCATAAGTACGATGAGGAAAATCAGAAAGATCCCTGATTGGCACTTAACAGTTTGAAAAGTTCAACATAGAACAGTATAAGGAAGACTTGAACTTGTTACAGCAGGTTCAAAGGAAGGTCAGAAAGAGGACTTGGAGAACCTCTCCTATGAAGAAAAGGCTAAAAAAGCTGGGATTATTTAGACAACAGAAGACCTTACAGCAGCCCTTCAAGGACTGAAAAGAGACCTACAGAAAAGATGGGAAGAGACTCTTTATCACAGAGTGTAGTACTAGGAAAAGGAGGGATGGTTTTAAACTAAAGGAGAGGATATTTAGGCTAGATATTAGGAGGAAATTCTTTACGCAGAAGTTGCTGAGGCACAGGCTGCCCAGAGAAGCTGTGGATGCCCCGACCCTGGAGACACTGAAAGCCAGGCTGGATGGGGCCCTGGGCAGCCTGAGCTGGTGGAAGATGTCCCCTGCCCATGGCAGGAGGGTTGGAACATTAAACTGGCATTAGAAAAGAAGCTAACCTGAATCTCATCTCGGCAATGCTTTACCTTACTTTGCTTGAAAAAGCAAACTTGTCCTCCTTGCATTTGGTAACAGCAACAGAAAGAGGGAGGAAGGGACATGGAGGGATCTTTCTGTCAAAAGCTCTGGCACCATGCGCATGTTGTTGTGTGGCAGCCAGACTTCACTGCTAAGATGTACCTGCTCACTGCTGCTTTGTGAAGAAAATGCCATTCGCTGGTGAATGGTGTAGTAATTCCTCAGTGATCTACCAAGGTTTTAAGGAAAATATAAGATGTCCATTGTCAGGCCTGAGTGCTCTGCAATATTTGAAAAATGCATTTTGTAAATCAAGAGTTGAAGCGGAAGGTAAAATTTACCTATCTGCCAAAAGCCAGTGCAAAGTCAATGTACCATTTATTTCCTCAAAAAGTTTAAGTGAAAAAAGCCTACAGTTTCATGCTAGCCTTTCCCAAATGGATGAGCTTCAAGATCATTCAGATGGAAAATAATCACCTTAGAAATGAATACTCTAATAGAGGAAAAGTAGAAGTTTCTTGCCACTGTGAAATAAATAACGCCCCTCCAACCCCCTCAGCTAGCATTACTGTGACAAATGTCTACCGAGGGCTAGAAAGAGACTATTTCTGCAGTATCACAGCTAGAAATTGAACATGTTAGCTTCAAAGAGGTGCTGCATTCCAAGCAGAAACAGCCCCACACGTTCAGAAAAATGAAACAACCTAACCACACTGAATTTCTTTGAAAAGTAATTTAGTGCTTCTTCAGTAATTCCAGGGGAAATAAAAGATTTACTTTAAATTCTCTTATTAAATACCATCTAGCTGTAACCACGATAGCTGTTCCCAGAAAAAAAGAAAAAAAAAATAGAAAGATATAATGTTGGAGTGCTTGTGAGTGGTCTTTATTATTCTACACTGCCTCTCCTTAGGACAACTTTGCCCTTTTGCTTGAGCTCGCATGCTCATTTCAATGAATGACTAAGTGTCACTACTCCAAACTAGTAGCATCTTATATCAAGGTATAATTAGCATAAAGGATTGTTTCACAACATCTTAGGATGACAGAGAACCATAGGACAGCCAAAAACTACCAAGGCTATGGAACTGAGAAGCAGTAGATAGGCTATTCTTTCTGACTAGAGGTTAAATACCAATGACTGAAGGTTTCAGTATTTTTTTTAATGTTTATATGTTGGTCTCTCTGAAAGGAATGCCTCTTATTTATTCCCATGGAAACCACAACTGATACAAAGAGTACAATAATACTATTTGATAGGGCAACTTCTCAGCTACAAAACAAGATGTTCTAACATATTCACCACCATTAAGCAATGCATTTTTGCCAGTGGTGAACATAAGCCTACATGTTATGCTCATAAAAAATATGCACTAATGGAGGTGACCCACTGGTTCAGAGATGCTATGATCGTATTGTTGCTAGGAAAATGTTGACCATGCATCCATCTTTCATCAGCCTGAACAGCGGAAAGTCGGGAGGCACCAAGTCCAGATTGTATGGTGGGGGTGATAGGACAGTCCAGCCAAGATTGACTGGATATTCAAATTGGCATGAGGCCTGGCATTACTGAGTTGCAATAGGAAGGATGTCCTCTTCTCTGGCCTGATGCTGGAAGTTCAAAGCTTCAGTTTTATCAGCACGACAGTGTGTGCAAGCTGGAACATGGCTTGTCTTTCACATCGCTGTCACCACTGCTGAAATACACTACCCACCACCTTCCTGCATTTTGTTTCCATAAACATTTAACAAGCATCAATGAATGTCAGTGGGTGCCATTTTTTTCCACTTGGAGAAATTCAGTGACACCCCTTTGCTTCATCTGCACTTCCATGTCAGGATGCCATTGTCAGACTACCACTCTGCTGCTGTCTGTCACATGGCAACAAAATGTAAGGGAACATTGGTGGGAAGGTTCAATTTACCACCACACCACCAACATCCACATCTGACATGGAGGAGGCATACTTTTGGAGCAGCGTGTGTGTAAGAATAAGTATAAATATGTATGTGTACATAATTTTGGAGTCTTTTTGTATTAGACCTATAGCTCATAAGGAGCTGCCCATTTTTCAGGCAGGTTCTTTATCTGCAATAGTATCATCTATTTAATTAGTCATATTTTGATAGGTAGTGGCTGGTTTCAGTCTGCTTTTATTGACTATATTTTTAAATTATTATCTTGGGCACATCTGTGAAGTTCTTATAAAAAAGTCTATAAATAATAGATCTTTCACTTGATTCAAAACAGCAACGCATTATTCAACAGGGTCCTTCTTGTTTCTCTAAAACTCAGGAGAAAACTCAGAGAAAACTCTAAGAAACTCATTAGAAAGCTGTGAAGGTGCAGACAGAGTCTGGAGCATTTCTTTGACATGAGGCTGAGCACAAGGATCCATTCCTGGGCTCTTCCACAGTAAATGTGAGTATTTCTAAGCCCCACTGGGGTTCTGTCCACTCCTCAGGTTACCTGAAGCTTAGAGCCCCTTGCTACACACCAAGGAGCTATCACAACATTTAGCCAGTCGAAACAGAGGAGGAAAGAAAGCAGCTAGTTCAAAGGAAACCAGAGAATCAAAGCCAAGCTGTAGCTGTGACACTGCATAAATGTTTGGTAGCAATTGAAAATTTGAGCTGTGAGAGAAAAGAAGCTTTGAAGTCATTCCTAGACTGTGAGCAAACAATTAAAAAGAGGACCTAAGTGTACTGAAGAGTGAACATTAGTCAAGTCAGCAGTTTTTGAGATTCACTCATCATTTTGAAAACTACTGTGGATCTGCAAAAACAATGAATGAGTCCAGGACAAAATTAATTTTATAAAACCATATATGTCTGGTGACCCTTTTATCACAAGCTTGCCACATCTTCCTTGTAGTTTATGCAGTTGTCTGCATTCTCTTTTTTTCCTATAATACTTGGCGAACAAACCAAAGGTTAAATCTAGAATATATGTGAATTATTTTAACATTCATTTCAGCATAGAACCTGACAGCTTTACAGCTATAAGCTGCACTGACCAATTACGCCTCACATCCAAAAAGATCATACAGGGCCATAACAACATCACAATCATTATAAAGCAATTCATGAGCCTTGTAAGTCTTAATAGCTCAAATAAAATTGTAACCTACTTCATTTGAAACTTATCTAAACATCTTTATCTTTGACATCAGGGCTGGCAGTGTCATTATTATACGTTTTATTGTTTAGATTTCTAGTATTGTTTGATGCCATTGTGCTTAGAGATAACGCAAGAATTGGAATTATGCCTTTCACATCGTTTTTTGACGTGAACATTTTTGCTTTCTGTCTGATACTGGGAACCTGAAGAGGGGAAACAGAAATAAGTGATTTTTTTTTTTTTTCTGTCTTCAGAGTAAGGTGCATTTCTGGTTTGAGTTAGTCCCTATTATTCTGGATCCACTTTTTCAGTGTATCACTGTCTACACCCTAACAAACAGAAGCCCAGTTTTCAGTTTCCTTTGTGTATTCACAAATATATACTTTAATACCTGCTGTACATCTGTCACTTGTCTGCAAAAATATTGCATCAGTGACCTATCAGCTTTTCTGCACGTGCACAGAGAATACAGGTCTACAGATACATATATATAGAAAATTCTGCTTTAAAAACTAAACAACTAATAACTTTTAAATAAAAGCAGCAGCAAATGCCAAGCGTTTGCCATGGCTGGTTGGGCCTTTCAATCTCTAATTTACTGCTAATTTATTAGGGAGGCAAAGCTTCTCTTCCTGTACCCTGACTCAGCAAGCTACGTAGTACTTTCAGAAATAGGATAGGCAACAGTCCATGGGCCTGAAAAAGCAAGTATATTAATAGGAAACAAGTCACCTTGAGAAAAAGTTTGCAAAAGAACTGACTCTCATAGCACAGACAACCTGCTAACAATTTTTCATAAACACATAATACTCAAAGTATGGTCTCACAGCTAGTGCTGCACTTGAAAGTCACCACAAGGTGGTTTAAGGACAACAATTCTGCAAGCATAAAATGGCGGACCAGCATTTACTACACACAACTGAGAAGACACAATCTCTTCCCTCGATCAGCTTGAAACTGTTGCATGATCCTCAAATCAATCTCAAAGAACCTCCCTTCTGAAGTCTTTTCTTCCTCTAAGATCTTAAATCAGTTTATTTTATCCCAGTGTACCCCATGAAACATCACTTCCCTTACAAAAAGGCTGCACAGTTTTGTGGATCACACCTTCAGATATTTAAATGCGCATTCTACTTTTACAGACCGGTGGCATTGCTAGTTCAAGACTAAATTCCTGTCAGTTTTGAGATGCAGAAACTTAAGGTTTGGTTTCTCTTCCCAGCCACAGGGGTAAATCTGGCAACTGAAGACAAAGAATAGTGGTCCTCTTTAAACTCCATGAAGATGTTACCGGCAATACATGAAATCTCAAGCATAGTATTATTTTATTCCAGTCTGGAGAATTACAGTACCTAAACATCCCTGGGCACTGGAGGAAAACAAATTCTGAACACACCTCAAAACCATCTGAATTTCAGGCAGTAGGGCACACAAAGAAAGTTGGTTCACTGTGAAATGAAAGCCTTGCTTGCACAGTGGGACTAATGTCTTTCTTCAGTACAGCATATTGGAAGATCTCACATTTTTTTGTCTGTGACATCACGGCCTAAAATCATGTGTTTAAGCTATGCAGGGAACCTGATGTATTGTGCCTGTTCCAATTTCATCTTCTCTCACTTTGGGGCTGAAACCTTTCCAGGCAGTTGGACCATATGTGAAGTCTAACACATTTGTAAAGCAGAGGCATCTCTCAGCAGAGGTTAGACTTCCAGCAGAGATATTGCCAGCAAATTTCTAGAGCAACAGTGTATGTTCATCATATTTCAAAAACCACAGGTTCAGCTGCAAAGCCAGAGATGCATGAAATAGAACAATGAAGTCCAAAGGAAAATACCTTCCCAAAAAAGGGTGAAGCTGGACTTTGATGATGTCTCTCAATCTGCTAGAACATGATCAGATTGCAGTTTGGACGAAGCAAAACTGCTTTCTTCACTCATATTTTGCTCTTGCTGAAGTGACAGTAATTTCAAGAGTATTCTTGTCAGATGTAGCTATTAATATGCTGCGTATTTAAATAATTGTCTATATTCAAGAGCCTTTGATTCTCTTTGACAAGAGCATCTTGGCATGGATTTCTATTCTATAAGAGCTACTATCTGCTCATATAAAAAAAAAAAAACCTGCACATTCATTTCCTCAGCAATAAAAGCTCACATGAAATTAACTAAATAAAACACTGACCTCATAGTAAGGTAATAGAGGTCATTGTTAATTACAGCATGCTAATTCAGTCCTAAGCCACATAGAAATCAGACCTTAAAATTACAATTTATGCTAAAAATGAAATAAGATAGTAAGTATTGATTAATGTTAATGAAGAAAGTATTTTTTTTATTATTTTATTTTTGTGGGGAATACGTAGAATAACGACTGTTTGCTTCCATTTATTGCACAGAGGAACTGAGAAGGTTAAAAGATTTTCTTGTGGAAATATTGGTTACTCTTTTATTTGGTATGCAGTATGCAAAGAGTAACCATAGAGATCTTAAATGCTACAAATTGTCTTGATGAAACTGTTACCTAGAAGAATAATATATATTATTATTCATTAAAATATATATATATTTGCCTTCATTTAAAAAACATTTTTGGTGGGTTCCACTAAGGACAACTCCCTTCCCCAAAGTCATGGCATATACTACAAGTGCAGAGAATTTCTATTGAATGTTTTTCTTGTAGCAAGCACTCTTTATGGAGATTATACTCTAACAATTGCTTAAAATGGCAAATTTATATTTGTACCCAAGCTAAGGATGCCAGTAACTAATTATGTTTGATTTTGATGGAGAGGTACTCGATAAAACATATTGAGAGAACTTCTGAGAATGCCAAACAGAACTATTCAAAGCTTGTGCTGATGTTGCAGCACAGAGTGATGTGATAGCAGAACACATCCAAGCCAAGTCTGTAGATGGAGTACTGTGAGCTAACAGCAGGAAACCAAAATCACATCATATTCACAAGACTTGTTGGATATGTCTTTTTTTTTTGTTTTTTTAAACAGCTAACGTTTCCCATCTGCACATCTGAATTCTAGGCATAAAAGGTTCAAAGCACTTTACACAGAACACTGCACGTGTTCACCTAGGATTGTCATAGGGCTTTTTCACTCAGTAATAATTCCAGCAACAGCTTGAAGAAGGGTTTCATCTGAAGCTGTCTTTAAGGCTGTTTATTTTCACAAAAATAACTGCATTCTTTGATCTTCGATTTTGCCTGCCATTCTGTTTATCTTTCATGTTCCCTTTACTCTTGTCTTATCTCATGCTCTCCTTGCTGTGTCTTCCCAAATAATTCCCTCAGCACGTTGCTCCTTTCTTCTCCTTTTGCCTTAAGGCATGATGTTGTATAGTCTTTACTCCTTACTCTTTTTCCCTTTCAGAGAGCTGCAAGCAGACCACTGATCCTGTTTTTACCACCTCCTCAGGCATAATTCTAGTTGTGTCTGTTTTCAAAAATGTGATTTATGGTCTTCCTCAGATCTTAGAAATAGTTGGAAGTGCTGATTAAGACCATTTGACCCTATGGATCACTAAAACACTGGGGATGGGGGGTGGTAATATATTGAGTATACAGCATCAGTGACTAAAAAAAGCAAAACCCTTATCACATTTGTGTTTGTTTTTACAGTTTTACCAGTGTGCCCCCATAACTTAGGGCAGCAAGTGTTTTGGTTAAGTGTTCTCTCTCCAACAAAATTTGGGAAGCTGAGAGAATCCATATCCCATCTCCTCTTTCTGAGTTAGTCACCAGCACTGTTTTTGCTGCAGCTTGTTGCTTCTCTTTTCTGTGGTATTTAAGCCCAGAAAAAACAAATGTCGTACAGACAGAAAATAAGGGGAGATGGCAGTACATCTGGAACAGCCAGACTGTCTTTGCATACTGAGATAGGGAAAACAGACAGCATCATCCAACTGTCATTGCTCAAGACTTGGGGAGGTTGTGTCAGCCCCAGGAACAAGAGTGCCATTTGTGCAGTAGTTTAGTTTCTCTCTTATAAACACCTAAAAAAGTAAGTTTTGTCTTGTCTCATCCAGCAGTGGTACCCATTCACTTTTGTACAAATCTAGTTTAGTTAAAAATGTTGCAAATTATTTGATTGAAATACAGTTACCAATACTCCCTGGAGCATCAAATTATGCTAATAAGAATACACTCTGGGTTTTCTAGTGCTTTAATCAAGATACAAAATTGAAATTCAATCTTCCCATCTCTTTTTATTTTTTTTATTTTTTTATCAACAAAGTCATTCTAGTCCCTGCAAATTAGATACTGTAAACTCTACAATATTTAAGATTTCCCCGTGAACTGGAATTCACTCCTAAAGCATTTTAAAAAAAGAACCACAGATGACATTGGTCCTCTCTAGCATGGTGAAAAGTCAACCACTATAAAAAAAAAAGTAAAGTATTTTGATGTAAGAGTATATTGATTTCCCACAGTACTTATTAATGTATATTGATATCTAATAACGAAACTTATACAGATGATAGCAGGCATTAACTTTCTAGATATATTCAGGAAGATTCCTCTAAAGAGAGAACTAAAGATAACTGAATGCTAAGAAGGAAAAATTTCATATTTCTTTTTGATGTTCTTTGAATTCCTTTAATGAATATTTTACTAACGTTTTCAATAATATGAGAAATGCAAAACTTATCATGGTCAAGTTGTTGCCAAGTGTCAGAATGTGAAAAGAAGGAACCAAACAAACTAATCCTCCAGATATAATCAGGAGGAAACAGCAAAGAATTCAATTAACTCCCAACTCTGAGAGTCCTATTCTGCTGTAGGACTCTTTAATTTAACCCTGTGGCTAGGAAAAAAAATAAAATAAATCAGAAATCCAAAACTTTGCAGTGCCAAACTTTGGATGAGCTTGTAGGTCACTGCAATAAAGACACCCCTCTAATGAATGATTATCACATGCTAGACCTTTTCCCCAGAAACAAAAGCATTTATAGAAAGCCTGTATTATTCATGATCCTTTCACATACTTTTAAGTATTACTCACATAAATTACCTCTTTATACAAAATGCCGTACATATTTACTCTTCAATTTTAAAAGTGAAGAGGGATACAAAGTGACAAACTGAACCAAATCTCACAAAAGGAGAGTCTTTCACTCCCTACAATATCTTATTTCTCAGCTCTTCCCCTCCTATTTAACTGCTCCCCTGATTGAAGAGTATTTTTCTTCTTCCAGAAAGCAGCAATCAGTAGCAACTATTAGTACTCATGAAAGAAATTCATTTCTTTATATGTGACTGTTTCCCCTGGGAAGGGCAAAGAAGATTATCAGTAGATCTTTTGGTAATTAACATCCAACAACTTGTAATATTCTGCTGCAAGACTGTCTGGTGTTCCTTAGTGAAGAAACAAGCCTCTCTTCATACATGCAGTATCTTCTCATTTTAATCTCTCTTTTTTTTTTTTTTTTTTAAACCTAAATAGTGAGCTGTGTCATCAAAAAAAAAAAAAAAAAAAAAAAAATCCATTAAATGCACACCTTTTACCATATTACCTTTTGAGTTTGTATATTTTATTTCCCAGGTTAAAGTAACTCCACATTTTACAAGAAATAAACCAAATGCAATTCATAAAGCAAAATAATGCACAAGTTCTAAGAACAAGCTTGCCTGGAAATGGGAAAGATACGTACAAGGTAAGCTTACCACACGCACTAATGACATGCTGGCATATATGATCACACCAACTAATCTGAGCATCATGGATCAGAAGATCACACAAGCCATTTTCCAAAAAGTTTTTGGCAGAAAGGCTGTATTGATTAGCACCTCTCACATTCTTTGTGGAAGACTCACTGCTACAGTGCCTGGTTCAAGTATAAGAGAGAAAATCTAATATCAAATCCTCATTTGTGATATCTCCTGTTAGTTATTACCATGTACTACTTCTGCTTATGAAAAGACTCCCTTTTAAATCTCAGGACAAAGGAGTGTTATAGCGTGCTCACCTCCAATTATTTTGTTCATTTTCTGACAGCCCAACATGATATGGAATGCCTTATCAGTTGAAGTAGAAGATAACAGCAAAAGAAAAAAAAAGAAAAAAAAAAAAAGAGTAGTTCCACTCTTCTCTTCAGCAAGATATACCCAATATTTTATGTGGGATTAATGTTTTATGCTAGTAAAAAATAATTAATGGACAACAGATATTTTACCCTTGACACTCACAGAAAACAAAATTCGCGGACAAATTACATACATAAGAGGAAGGTGGCTCAGAGATCAAAGCAAGCAAATTCATGTCTCCATTCTGTTTAATTAAACATGGCTAAACTATATTTATAAACTTATCTGATGAGCGTGAGTGTTGAAATATGCATGAT
>JAOWBP010001760.1:38711912-38745037 GCA_028571105.1 Tragopan temminckii | reverse complement strand
AACCCCCCCCCCCCCCCCCCAAAAAAAAAAAAAAATGGCAGAATTATGGATTTAAACCTTCTGGGTACAGCATAATGAAAATATCTTTACAGGTTATTTCCTTAAACTGGCAGAAGGAAAGACTGTTTACATCATTTCCTATGCTGCACAGGTGACCAACTACAGTTGGCAGTTACACAATTATTTGACATTTGTTATGGACTACATAAATGTTAACACTGGGCAACACATACTGTCAGAGTCTCCAAACCTTTAGAACAGATAATATACCATACTGAGGGCAATAGAAGTCTGAATATAAATATTAGAGGTGTAAATATAAAAGGGCTAATTATACAAAATCAGTAAGGAAAACATCTCCGTATTCCCTGCAGCAACCAACAAAAGCATCTCTGTGAAAGCTGTTCTTTACATAATGTTTTTGCCAGCTATTTGGGCTATGACATAGTACTTAGCTGCAATAAAAGCCAGTGATAAATTGGAGAGAATGCATCTCTTCAGGCTGACAGTCTTTAGTCAGAGGTTAGTCAGATCATAAAAACAATACAGTTCCCTGATCACAATGTAATTATCTCAGCATTCTTGATTTTGTTAATACTCACAGCCTGTGTTTACCTCAAGCTTTTATATCAGAGATGAGAGGACATGCTCAGAATGGCATTGTCTGTGAACTCTGGCATGAGGATGACATAGAGGATTTGTTTTAGTGATAAAATCACAGCCTTCAAGAATGCAGTATGCTTACAAGGTGGATCTGAGTGCATACATTGTTTTTATAGCCAAGTGTGATGAGATATGAGAAACTATTGTAGGTCTTTTTTTCGATTACAGAGTCTGTCTGCCTGTGTTTGAGCTCACACTTCATATAATCGCTACAAAAGGTGGACCCAAACTCTAGAAAACTACATAATTTCTCTTCTATTACAGCTGATGATCAAGTTCTGACTAGCACATTCTCTGCACTGATATTAGCCTTCTCTTTATTTTTCTGTTAATCTCTAGTCAAGAGCTTACACAGTCCAGCAGCAGCGTCATACTTCTTCTCCTTTGACATTCACCTTTTGTTGTTCCTTACAGCTGTGCAAAATAGATCTTATGTGGAACTGTTCTGAGCAAGGCAATATTTTAATCTCCTTTTCAGCTACCTTTCTGCACTGGTGAAGATGACCCCACTGACAACAAACAGTCAACAACAAGTTCCCAATCCTGAAGTGCCATCCCACTCAGATATTACGGAAACAGGGAGGTGATGAGTATCAGGTGCATAACTTTTTGAGGAACATTAAACCTTTGACAGAACAAGGTTAAATTCAGCCAAGTGTATTACATGTATGTGTCTAGAGGACAGAGTCTAGGTTTGTACTTTGAGGCTAACTACAACTATATGTTCATAAATAAAGAAATTGGTGCCATGAGATACTAAGCACATGCTGAAGTTTCAGTGTCAGAGTTGGTGCTAGGCTTTTTCAAACCCAAACATGAAGTAAAGCAAAAAGACTTCTTTTTTCTAACTCTGCAGTGGCTTACACTGTTGCGTAATGATCCCGGAGGCCCCACTAGGCCCTGTTATCTCAAGCAATAGCTCTGATTGCTCATCCTTAAAACTAACTTTGCAGCCAGCTGCTATGGCTAATCTCTCTATCTCTCTGCTAACCCAGGGGCAGAGAAAGTTGATCGTGTTCATTTTGATGAAAGATAAAAAAAAAAAAATTGCAATAGCCTTTGTATTATTGAAACACTTCACTGCTTACAGAAAGCCCTGAATATCATACCAGCAAAAATATGACCTTCCAGCCCAAATAATGACATATAAAGAGACAACTCCTTTAATGGGGCAGTGGGAACAGTATGTTCTGAGTGATGAAAGTCTTCAAGGGCACTTTGTTTGAAATGGTACTGCGTACGTTCTCTGCCTTAGTACAGACAAACTACTTATCACTTTAATTGAATTAAGTGACACATTCTTACAGATAAACCTTCACATTGGCATTCCTGAAAGGCTGTGAAAGGCACGAGGATAAAAGATGAGTAAGGCTGTACTGTCTGTGGTATTATGTCAGTGTCATTTAATGTATACGTTACTCTAACACCTATGCTATGGTAGCACACTGTAAGACAAAGGGACATTCTGATGTATCTGGACGTGTTACCTCCTACATAGAACTTCTTCTCCTTCTTTATTGGACAGAACTTCAGCAAATATTAAATACATTTCTCTTGGGGCTCAGGCAGAGCCACAGTGATTTCTGAATCCTAAATATCTGATCAACCATTTTTATTTGTTTATTTATTTATTTTGGTTTTGTACATTGTTGTATAGCTGTTGTACACATTGTGATGAATGGAAACTCTCCTACTAGTTGAAGATACTTGAAGTATCTGCACACCCCATAATCTGACAGCTAGGACAATAGATACTAATTCAGCCCCTTCTGGGCTGAGGAAATCTTGCCATCTACTTTCCTCCTACAAAAATACGATGGTCTTTTCAATGACAACTAAATTAATGGTACCATAATTTTTTCTTCAATTCCTTAAGTGCCAGAAGACGAAGGAGTTCAAACAAACTTTGGCATGTAGCCTTTCTCATCAGTAATGTCACTAGTTAAGTTTCTGTTAGGAAACTCCCCACACCGTGATGCTGCATGGAACACATCTATAGAAATCTAAGTGCCTGACCTGCATGTTCTAGTTCACCACACAGCTGCAGGTGCCAAATTATTAAGTGGTGTAATATTTGATCTAAGTACTTAGAACAAGAGTTCAGCCCAAATATCTCTGCTCCTCCTGGCTGCAAACAAAGCTGAATATTGGGAAAATCCTCAGACAATTTAGAAATTACTTTTGTTTTTAAATTTCTTATATGTGGAGATCCTGAATTTTTAACATTTGAGGCTAGCAGAACTTTCAATATTTACTATCTGATGTATGAGCTATGTCTATTGAACACAAGAGATTATTGCAGATCTTTATTCAGATTGTTGTGTGTGGTTTTTTTTCCCCACTGTAAGTAGTCAGCAGTCTTCTAAAATCCAAAGACCTGCTGCTCAGTGAATTCATTTGATAGGATATTGACAAGTGAAACAATAAAACAAGGGTGAGGCAAGTTCATTCTAAAAATGCAAGAAATAATGGAGGGGTGATTTTTGCTTTTATTCATCAGTCGGTTATTGGAGGTGACAGGGCTTTTCCAGTAAATTATAGGAAGCCCATATAGTATTTGATTATATGATTTATGCTTGTCTGTTTCTCTGCAGCTGCAGTCCAAATTGTAGAATCATTTCAGTCATCTGGCAATATCCACTGATGAACATCTCAGAGGCAAATACTGAGATGAGGAAATAGCTTTTCTCCAGAAGCCAAATAGATCTTGCACCTTTCCAACTAGAAGGAGCAGTGCAAAAATGGATACATAATATGCCAGTCTCAGAAAGAAAAGAGGAACAGATAAAAGAAAAAGAAATATATTCTTTGTCATCTCCATATCCACTAAAGAAGAAAAAAATTTCCCTGTACATTTCTGTTACAGAACGCTTTTTCAATAATTAAGTAAATAAAGTGATTCTTTTGAGACACGAATGGAGGAGAGGAGATGGGAGGAGATGTCCTATACCCAAGTACTATGCATAACCAGAAGTGCATTAGATGATCCACCAGCTACCCAGAATAAAAGATGACGTAATGAAGGAGTGGAATGATATCAATTTGTAGGAAATACAGACCAAAAGAATAAGTTCATGAACAAACGGAAAAGAATGCATTTTTATTTAACACAAACAATCTCATTCAACTAAAAAGAAAAATCTTTAGTCTGTATTTTTAAAAACTGTTCCAAGCAAGAAATGATAATAGCAAGTTGCAATAGCAAATGCTTAGTAATTTTAAACCATTACTTTTCTGGCAGTCACCCTGTACTGATTTTCCATTGCATCATTTCCCTCACTGTCTGTAATCATTTATTACACACACACATAATAGCAGTGGGTTCCATAGCAGTGATTTTATTAACCCATTTCTGTTGTGTTGTTTATTTTGTAGAATTTAATACTTTTAATCATCATTGAAAATAAAATATGGCATAATTCAATAGCTAATTATTAGAATATGTGACAAATTATGATTGACAATCAAAGAACATTTTGTCTTGCTTAGATATCTACTGTGTATCTACCAACTATGTTAAAGAAAGTGGAAAAAAGTAAGAAGGAAAAGATATTGAAAATGAGAATTCCTATTCATTGCATTTTTCATACCATAATTAGCTCGCTTTCTTTCAAAAAAATGAGTGGAGGAGTGTACAGGAAAAGCATATTATCTAAGTAACAATGACTAATGAAAAGAATAGGGAAGCGGTGACAGCTGTTTCTAATTCAGAAAGAACCATTAGTAAAAAAAAATGCTGCTGCTTCTGCTGCATTCACAGGTCCAAGACTCCATATTTTTCACAGTCGGAGTATGACTAATGCTGAAAAAAGGAGTTTTCATTAATAATTCCATAGCCATTTTCCATAAATTTCCTTCAACAGCATTCAGGCTGCACTCTTATTGTCATACAACCGTATACGTCTTAGAGCAACATCGTAATGCATTAGGTGTGGGGAAACTTGGAATTCTAACAAGAATATTTTACTTTGTTTTCAAAATTGCATTTAATTTTCTGGCAACAGTAATACCATCAAAGAAATAAATAGTCTTTTGAGGGTATTTTGTTGGTTCGTTAGTTGTTATTTTACTGCCTTTACAGATTACGAAGAACTATGTTTGGGTAGTAATTTTAATGTCTTCTTAAATCCGGAACAGAAGGGAGACCTTGGGTTTGGCCAATCCAAAGTGAGAAAATAGGAAAGCTATCCTTGCTCATCCAGAAGTAGTTCAACATTTAAAGCACATCAAGACACACACCACAGAGTCTCTCTGGCAGACATTTTTTTTCTACTGAACAACGTGATGTGATTTCTGCTCAGTGACAAAGAAATAAGGCAGCAATATATGATAAAGCAGTCAAAATATTTCAGAGGGAAAACTCATATAAATGTATATAACTTAACAAGCAAGAAAATATTTTGGGCAGTCGGATTTCTCAAATTATATGCAGACTGCTTTATTAGCAAATAAATAAATAAATAGAGGAAACAGATACTTCACGAAGTTTAAGTGGATGACTATGTCCCCAAAGCAGCTTTGAAATTTCCACGATGGCTTCAGTTAAGACTTCTACCTTGTTCCAAAATTGTCTCTCAAAGGAGACAAGAAATGCAATGTAACCACTATGGCTAAAAAGCTGTTAGAGGATTTCTAAAAGCATCTGTTCTGTTTTGGAGATCTCACCTTCTTGACAACTGGGTCTGGATGTTTGAATTAGAATTATATGTCAGGCTGAGTAAAGAACCTTCTTTTTACAGCTCGTAAGCCTGTGTGTTTGTCCAAAAAAGACCTACGGAGAATCAAGGATAAGTTCTCCAGTATTTTGGTGGGCACAGATAGTAGGGACAGTAAGGTCTTAGCACTACTTCTCTCTGTGTTGGAGAAAATTTTCATTTTTCACTACACTTTACTTTTGTCATGGACATAGCGAAGAGTGAGTTCTTATTCAATTCAGAAAGACAGAAAGAGCCCAGGTGAATTATGGCAAGAACATAAGTAATTGAGCAATACATACTGAACTAAACAAACAATGATGACCAACAAATAAAATGATAATAATAATAATGATGATAATAATAGTAAATAATTTTCATAATAAGCAATTATGAAAATCAAAAGAAATTCTACCTGGTCAGTCAAACACACTCATTATTTCTTCTTGCACTGTCTTTCCTTCAATCCCTTCTACACTTATTCATTTAAAAAAAGAAAAGGATTGTTTTAATATTGCCATGGGTGCCATGTCTCAATAGCGTGGCTCTAACTACAGTGAGAGAATTAACTCTGAAAACATTCAGTGACTCAGATTTCAGAGGGGATGTGTAGATTTGTGTCTTAGTTTCAGCTGGGATGGAATTGCTTTCTTCAGAGCATCTGCTGTGATGCTATGTTTTGGTTGTAGGAGAAAAACAATGTTGATAACACACCAATGCTTATAGCTGCTGCTAACAGCCAAGACCATTCTCAGTGAAGAGCCCAAGGAGCTGCAGAGAAACAGAATTAGGACAGCTGAGTTAAACTGACCAAAGAGATATTTCATGAAATATGACATCACGTGGAAGGAGTTTTGAAGGGTTTGGGAGTTCATATATATATACACATATATATGTAGTTATTACTATTTTTCTTTTCTCTATATCAGTAAACAGTTTAATCTCAACCCACAAGTTCTACTTCGTTTTTCCCTGATTCTCTCTCCCAACCCACTGGGAAGGAGAATGAGTGAATGACTGTGTGGTGCTCAGGCCCCTGCTGGGTTAAGCCACAGTGATTTGGTAGTTGTGCAATAATCACATTTAATTATTGTACTCTGAATACAATCACTGTTTTGCATGTGCTAGTGCATATTTGGGCTGGAATGAGATGAATCATCATGAGCACAAAAAGATGACACAGCTGTTGCTCGAGGCTCAGCTAGGGTTTATACAAAATTTTAATTCCTCTTCCAGTGCTCTGGTATCTACTTCTTTCTTGTCACTACTGAAAAATTATACATTTGTAACAAGGTCAAAACCAGACCAAAGAATTTAAAAGCAGTTAATGGCAACAAATGACCTGGTATTCCTACTGAACCTCACATAAATTGTTACATTTCACTCTCTTTCTTCATTCTCCGTCATTCACAAGAAGATGAGTAACATCAGAGAAGTTTTTCTGATTAAAATTTGCTGTCTCACTGTGTTTTGCACTTCCCACTATACCTGTCTTTTCTTATGTCTAATCCACAGGAGGCCTGCTTACCACAAGATGGGAGCCAGGTAGGCAGGGATGCTCTGTGTGCCTGACAGACAGACTCTGACTATGATGGCTGGGGTGCCCCTCTTTCCTTCCAGTCAGCTCAGACACAATGCCTCAGACTGTCAGTTTGGTAAAGTCACCTTGGAGTTATGTATTCCAGGCTGGAGAGCAACGAATTCTCCTGCAGCAGATGACAAAGAGTAGTAATTCAGCTACTTCAGCTGAATGTCATATCCTCATCCCTGACTGGGAATTTCAGTAAGTTGTATTCTCCTAGTTATTTTATTAATCTCCTGTCAGGAACTATGTAATTACATGACAGACATTGACTATCACGTACAAGGTCGACAATTAATAACACTGTGGAAGAGAAAATCTTAGAAAATGAGAGAATTAAATATCAAATCTATAAGCAGTAGGTTGCAAATTCCACTTATTGAACCATGTAAATCCACTGATAACAGAAACCTTTCTTTTGAAGCATTGTGGTTTGTTTCAAACTCATTACCTATGATTGTGACTACTCTAGTGAACTTTTAAAGCTGAAGTAAGGCTTTGAAAATATAGTTCATTACTGTCTTTCAACAACCACAGCTTCTGATTAGATTGTACATACCAATATATTTTCAACTTTCTGCTCTTGGTATCTCAGAAATAGGTACCATTATTAGTCAGGCTGTGATCCTGACAAAACAAATATTTTAGGTCCCTGAAAGAAGTCAGTACTAACTGCTGTTCTAGAAGGGCATCTTGTGTTGCTAGAGAGTTTTTCATCAGAGGCTATTGAAGACATCTTAAACGACTAATTTTAGCCTCCTATGACATATTCTATTGAGTTAGCACTTTTGTGTGAAGAGGTGACTATTGCATTAAGAGGATTTATAAAAAGCTATTATATAGTTGATTTTCTGGTCAGATTTAATTAACCTATGCTTGTTGCAACTGTTTCTAAAAGAATGCAGTCGATGCATATATTCTTAGTACATTTTTTCCAACTTAGCATAATAAAGAATTCTATAAATACACTTCTAAATAATCCCCTAAAAGCAAAATATGATGTATAGCTCCATGAGACTTTGTCTGCAGTACATTTATTCTTAAAATTTATTAGTAGCACTACTGTTAGCTCAGGTGTATTGTAGAAAGGTTTGGGTTTATCCCTATAGCAAGTAAAACCATCTTCAGAGTCACATAGAGTGATTCTGGAATCACTGCAACACACTGGTTAGTGTATTTAAGCCAATCCAGCTGCTATTTGGAACCACCTTAGAATGTCATGGTGCAGATAGCAATGGTACAGGACCTGCCTTTGTATGGTGAAGCCTCCAGGAAGTCAGATTGGACAGCCTGAAGTCATCACAGCTCCAGCTGTTGTAGTTCAATCCAGCTGTCCAGTGTGCTGTCCAGTGAAGTTAAGCTATTCAGGTCCTGGACACTGAGAAAAGTGATAGTAATAAACCACTTCACAGTCATCCTTGAGATACAGACATTAATGGAAAAAAATTAAGCTTGCTATACCTGCTCAAATTAAAGGGAGAGAGGTATACACATATAGTCCCACGTATAGACTAGTCTAATGATTGCAGATATTTGAAATAAAGATATGAATTATAGGGAAAACTGACATGTCAGGAACAACTAAGTGGTGGAGTCAGACATAAAAAAATTGATGAAGAAAGATCAAGCACATGAATGTCAATGATGAGATCATGTACTAGGTGTATTCAGAAAGAGTGAAAAAGAGGAAGCTCCATCTATACATCCTTTTAATCGTTCAAAACTAATTTGAGCTTTTTTCTAGTATAGGCAAGAACTGCACTGCAGATTTACACAAGTTAAAAAAAAAAAGTAATAGATCAAAAAAAATGCTTTGGTTGAAGTAACAGACTAAAATAATGAAAAAGAAAAAAAAAAAAAAAAAAAAAAGGAAAGAAAGAAGAAAGGTAGAAAGGAAGGAAAGATTTTCCCATATGTGAAATGGGTTTGCAAAGAAATTTTATCACAAATGCAACTCTGTAAAAACTTTATCTTCCTCAGAGTTCCATCCTATGTTGCCACATCTTTATTTCTTAGTAGGCCCAAACAGTAAAATATAGCAAAATACATATATATTTCCTGACTTTTTTTCTAAATTTTATCTTAATATTCAAGAGATATTTACCTACTGCATATATATTGGCAAAGTGTGTTGAAATATGCAGTTTAGGAACACTTTCCTCCTGGCATGGCCAATAACTAAATGTGCTAGACAGGCTACCTGTAGTAATTTTGTTTCATTGATGGATTATAAAAAATAGCAGTGTTAGATTGCCAGACAAAATTTGTTTAGGAGCATAACATTATCCAGGTATCATGTTTACAAAGCTCTGAAGAGTCTAGACTTTTATATCTTCAGTAATACAATTAACTTATCACCCTCTTGTGTGTGAGCAACCAGCACTGCCTCCAGAGTCATTCTGAGGAACAATTGCCCTTGAACACTGAAACAATAAAATGGATTCCTCTCCTTGCTTTCCAATGGGAATTAGATTTGCTCATGTAAGAATAATTTCAGAGATGTTTCACTTTCACCCATATGGACACTTCATTCACATAAAAATGGCTTTTTTGAGACATTTTTCTACTATCCCACAGTGCACTTACTAACAAGAGTGCAAGATACTTATGTCTAAATAGTAGGTGTTCATGATGTACATTTAAGTGCTGGTGTGTAGAAATCTTAGTGGACAAGTGACAAATCACCCAGATACACTGGACATTTGAGAAGCTATATAGACCCTACACAATGATGATCTTTAAACACTTAAGCACCAAAAGATATTGTTTCACTGAGGAGTACTTTTCAAACATGTTATTTTCTCTTGCATTGCCATGGTGATGTTAAAATTACTGTTATGGAAGGAAATTCTGATGGATTTTCAGACATTATTGATAAGAAAATTATAGTTTCCTAGCAGATCAATCTTACCTCTTTGAAAGCTATCTAGATGCTAATAGAGAATGATATTTTACCTATTTTCAGTCATGCTGAGCATTTTTAAATGTTCATTCACAATATTTTGGAAGCAAATTTAGGCAACATAATATTGAGATGCAGTCAACAAGAACAACAGCTTTCAAGAGTTGACTGCTCATAAGGAAATTAAAAAAGGAATTCAGAAAATCTCCTATGAACAGAGATTACTCCCAGAAATTCTCTATCAGAGATCTGTTTTGGCATGGTATCTGATGTAAGAGAGTTCCTAATTAAAAGTCCAAACAAATGTTGGAGTCAACTAATTATTTCAACAGCCAATTAGGGGAAACCGATTTTACAGAGAGATAACAAAATCAATGGAGTAGGAACTAAAACATTTTGATTTAAAATGTTTCTACTGTTAACCTTGAAGGGCATATCTGCCACTGTCAGTACAATGTTAAGTAGCCCTTTTTGTTTCCATTGGTCACTGAAGCAATTCAGTACAATCACTGTTAAGCCTGTTTGAATGAAGAGGTACCAAAAGCTCTTCAATTCCTGTGCTCTTGTCTTCATGAGCTGAGTGGGATGTTTCTACCTCATTAACAACATACGTTAAACTCCAGGATTTTTCTTGCCAAATGCCTACCTAGCATATTGAAAGAGAAAGAGAGGGATTATCTGTGAGTTGAAAACTGAAAAAAAAAAAAGAAAAGAAAAGAAATATCAGGAGGACCAACTTTTCCCTTGATTGCACACAGCATTGAGCACAGGAAGGTGCTGAACACACAGAAACCAGTTTGAGGTCATTGCTTGCTTTGGACCAAGTCTGTCTTTATCTACTTCATACCACTACTACAAGGTCATTCTTCCAGGGATCATATTCTTTCTCTCTGTGCTAGTGAACACTCCGATGAATAGTACCATGATCCAGACATACAAGTTACCCCCTTGCCTCTTCTCCAGCTTTTGACTGCTTGAATAATTGTACTCTTTATTATAATAAATCAAGTTCCTGAAGGAGGAAATCAGATGGCAACAAAAAACTGATGTTAGCTTTTGATTCCTTTTACTTGAAGCAGTCATCTCAGACAGCACAGATCAGCATCTATCATCTAATCTTTCGCTACATTCTCCTCAGGACTGATCTAGAGTTTTACCAAATTTCTGCAAGTGTAGTCATTCCTCTGTGTTTTCTGATTTGCCTTGTTATTTTCTAGTTTATATGCTGATATTTTGCAAAACTTTGTTCTCACTTTATTTTTACCTGGTTTTGGTTATATAAGTTCAGGATAAACTCTCTTAAACAAAATTTGAGATAGGCACAGAGATCAGAACACAGAGAAACGGAAAAATTGTTGGGAAAATTGTTTACTGAAAAACAACAAAAAAAAATGTTGTGAAATTCTAACATATAGTTTCAACTAAAAATCTGTTTTTACTTCATCATTTATTTTCCCAGTACTAAAAGTGTTTTCATTGAAAACAGGCTAATACTTGGGCTGGAACTGAAACAGCAAAGATATTTTCTATTATTACTGGAAATATAAGCACAGAGAGTAGTGTACTCCCATAACTGGTAGAGTGGACATTTGAATGAATGAGCATTGACACAAAATAGAGGATGTGTGCATTCTCAAAAATGCAAAACTCATATGATTATTATGATGAATCAAGGTGGAATTCAGAAACATTATGGAAACCACTGATAGTCTGTGTTTCCTTTGCCAAAGAAGTGCTGTAAGTGGCATACATATTAGTTAACATCACACATATAAAATTTAGGTGCTGTTGCAGGCCATCATTGTAGGCAGGAGAGAGGAGGACAACCCGTCCAGACATTGATTTATGCTTTTTATACTTACATGTGTGGAAAGGTAAATGGGTTGCTTTTCTCCCCATAGAGAGTGCCAAGACCCTAAACTTAGACTAGATTATCCAAAAATTCATAAAGATAGATAAATTAATCTTATTCATGGTACATGTCAACTTCATCTGAGCCAATGACAAAAATCTAAGTGGTTTCTGATCAGAGAAACAAAAGTTTAATGATTGAAGAGCATAGATTTGCCCACTTTAAAAGATGTGTGTTCCCATCTCCACCTTGCAAATCTCTCTGGCCTCTCAAGAAAATAGAAGGATGTGATATATAAGAGAAAGACTTTTTACTTGTGGAGAAGTGTCAGGTGCATTTATGGCCACATTTTCAGAATGATGCCAGTGGTAGAAGCTGACTGAATGCACTGCTTATAGCTGCCCTGCAGTTTACTGAAGGCATAGAGAGCAGAGCCTCTCTAAAAGCATAGTGGGATTATTAAAGTTAGAATTATATTTACCCTTTCAAAATTGTTCAGCTTAACCTTTAAAATGGTTATAAAGCTAATGTAATTGACACACACCTTACATTTGGTGCCACTGCTTTTCTTACTGTTGCAGTAGTTAATAAAACTTTTATCGTTACCACTAACAAGTTATTTTTATTAAAGAAGAGATAAAACTGAATGATTATAAGAGAATCCTTTTATTAATGAAAGCTCCTATGTGTCAAACAATTAAATGCCTAGGTACCTCATACTGCAGAAGGGAAAACTGTAACTAAGTTTACATTTGTTTATACTCAACTGCAATATCTTACAGACAGAAGGTTTTCAGTCTACCATGCTGGAATACCTGGGAGCTCCATTAGCTTCTTTTACAAGATTCATATGTTCCCTATATAGCTTTCCATAACTCTAATTGAAAATATATTGACAGCTGCAAGTCAAACCCCACTGCACTGGACAGTGCTGAAAAAGCAGATGTTTAAATCATCAAATAATTGTAATGATCTTCTGGCCATGGACTTAGTGGTCCTATTATCAGACACTGAGTACAACTCAGTTTTCTGTGCTGTGAGAAGTAGTAGTACACAAATCACACCATCCTTTTGCAACCAAATTACCAGTATTGACAGTAATTTTAAAAAAAATTACATGGGTAGAGATGGCGTTCACTCCTTTCTGCTAATCAGTACCTTCTACTTCAGGGCTGGTCTGCCGTGACGTTCTGCCACCTACCTGCCTAAGATACAACTAAATCAATGTTAAAAATGTAAGTGAATTCAAGGAATAGCAGACCAGGGGACTGTCAAGGGGATGTGAAGAACTAACAAATGAAATTTCATCAAATACAATCTGGTACATGGGACAAACTGTTATTGTGTTAGTCACAGAAAAACCTTTCCAATCCCTATCCAGTACCCATAATCTCTTCAGTATCATCAGAGCACCTGTGCTTATGCTATTTTTATATCAATTTTGCACAGAAAAAAAAAACAGTTAAAAACAATTTTAAAGAAGAAAAAAATTGTGTTTGCACCAATACCCAGCCATCTGTAAACTAAGAAAGTAAAATATTTTTCAGCTTTGTGATGTATTTTTAAACTCAATTGCATAGCTTGCTATAGTCTTATTTCACTGAGCTCTAAGGTCAGAAAGGAGTCTTAGATCATCTAGTACTCCCTCTTGTATTTCTCAAGCTGCTACATTTTACCCATTTCTCCCCTCATTGAGCCTGGCACTTTTTGTCTTAGAACACGTATTTCAGGTATTCCAGAAAAGAAGTTCCTGTGGATTTAAAAACATAAAAAAGACTAACCATCAGTTTATTGATTTTTTGTTCTGACTCTTAAGCATCTTCACCATTAAATTTGTTGTTTTTTTTTTTTCTTTTTCCCCCTTTCTATTTCTGAACAGCAGCCAAGGACCTAGCTATGCTGTTTCTTTAAAAATATTTTAAAACATTTTGTTATTCAGCACCCATTTGGTGAGGCTTAATCAAATTACTTCTGTGTTTTTGATAAGTTAAGCAAATTCAATTGCCCAGCCTCTTGTGTATTAACTCCCTGGGAGTGCAAAGCCATCACAAGAAAATAAAGCGACCATCCTGACCTCTTCCTGTCCCTCTGCTTCATCCTTTCTGCCTACATAGTATTTACACAGCTAGGTGGTAAATCAGCCTGAAAATAGGCTGGTACAAAAGAAAGAGAAGAATCAAGAGGGAAAACATTCAGATCTGGAAAGAGTAGTCTTGCCCTTTTCAACCAGCACTCAAGTGTATGCCAGTTTGCTGTGCTAGTATAACTATGGGATAATGTATTCTCTGCAGTTCACATTCATTTTCTCTCCTTCTCCCTCTTCCTATCTCAGATTCTCAAAACACACTCTGCAGGTAATGGCAGAGGTGAAGGCAGTGGAAGAGTATCAATACTACTAATGCTACTTACCAAAGCAAAGCCTCCTCTCTCCTGCTATTCATTAGTCTCCTCTTTACATGGCCAAGGTTCTTGCCCACATTCTCCAGTGTTGTCCAAGGACCCGGATCAAACTGCTTGCCCTTTATAATGCTTAAATCATTTTCAGGGTTAGCCATTTCCAAAATATGGTCCTCTCCACTGATGACAGTCTAAATTTCTTAGAGAACTTGGCCACTTCAGCATACATGAGTGATACATGCTTGCATTTCCTGTGCAGTTTGGCTGTGCCTGTGTGTGTATGTATAAACATTTGTCCCATTCTCCCAGACATTTGGGACAGAAAAATATTTAATGTCTTGACATATATTTTTTGAAATATGTTTTTACCCATTTTCTTTTTATAATAAAGGCAGATATTGTAAGGAAAGTATCAAAGATGTTTTTCTTTTTTTCTCTGGAGAAATCACTGAAACATACATGAACAGAAAAATTACGTTTCCTCTGATATTTTCTTTCCTTCACTCCTCCTTCTGTTGTTTGAAAACTATTGCTTATGCATTTGAATGATGAGCTTTCCTCATTGCATGCAGAAAGCAGTCTGTAGATAAAAAATCCATAGCGAATATTCATACTATCCTTGAAACTGAAAACAATGCATTGTTGGAAATGCAGAGAACAGTTTTTGCAGAGACTTGGAAACAAATTGCAAAGAAGGCTTACAGACCTGCACAGCACAGCCATGTCTGTTAGCATGTAGATAAAAGTCAGTGTTCCGTATCTCTTCAGTTCAATCAGGCATTTCAAAATGCTGATGAAGAAACCAAAGTGACTGCTTTGTGCTCCACTTCCACAGTGACTGAAAGGAAACAAAAAGAGCAGTTTTAGACTGCATAACCAATGACAACTTTGTCCCTTGTGATTAATGTTAGAATGCTTTTAAATCAAAGGGATTCTCTTTCCTTAGATTTTAAGGCTTGCCTTTTTTTTTTTTTTTTTTTTTTTTCTCCACCCACTCTATTAAAACTGCAATCCCTTCATTGTCTGGTTCACTAATTATTAATCAGGTCCCTAGAATTCCTTCTAACTGGATATTCCTTGACTGAAAGCTCTGTGGGCAGTCTTAATTTCTAGACATGGAAGATTTGTAAATGGCAAACTTGTGCCTAAACATTATGTAAAAGAATCTGGTCCTAGTCACTGAAACTGATGTTTGTATGTGGGATTTGTTAGTATTACAATAACATCCAGGGAGGAAATTCAATATTATATATAATTTACATGGAAAATTGACATCTCCTGGGACTACCTACAACTGTATTTTGACAGAAGACATATACAAATCTGGGCAGGAAAGATTCAGTCGAAGTACCAGAGCTGTCAAAGCTGTTGCAAAAGTAAAATATTATCACTGAGCTGCTAAGAACTCAACATTTCTCCAAATTATGTCCTAGAACACATCTACACCAAATAGAATGGCTTCTCCTGGGAGTAATCTCAGATCCCTCTTCTCATTCTGTGCTTCTGAACAATCATCTTTCATTTTTTTCTTCTATTCTTTTTCCCTCCAGTATTCACATGGAGATGTGTTAGCCAGGATATGTACACAGGATTACAAACTGCTTCTACCTGAAAAGAAATCTATTTCACAATGCAGGGCTACAAAGAAAGAAAATTTGGAATACTGGATTTAATACAAAATGCAGATGAGAAGCACTGTTCTACCTATGTGATGACTTTGTACTGCCTCCTATTAAGTAATGAGATATGATTTGTATGTCTTCTTTTTTTAAGATAAGATTATAATAAGCCAGATAATTCATAGTCATTAATAATACAATTATTATTGATAATAAAAAAAACAGGGAAGAATGAGATCTTTCTGACCTAAAGAGCAATTTAGTTTAAAAAAGAGATATTGCCTTTCTCTACAAACCTTTTTCTGCAAACCTTGTTTTCTTTTTTTCGAAAACTTCTGCATCACAGCCAGATATCATGGAAGAAATTTCCACAAAGTCTCAGAAATGGTGAAATCCTTAAGGGACTTACTGAGGTTTCTCACATTTCCACACTTTCAATGATAAAATTCTCAGGAATTAACTTGTTATGGTTCATTGGTTTGAAAGCAGAAGGACAGATGAACATCCTGTTGTGGTGGAAATGTTTCTAAAGGGAGAAAGGTTTTGCGGCACTGTGGAAATGGACACACATCACTCCATCTCATACAATGACAGCAGCAAAAAAAATCAGCTTTAATTGTTTTCTCATTAGTAATAGATGTAGAAGAACTTGAAATGAAGAAATAATTGAAATAAAGGACAGATGTATATTAAATGTAGTTGGAATTTATCTATGCACTGTGGGGCACGCTGTCTTCACTAATCAGATCAGTTTAAGACAAGTTGTTGGTCGTTAGCATAAGAATACAAATGCTCATAGTACTTTAACTAGAGCCATGCAATTTCAGGACATCGTGAAGAACTGGCCCCCTTCTAGGTTAACCAACTCCCACACTCCAAATCCAGTCTCCCACACTGCAAATTTATCAATATTGTCAGCACCACTCGCTAGCACGCTCAGCAGTTTGCAGCCTGGAATAGATGTGGCACAACTCTGCTTATCTGGAAGATGAGACTTTCAATTAACTTCCAAGATGAGTAGTTGAGACTAAAGATTAACTACTGGGGATACTGAAATCCACCGCCCTAATTGCCATTATGAGTAATGCTCTGAAAAACAGAATGTTAAACCAATAATGTAGTTTCAACAGAAGTTAAAGGAATTTCTTTGACTTGGACGTGGTGGATAATCCTGCAAGCAAGTCAATGAACATTAAACTTCACAAACTATACATAATCTCAATGTGCTGTAAGATATTGCATGCATCTCAGGCTAAAGTTCTCTTCTTAAGGTAATAATTACTTTCAAATATCACATCAAATATCATTATATCACTTCCTGAATAAATTTTTCTCATTTTCACATATATAGATATATATACTTAAATTTGTTAAATGTTCTTAACACAACTAAACTCTGATCATATCAAATACAATTTATGGTGGTTTTTCAAATCCACTGTGAGTTTCTGGGTGATAAACAGTGCAACTGGAAAAAAAAAAAAAAAAAAAAAAAAGAAGTTATGGTTGCATGGATGGAAATGAAAACCTGATTGTCAATTACGAAGATCTGAAATGGAACTTGAGAGATACTGGTCATCTACATCCTATCCAGAGTGTGCTGACTAGCCCGTAATCACAAAATATAAGATAAGAAAGACATTGTTTATTATAAAAGAGAGAATGAAGATGAAAAAGGGTTAAAAGCAAAATAACAAAGCAGCAGATAAAGGGAGTAATTACTTAGCTTTTTTAAAGTTGACTCCTACAAAAATAATAACTACACGCTGATACAAATAGGAACAGAATTCCTGATGTTTGTCCTAGTAACTGTTTATGTCCTCAGCTTTTGCCTTCCGCTGTAAAGGAGGACCAAAATCCATGGAAGGTGTTCCATTAGCACAGCATGTATTTTATGAAACAACATATTAATTATTGCCATAGAGTGAATGAGAATGGGAATTATTACAAAAAGCCAGTGAAAGGGGAAGTTCCATGGGAGCTTGCATTGAATTTTGCTATATATATATATAAAACAACACTGGACTTCACAGCAGCATCTTTAAAACTATGTGATCTTTTCAGGTGACATACTTCATGTGATAAGGAATTCTCTAATAACTTTTGCACTTAACGAAGGTTGGAAGCACAGCCCCCTGTATACACAGAGCTGACTAACATCACCGACAGAGACAAATGAGGATAAAATTCTGGCAAGTCATCTTGAAGAAACTGGGGCACATGATAGGGAGACTAATTTCAGAAAACATAAGAAAAGATAAACATAATACGATGCAAATAACAAACGAATCATGTCAGTAAATGCACACAAATCCCTCCACAAGCTTGAGTACAGATAATAATGCACACAGAAGCCTTTCACTCAGCTGGCAGCATTACAGGGAGCAGACCTCTGACTAATGTGAGAGGAGTGACGTTGTGAATGAAGAGTTAGAGTTTCTCAATTATGCAGTTAAAGTCAGAAAGTCAGAGGCTGAATTCAGAAACTTATCCCTGTGTGTCATCAGTAGGTATTGTACCAATTTTAAGTATGTACTTACATATTAATTGTATTTACTTGTGAACAGCATATGGTATTTTGAGAATCTGTAATTCTTATTCCTTCATGTCTACGGTAGTGTCAGTATTACTGTGGTGACACACATATTTTTAGCTGCTACTTAAAGTTTTGATGCTGCAAAGTTTCCCTTTGTAAAAGATTAAACTTTTGTCATTTGGAGCTAGTGTCACTTGCCCTCTTTGTATGCACAGATGGCTTTTGAGCCCCATACAAATAAATTCAAATCTTCTAAAAAACTGGACAAAACCAAATAAGAGAAAAATATTTAAGGAATCAATTACAGCAGAGGAGTATACAAAGGCTAGTACTAGAACAGGCTGCCCAGAGAGGTTTTGAATGCTCTGTTCCTGGAGGTGTTCAAGACTAGGGTGGATGGGGCCTTGGGCAATGTGGTCTAGTACCAGATCTGGAGGTTGGTGGCCCTGCCTGTGGAAGGGGGGTTGGAACTTCATGATCCTTAGGGTCCCTTCCAACCCAAGCCATTCTATAATTCTACGCACCTTGCCATTCTCTGCTCCACTGCAAAGTTTCTCTCCAAAATGTAACTTAGTGCAAAGCAATTCCACTTTGAGCCCAAGATAACATAGTAGTGGTACCTACCTCTGCTGCAGATGCTGTGGTCTTTCAGACTGTGCTCCGCATCTTCCTTCAGGGAATATCTCCCTAAGACATGGTCTTTGTGCTCAGGTACAAGGAACAACAAAAAGGAACAGGCAAAACATTTTAATTCTAAAATATTCCCCAGTGAATTATCGGGTTAAGGTAGTGGATGCAAAAGGAGCCTTGGTTTCACTTCAGATTTTTGTGAGAGATAAGACTGAGTGTGATCTGCTTTTCTGAAAGTGATCCATTCTTAAGATGTTTTGAATATGTTATTAAAGGAAATATCCTGTGTTTATTTCTTCCTTTTCAAGATACAAAGAAAAAGAACAGATCAGAAGAACATTCACAGTTCTGGGGAAAGCCAAACATTATGCTTTTCACTATAAGGAAATCCAGTTGAAGACATTCTTTTCCAATGCTAAGTGAAGGCTGGATCTGCCTGGAGAATACACATAAGGAAGAAGACATCTTGGAGAATTTACAACCTACAAATACATCCTGAGTATACTTCTTCCCTACTCAATATTAATCAAAAACACACTGTGAAATTTGAATGGCCTTTCATTTCAGATAGATCTGGGCTGAAATTTTCCAAATTCTAAAGATTAAGTACTGAAACAACATCTCAGCAGCCTTCAATTTTGCAGGATGGTGATATGGATAAACAGCATGACAGTGAGAAATGAGTTCCAGATAGACATGATTCCTGTCAGAAGGGCTGCAAAGGCTGCTTGCAGTAGGATAACTAAACAGAAAAAAGTTAGAAATAACATAAACTAATGCGTATCACACCAGTGAAACAGTGATAGGACTGCTGTCAAAATTGTTGTGCTCAGGGAATTTAATGGCAGCTTTGTGCCTATGAATGATTACTGTACAAAAAATAATTCATACTGCTGTTCACTCTCACTTGGCTCTGATATGATAAACCACTGGCAGAATGTGAACAGGGATTAGATTTCAAGCAAAAACAAAATGAAGACAAAAAGCTGTCACCTTGAAATGAGACAGTTTGCAATACCCAAGGACTTGCCAAATGAGACATTCTTTGCTGCTACAGCAGTCCCATGGCTCCCTACAAGCAGCTGACAAGAAATGAATAGACACCTCTGGGTGGCCTCACCAGAAAACATGAGTTGGAATCAATATTTAATGAGCTAGATGTAACTGCTAAAATTAGCAAGTTTCTCAACAAGAACCACTTCTGTTGAACTGAGCTTCAGTCCCAGAGTTAGCAGAAGCTCAGGGGAAGCTATGGTAATCACGCTAAACATGTTTTTTTTCCTCTGTTGCAGTGTGATTCCCTGGGCATGTCCCATCGAGGGGAAGGAGGTATCACAACCGTCAGGGGAGGGAATGGTGTGCTAGGCTGATGCTCTCACAGGCAGCTGTCCTTTCCGAGTCACACACAAATGGAAATAATCTTGTGTTTTCATCTCTCTCTGTCTCCTTAAGGCCATTTTCCCACCATATTAGTAGTACTGGTTTAACTTACCACAACATCTAATGCATTTTCTAGGATGTATTGTGTTGGTTTTTTTTAAGTATGAAATTCTGCTTCAAAAGTGACTAATCCTTCGCATATTTAGGTCTGCTTAAAAATAATTACTGTGTGTAAATCCAACTGAATCATAAGCAGACATCTTATTTAATTGTCACTAGGATTTAAAGTTATGGGTAATTAGCTAGTGATGAAAATGATAGATCATGAATTTTCCTTAAATAAACAGAAGTTCCTGATATTAATTATTGGTTTTCAAAGTAAAGCTGATGATAAGGCAACATATGGAGTCCAGGGAAGCCTAAAATATGCCGTCTCCATGGTGCAGTCTCTTAGAGAAACACAGTTTTTAACCACAAATAAACAAGTTACCTAAAAGCTCACAGATGCAGTTTCTCAGCAGCCTTAATCCATGACAGTATTGCTATTGTGGACAAATACCAGCAGGTGCTCCAGGAGTGCCTAGTTCAATTTTCAGTAAGACATAAGGAAACAGAAAACAGAGGAGGGCACTTTGTGATATAAAGCTCAAGTAGGTGTTCTGCTGTCAGCATCATGGCGCGCATGCAGGCTAACAACCTTTTTCACACAGTGGTCAGACGAGCAGCAGAGAGCAGAAGCCACTTCCTTAGAGCAGTCTTCAAGAAATATAGACAGGAGATGGCTTCATCACTTGCTCCTTTCCTTACTTGCTTTCTTCCTTGACACTCTTGCCTTGTAGCATTATTTCCAATTTCTAGAGTTACAGATCTTTAACACTGCTGCACTTCTTACCACTCCCTATGTAAACTGGACTTTTGTTCCATTCTCCACTAAACCACTGGGCATATTTAAGGCAGATAGTCAATCCAGCCCTATTTGATTTTGTTCAGGGAAAGAAGTATTAACATGCTATATTGAAAAAAAATTTTCTCATGAATTTACTGTAGACAAAAATTACCATAAAATGGAATCTGTTCATTCCCTTGGTTTGGATAAATTTGTGACCCAATGAAAAGACACAAGTGTTATTTCTGTCCTCCTTTTTACCATCAACCATGGCTGTGAACTATCTCTCATTCTTGTTTGCTTGCTTTTTTTTTGCTGTGAGTGATCATGTTCTCACAAGACAACACGGGCTAGTTTCTTCCATAAAATTCTTTCAGTTTCTTCAAAAAAGAATCCTACTATCCAATAAGATAGATAAGATAGACTCATAAGTTTGAGGGTACCTCTTATTCCATTGCTTTGGTGCTTTTTTAGAACACAATTACTTCTACCACCTTGAATAATCTACTGGAGCACTCATCGTCTTCTTCCTGTCCAGGAGGAGCTGAGATGCTGTTGCAGTGTCATGCCTGTTCTTGCACAGGAATCTCAGTTTTAGCAGAAATTCCTGGAGCTACAACCCACAGGAATGGCTGTTGAGAGCAATGTGAAAAGCACATGAAGTAGATTGGAATCTAAGTAGTAGTGGCTTGGACAAAAAGAAGTACAATAAAAATTTCGATGATAGAACTATATTCAGCTTGCAAAGTCAAACACTCAAAAGCAGAAGAATTTTTCAGTTACGTTAGACTATGCAGAACTTTTCAACCCTTTCATCCCTGATGCATTTGCATTGTGATATAGCCCTAATTAAATTACCATATTTTATTGTTTCCTATCTCCTTCAGTGAATAAGAAGTTACTCTATATAACCTTGCTACTCATAGTATAGCCTCTGGCCTTATTTTTCGTACAGCAGTTAAAGCTAGATTGACTAGAAAAATGATTACTTTCTGTGTTGATGTCTCTTACAGATTAAACAGGTTATTTAAAATGCATCACAGTAATCAATAAATATTATATTTTTTGAGAGTAGGCAACATATTCACTTTACAGGTAGGTAACAGAGCCATAAAGAAATTAACACTCAGGTGACTTACTGTTCATACTGATTTTTGTGCCCAATTGAAATATTAGACTGCTGTAACAGCATATTTAATATTAATCCATCCAAATCACAGTTTCAGATGATTTTCTCTACTTGTATTAGAAACTTTAATTCTAGTTCTTCAAAACTTGCAAGCATTTCTTTTTGAAGTATTTAAATTATATTGGCAATATGTTTCTTGTGTGTAATTCTACAATAAAAGAACTCACATATGCCATCAGCAAGTTTGAACACAGTGGATTTACCTCACAGACCTCTGTCCCTTCAACCAACAGAGTACCTAACAAGAGCATGCGCCTGCATTAGAAGGAGCTAGCACACTTCACCACTGAGGCTTTTTACATGTGCATTTGCTGATGATAGCAGGGTGATGCTCTCATGATAATATCTGAAGACCTTCACAGATTGGAATGAACTTGTCTTGTGAAACCAGGCAGTGTGAATCACATCATTCTGTTACTAAGGAACTGAAATTTGGAGAGATGATTTCTAAACTCCTCCATTAAACTGCTCTTTAATTTTTGAAGACTAGACATATTTTTTTTAAGAGCATTTAACTTCTCCTTTTAATTTATTCATTTCAAATGTATTTTTTTCATTACTTTAGCATATGGCCTCCACTGTTGATCTTTACTTGTACATTGTGCCACCCATTCTCATCAAGATATTTGCCAAAGACGGAACAATTTGTAGTTTTAAAGAATCACAAAGATGATGGTAGCTGTGAATCTGACCAGCATCAGCAGCATTCAGCCATGCTGCATATCTTCATGGCACAGCCAGAACCTTCTCAGGCCTGAAAAGAGGCCTGAGAACCCTATGGCTCCTGACCTCTCCCAAAGGGATTTAAAACTGTTTCTTTTATCAGCTGTATCCTCCTTGCTAAATGTAGCAGACTGTCCTGAAGAAGTAGATGCCCATTCTTTCAATCTCTCCTCTGCACACATACTCAGCACTTAAACCAGCATCCTTCCCATCTGCAGATAGCTCACACTTCACTTTTGACAAAAAAGTTAATTATAGGATGAAATACTGATCTTGCGTGGATTGGATTTTTTTTCCTTTAAAAATGTAATAATAACTTTGGTGTAACTTTTCTGTCTTGACTTTGAAAGGGTGTAAGAATGATATTCACAATATTTTAAAAGGAACATTGACAAATTAAGGTTGAAAGTTCTCATTAAGAATTAATTATATATTCTAAATATATTAAACAGAAATACTTTTGTAATGGAGACATTTGAGGCAGAATTCTCACTCCTCTTAAATACTGATGAAGCTCAAAGAACAGAAAAAGTTATAACTGTGACACTGAAAAACTTCTAATAACTTCCAGAAACAAAAAAAAATCAAGTAAAACAGTCTCCTAAGCAAGAGAGAAGTACTATTCTCCAGTGAAAAATCTCAAATTAATAGAAAAACACAATTCACTAAATTAAACTAATAACAATAAAATTAATGATAGCAACTAAATTTGAATCTAGACACATCATCTAATAAAGAAGACATGAAACAAAGAACTGCATCAGCCTAATTAGGGAAAGCAAAAGCCTGCTCAGCCCCTTTTCTCAACCAGTCAGCATTTATCATAAATGTTCATCTTCGAATACAAAACCTGCAGCAACTGGACAACAGCAGCAACTGGACAGAGAACAAAAAACACAGCCAGAGCAAGCAACCACCGACCCAGCAGTGTTCTTTTGTCATCAGGAACCTGAAAGATTTGCCCAAAGCATTACCAAAGAATTCAGTTTTCATTTTCGTAATTTTAATGCAAGTTAGATTTCCAGCTTCACAGGACATAAATAAGACCATTGTCATTCATTGTTAATGGTTTAGGATATCCTGTATATAGTCAGAACAAGCACCAAGAACCTTTATACTTTTATTTTGACTTTTATCTCTTTTTCTGCATAGGGACTCTCGAACCTTCAGGCCTGTGTCCCCCTCAGCAGGAGTACCTGTGAACATAGGTTTTGGAAGGTCCAAATAGGTCTACGTAGGTAGAGCAGACCACTAGAAAAGCTGGCAGAGATCTCTGGCCATACCACCACCAGTGTTTCTCAAAGCTGAGATGTTTATAAAATGTTTCCATTTCAACAGACTGGAGGACCGCCTTGTAGCTCTGAAGGATTGCCAGTTTATTTTAATATGGTTGCCATTGTGCTGGATGGAAATTCCTGGCTCTTTCCCAAGAAGTTTATGCACTTACCAGCCTGAATTGAATTCATACATTTGAACTAATAATATTCATACTTCAAGTTGTCTCACACTGTGCCCCTCAGTTTGCCTAATGAGAGGTAGTGGACTCTACCATTATCACTGTTACAATAGCCATGAAACATCTGAGAAACTCAGGATGAAGGCTACTCGGACATTTGAGTTAAAAGAACCAGACCAATGAATGAGGGAAATTATCTTTTCTCCCCTCTCATCCCCAACCTCATTATCATTAGCACTCATGATATTGGCTGAAATGCAAGGGAACCCTAAACCTTCTTTGAGCATTTTCGCTTTTTCCTCATTCCTCCTATCTGATTCCTTGTCTTCCATTAGAAATTATACATATATATATATTATAAACAATTTTTTCTTTTTAAGTGGAAAGTACTGAACAAGGCTAGTTCTTGTTCTTGTCAGACACCAGTCTGATGATGTGTACTGGCAATTTATCATCTGAGTCACTCACCAGCAGGAAAAAGAGACCCTGAGACTGACCTCTCCATAGCAGGCTAAATTTCATCATATGATTTTCTGGTGAATATTTGATTTTTAAGAGGAGAAGAAAGGGTCATATATAGGTTTGAAACAGCTTAAGCCCTCACTGATCATTTTTATAAACTTAGCTTTTTCTTCAGTCGATCTAGAAAAAAGTATTTGTCATTCTTCATATAGGAGTAGCTGACTTCAAAATTACTTAATCACATTTTATAATGAGTGCTAATATCACTCCTAATTAAGCACAGAATATCTGAAATATTCTCACACATTATGAAATCCCGGTGAAAATGTTTGTATGGCATGTAAGATTTCCATGCTTTCCTTTTCTAAATCTTCTAAGTCTGCAAAACTGAATGTGAAGACTTAGCTAAAAATATATCTTACTAATAACTTCTGTATCTTTCTCACACAGAAATAGCTATGCTCCTAATGTTTACACATTTTTGCCATTTGTCCCCAGTAGAACTCCTAAACAGAGAACTTCACGGAAAGAAAATAACAAGAAGAAATAAGAATTGATGTCTTTTTTTCAAATGCATTAAAGCACTTGCCGAGTATTCTGCCAAACCAGGTAGATGGTAATACAGGTATGTTCTTGTTTACACAGGTAAATAAGATGTTGTTCACTTGTCTTACCAGTATAAGTAGGTGGTGAATAGAAGGGCCACTTCTTCACCTCAGGGAAAAATATGTCAGAGAACTGAGCACGTAATATGATACAATTTTTCAAACAGACAGCATAATACACACAAACAATACTTCTATTACTTTTTCTATTCAATTTTCAACCGAAAACTGGGATAAAGGGGAAATCTCAAAAAATGGGAAGACCAAAATATATGAACAAAAACCTGAAATATGATTTTGTGGCCCTGAAGGTCTACCTGAGCTCCTCAAGACCTCGGTTTTCTTTTACAGAACAAGTTTCCTCCTCAACATATTTTTCCCGAAAGGGTTCATTTATGTTCAGAAAATGAAGATTATACCTTCAACTTGGGAAAAGATTGTATAAAGTCATTTTTAAGAAATAAAAACCGCCATGAAGAGGTAACTTTTTCTATGATTTTTCTCAAAGAAAACCCCTTTCTGTCAAATTTGAATTCAGTGGAATTTTTATATTAATTCTAACAAAACTTTAAAACTCAAATGAAGACCACTATCACAGGTAATACAAGAATGTTTTCAGAATTAACCCAGACAGGAAATTAGACAATAATAATTTTATGTGTGGCTCTTCCATCAACAACTAATCTGGCTGATTCCCCTCTGTGGCACCTGATACAATTGGTGTGCTGTACAACCACTCTGACCTCCCAGCTCAGGTTATCAAGAGGCAGCAGGTGGTTATTTTACAACATAAATGCTTGTAAACTTTCAGATAGACAGCACAATATACATGCCTCTTGTGAAGAATTTCATAGAAGATACTTTTAGCTAAGAAGAAGAATACAAGCACCCTGTTAGCACACTGCATTGCTGTCCTTGCAAGAATTGTCTGAGCTTGCAGTAGCAAGTACAGAGTTCTTCAGCATCTCAATAAGAGTCTAATGTCTAGTCCCTATTTTATTCTGATGAGATTGAAGAGTTTTGCTTTCATCTGTAATAGAGTTCTTGAGTTTCTATTAGCACAAGGAGCCTTTACAACTAGAAAAGCAACGAAGTGTCACCTCTTCAAGAAACAAATCTAATTGAGCTCTGTGGGTGAAATGTCAGTTTCATGATTCTTGTGAGCAAAATGCTGTAGAAATGCTAACAGTAATGGCAATATGCATGGTGACCATGAGCTTTTGTATAGCACTCAGTGTTTAATCCGGCAGACTGTGATATTGCTTTGAATTAGGACAGCCTCAGCACTCTGGAAAGTTAGGTGGAAACTAGACTTGAATATTTTCTACACTATTTTTTTTCCCAAAAAACTGTATTAAAGACTCATAACATCTGGATTGTTCTGTGATAATAGCATGTATCTTGAGCTTTAAGAGTTTCATGTATCTGAAATATTTGCTCTTTTAATTCTTGACAGACACAGAGAGGACTGTTTCGGTGGTCTAACAATCATTCCTGGCTTTGTGTTAAGTTTCTGACTTCAGGAATTATCTTTGTAGTGATTTTTTAATTCATCAGTTTGAAAAGGTTTTTCACCAATTGGTTCCGCTTTGACTTATAAAAATCATGTGTTAAATTTCATAATTTCTTAATGCAATTACCTCATTTAAAAGAATGCATGTTTCAGTATAATAAGCATATAAATTTGAGTAATTAATCAGTGATTAATTATTACAAGAAAGGTATGAGCTGTATTCTTCTGTTTGGCAAAACATTAATATAATGATGTAAAATGGAACTACGGCTTAGAATCATGGAGTCACCAAGGTTGGAAAAGATCTCCAAGATCATCTGGTCCAACCATCCACCTACCACCAATATTGCCCCACTAAATCATGTCCCTTACCATGGTATTTAAACATCTGTATGATACAAGTGATAACTATCTGCAATAAAAAACTTCTTTTATTCAGTTATGGGACATGCATAGTCCCATAGTCACAGAGTATCTTCCCCCTCCACTAAATAGCATTCTGGAAATACATTTGCTTAGCTCTGTTCCCTAATTCTTCCCTTTATCACAGAGAAGATCATACTGTGGTCCTCTGCCCTTGGAACCATCATATTCTTTTGCAGAAATAGCAATGTGATGTTGGAGATCAGTGCTTTCACACAGTGACATAGAACTATGACCATAAGACATGCACATTCAGTGTAATCAGGAACACACAAAAAAATCCACCATGATAGCACTTTATTTCAGAAATAGGAGCTAGATAAAGTTGAGGAAACTAATTAGAAGTATATTTA
The DNA here is from genome assembly GCA_028571105.1 of Tragopan temminckii. Lineage (NCBI taxonomy): Eukaryota > Metazoa > Chordata > Aves > Galliformes > Phasianidae > Tragopan > Tragopan temminckii. The sequence goes on along the minus strand of JAOWBP010001760.1, from coordinate 38,717,172 downwards.
AAAGCAAAAGTTACATAGGTTAAATGCTTGCAGGGCATGTTGCTATCTGCTGTGTTCTACAATAAATACATTCCAACTACTAGAAAAGATTACTATAGAAGTGTTTTCTTTTCACTGTTCTCCTACATTACTGTAGAATGCCAGCTGTTACAGACAGGTGCATTTGGTGCTGAAAGAGCCAAAGTAAAGAACAAGCTCAGTGGACACATGAACACTTACTTTAAAGAGGAAAGTGTTGGAGTTGGTTTTTACAATGAAGAACAATGTCTGTCCATCTATGCCAGCTCTCTGATAGTGCATAATTATGCTATTTCTATATATCCCTTCCTATACCTTACTCCTGGTAAAATTTATTTGTTGCTGGTTCTCAATTACAATTAATTTCATTCATATTTGGACAGTTTTTATGGGCAATTCATGTTTTCCCTAGTGCTCTTATGTATATGTGACACAAATCCAGATGATTGATTCATTGTTTTCCCTCTATTGCAATAAAATATACACACTCTTACTTAGCTGAAAGACAATGGTTTCTTGTTTTTCATTCTAACAATTCAAAAACTCTCCATGATCTTCAGCCAAGGAATAAATACTTTTTTGTGAGTTCAAAATGCCCTGACTAGCTAATAGAAGAACACAGGTGTTCTACATCATTATCCAGCTGTCCTCAGGGAATAGCAATTGACAACTGTGAACTCTTCTTTCACAAGAAGAAATTTTTGCCTATAAACTATTGCAAATTGGAAGTCTTCATAAATAATTTTTAGTGTGCATAAAGCTGTACTAAAAGTGAGATCCTGTCTTCTACAAAAGAAAATGAAAAAGAAATTGGATAGCATATATTTTTAGAAGTTTAAAGGTTTAAATTACAGATTTTCTCATGAAAAAGAAAAACAACAGAAAGAGTTTCTGAAAGTAAAATGTTTTATTTTGAACAGTTTTAACTATGACATTGGTCACATAAACTAATAGGAATTAAAGTTTCTTTCTTCACTTACAGAAACCTTACTATAGTTTTCTTCAGTGAAATATTAACATCATCTCAAATAAAAATTTACTCTGAGTTTCCTGAGTCATTTCCCACATGGTTTTTTTCACAATTACAATTATGGTGAGCTCAACATTCAAATCATCAGCTTATTTTTTATAGTTATGTAAAATATGTTTCACATTGCTGCTGCTTAATTCCTTATTCAGTTGATGAATGGTTTTCCTTACTATCTCTGTGAATTTTCAAATGAAAAGACTTTGAAAAGCCAAACAGGTGGTAGAATATCATAACTTGTTTAGTTCTATCTGAATTTAACTAAATACCCAAGACATGTTTTATTTTCCATATAAGAAATTAGCACGATTCTCTTCAGAAAGCCTTCACAATCTCACGCACAGCATTTCTATTCATAACATACCGGATGTACACACCATAACTTCTAGAAATAGTAAAATGATGGGGGTAGCATAAGAACCTAGCAGGAGTGGAATAGAAGATCAAAAACCTCCTTTGCTTTATTTCTGAAATGGCTTCTAAAAATTTAAGTTTTGAAAATTTCTCACACTGGACTGTTTGTAATGGCCAAAAGGTAGCTGTGCCCATGCAGCCCTCTCCTGTCACCCATGAGCGTATGCTTGGCAATTTTGGCTATTTGCTCTCACAAAAAAGAACTGCTGTGAAAGAGGAAGTGGAACACGGTCTCTGCAAGTCTACTTTGAAGTTGTTGTGCAACAGGCAGTAAGAACATTCTCAGCTTGACTGGAAAAACAGCACTTATCACAGAATCACGGAATTGTAGGGGTTGGAAGGGGCCTCCAGAGATCATCAAGTACAACCCCCCTACAGCAGGCTGCACAGGTAGGTGTCCAGACAGGTCTTGATCATCTCCAGAGAAGGAGAATCCACAACCTCCCTGGGCAGCCTGTTCTAGTGCTCTGTCACCCTTACCGTGAAGAAGTTCTTTCACATACTGGTGCAGAATTTACTATGCTCAAGTTTATGGCCATTTGCTCTTGTCCCATCCCCACAAGACTGCTGAAAAGAGGTTAGCCATATCCCTCTGTTTGCCACACTTAAGATATTTACAAACACTAATAAGATCCCAATAAACATTAGTTAGATCCCTATTTTCCACAGGTAGAGGAAATACAGGGTCTTTGTTCAAAAGTTCTCTTCCAAACTAAATAAATAAGGGAAGTTCACTACAAAAGTAGCATAGAATTGAACATACCTCCTACACTGAAAATGGAGAGCTTAGCTGTCCTATCCAAAGCTTCAGTCACTGGCAAGCAATGTCAAACTTGATGCTATAACGGTAAACTATAAAAACAGAAAAAAAGGTAGAGAAGCAGTAATGTTCTAAATGTGACTTCTCATCTCACAGCTGAGATTATCTAGCGATGTTGAGAATATCAAAAATGTCTTTAAAAACCCAGTCTACTAGTGACAAAGGACATTTTTGAGAATGGTAAATATAATCCTTATACAAAGCATTCAGGACAGGAGCAGCAACAGTGCTGTGCGAAAGGGGTCCTTTTGCAGCACCAGGACCCTGAGCAGACAGTGTCTCTGCAGGAAAGTGAGGCAAGGCTGAAGACAGGTAAGCAAGCTGCTGCAGGAAGCTGGTCAAACACAGGAAGAGTGGAAAAAGTTCTTGTTTTGGTATGCAGACATGGTGCTGTCAAAGCTGAAGTCCAATGAAATATTTCAGTGTGTAAGGTAAATAATATGTAAGCAACATAACCTGGATAACTGAAAGACAGATGGGGAACAAGTTAAATAGGCCTCCATTCAGGAGTTCAGTAATCAATAAACGTGTTTCCTGGGTGACATTACTTAAATCTCACAGTGCCTTCAAAAATTGCTTTAGTACTTAAGTCTTTCATTTAGCTCTCACAGCCAAATCTTCATCAAAGACACTATGGGATGTAACTTCTGGGGTTTCTGGATAGCAGAAGAGGCACTGACCAGTGTCTGTTGGAGGTCTAGCTCTCCAAGACCTTTCATTTGGGGGTAGTGTAACTGTACATGAACAAATCTTGCAACGCATCCGTTTGTGTAAATGAGGAAGACAATTCTTGTTTAACAAAATTTCATACTGACCTTTCCCAAGTAAAGACGATTACAGGGTTCAAAGCAATTACAAATTAATGTTGGTACTATTCTGTTTAAAAATGTCACCAGGAATCCTTTGAGAGGCACTGCTTTTAACACTATTCCCCCTGCGTGCAGTCTCTCTCTCTTTTCAATACACATTTTGGTTGTCAAAATTGTCTTGGCCTGAAAAATCCAACTTCACCTTGAGGACTAAGGAGAAACTTACTGATGAGTATAAGGCATGTTGCCCGAATTGTTTCAGACTAATAGATTATTAAAAATAAATTGCTCCATTTGAATATTTTGAAAGCCATTGCTATAGAGATTAGAGGCAGCTATCAGGCTAGTGTAGAGCTTGGGGAATTACCATTAAAAAGCAAAAATAAAAATAACTGAAGAAAATGAGAAGTTGTTTATAGTGCACAAAACATTCATTGGAGGGATGTAACTTACATGGGTCATTTCTACAACAGATAAACATTTTGAGTGCTTTTTTAACTTGTCTGTTTGCTTGTTTTGATAGATGTAAATGGAAACCAACAGGAGTGGATTTTTGGCATACTTGAACAAAAATCCATTTCTTCTGATGAAGCAAACTGTTGAGGAAAACTGGAAGGAAAGTGTTCTCCTTACAAAAGTAGACACTTCGTTCAGCATAGTATCATAATTGATTTGTGGAGATAGAAATGTTCACGCACAAAGTGATACTTAGGCTTCTAACCCATGCAGAATAAGAAGTCACAGCAATGATTCTCGTGAATTCTACAGAGACTCCGGTTCACCTTCTATTCACCTTGATAACAAGGTTTCAGATATTCAGACTTCAAAAGTTTGATTGAGAACCTCTAAGAGAGAAAAAGAAAAAACGTGCCAGAACTCCTGGTTTCTTTATAATGTGACTTTATTCATCACAGAAAGCCCTTCTTATCTCAGGCCAAATCAACAAGTATCACCTCTTCCTCTTTCTTCCCTGTTCACTGCAGTCCTTTACCTCCTCCTCTCAGCCTGAGCAAAGTGCAATCAATAAGAAACAGTGCTCTAGGATCGTTTATTTCTAATACGATATTGTTTCTTTGTGTGAAGTTGCCTTCTCAAAATGAAAGGCTGACAATGAAACACTGGAAAGTGGTTTTTTTTCCCCTCAAAATGTGATAAGCATGTTGAAAGTGTAAGGATTCCCTGTGATGGGATTGAATTATTCTTCTGTAGTTATTCTACCCTTGTAAAAAGAAAACATACGAAAGCGACAACTTTTTGTAGCCGTTTGAGTCTCATGAAAGTAGATCCATTTTTTAAAAATTAGTTTAAATAAAGCTCTGTGCTAATAGATAAGCAGTATATATAGCAAGAAATGAAAATTCTTCTTTTTTTTTTTTTTTCTAATAAAATAGTTGAAATGAAATGCTAAGTGGAACAGCTAAGTGCAATGCAAAGCATCCAGAAAAGAATGTAGATCATCTTTCAAGGTCTGATAAATCCACACATCCACGCATTTTTCCTTTCTCATGGGTGCTCTTTGCAAGGTATTTCTTTGATCCTCTCTTGAATACAAAAAACTGTCTATAAAGGCAGGGTGAAAAACAGGGTTTCTACAGAGAGATTATGTGGTGATTTCTGGCAAAGAGAAAGAAGTTTTCTTGTCATTGGAAAATGTGTTGGAAAAAATGTCAGCAAGGCAAAGGATACCCATTTTGATGATTCTCCCTCCACAGAGTAAAGCAAAGGAAGGAGTGAGGCAAGTGGAGCAAGGAAGTCATGAGATGTACGAGGAGGTGAAATGGAAAACTAGCAACAGATGTGTTTAGCTTGCTCCAAAAGTAGTGCATCCTATTTATTTTCATGGAAAATACAACAGATACAAAAAGCATAATGGCATTTGATAGAACAAGTTTACAGCTACAAAACACTGCTTTTCAATGTAGTCCCATTTTCCCAAGAGGTGAAAAAGAGCCTACGTGCTGCCGTCTCAAAAATCTACCACAGTCACTACTGCTGAAACATACCACCTGCAGCCTTACGATGCGCTCATCTTCCATAAACATTCAGCAAGCACTGATGAATGTCTGTGGGTGCCATTTTTAATTCGTGAGGAAATTCAATGATATACCTTTGTAGTATACGCGCTTCCATTTCAGACACCATTCTGTCAGACTGCCCCACTGTTACTATCTG
>JAOWBP010001760.1:38696586-38711676 GCA_028571105.1 Tragopan temminckii | reverse complement strand
CTTGGTTGTTTTTTTTTTTTTTTTTTTTTTTTTTTTTTTGGTGGTGGTTTTTTTTTGGTGGTTTGGGTTTCTTTGTTTTTTTTTGGGGGGGGTTGTTTTTTTTCGGCTTCTACAAGCAGTCATCTTGCTGAGGGTATCTAATGTTTCCACTACAGCTTTGGGATAATCATTAGTATAAAACTGTTATTTCACATGGCATTTACTATTAATGATTATAGCATTTGTTCAATCACTAGTCTTCTATTTTTTCCCATGTTTCCATGACAATAATTATCTCATCATTTTAGGTATTGTGATTGGGAGTGGCAGTATAAAAGGGTGTAATTTACTTCTGATTACTATATTGTGTCACATGAATGACTATACTTCATCACAGTGTATGTACTGTGGCAGGAGAGACTGGCTACTGCCTTGGTAGAGGAAAAGGAAATGAAATATTAATGTGAAGCTTCTAATACACTACAGAAATGTTCACTGTGTACTGGAAATGAATTCCACATTATAGAATTACGTGTTTTTGTAAAGGCTGATTTTTTAAAATCTTTTAAAAACAGGAATTGAATAATGTAATGAGCCTGTATCTAAAGTTGCCTGTGATCTGAAATAACTAAGATAATACATGTTTAGTTGTACAGAATCACAGAATGGTCTGAGGTGAAAAGGACCTCAAAGATCATCCAGTTCCAATCTCCTGCCTGGGCAGGATTATCACCCACTAGTTCATGTAATAAAGTAACGTAGGCAAGACTGTATAACTACCTGTTACGTATAACATAGAAGTTACATGAGGCACCTGAATTACTTTTATGTACTGGCTTTTTCTATTTCATATGATAAAGTACATAACATCTCAGGCTAACAAAAACTATATTTTGTTATATTCTCATGTATTTTGTAGGCTGTATTACAGACAGCTACAATACACACTCCATTATCTTAAAATATCTCGTACAAAAATAGAGAGGTTTCTGAAATAGCTGTTTTGCTTGTACAATCTGGTCTCTAGTAAAACTCTTTCAGATTTGTGCCAGAAACGTACAAAGAATTTTTCTCAGGATATTTGCTCCAGCAAAGAATGAGACAGACAGAATGACAGAGGAGGAAAAAAAGAAGAAAAAGACAATGTCCCTTTTTAGACTCACACAAAACTGAGCTGGTTTTTAGTGTAGAAAAACAATTTAGAGTACTGTAATTATTCTGCAGCCTTGGGGAACAGCTCATTGACCCTTTCAGTTCAAGTAGCAGAGCAGTTACATCAGAATGACCCATGTCCTTTCTTAATAGCACTGGAGAGGTCTGCCAGAAAAACATCATCCGATTTTCTTAGTCTAGCATAGTCTACGCCAGATCTCAGGGTATTGTACAGAACATTACTTCAGCTCTACACCAAAGTGAAAGAAATAGTGAAAAACACAAAAATACAAACAAATAAACAGTAAAAAAGCGTCTTTTGACCAAACCTAAATCTTCAGGCTGGTAATGTTGATGAGCTATTGACTAAAAGTGTGTAAGATGAAATATCAAATTCCAGTGAAGGTCACAAACAAAGCTGAGACATTTTAAACATTAAGGGATAACATTAAGAAATACACTGAAGAGTAAAATAATCAATAGGGCTAAAGACTTCTATGTTTTGCTGTCCCTTTTTAGGGACACAACTGTTTGACACAGAAGCTAAGGCTGTCTGCTACAAGGCAATACACGTAAGGACAACAAGAGCATAAGGACATTGCTTAAGGGCATTTAGAAGCACAAATGATTTCTTAACTGATAAAATTTGAACTAAGCAAAAATCTTGTGGGTGTGGACAAAGGGACAAACTCTGCTTTTTTGTTTGGTTTGGGGTTTTTTTTTGTTTGTTTGTTTTTTGTTATTTCATGATCAAGATGAAGATAAAGTGGGTTATTTGAGAGATGAATACCCTTAACCACCAGAATATACCATAACAGCAGGTCAATCAGGCACTGAGAAAAGAATCAGTCTTGCTGATTTCTTCAAATTTTTCCACTTCAAGTTTCTCAGTGTTCAGTGCAGGAAATTAACGTTGGAGAAGGATGATGGATAAAGTCTCAGAGAAAAGAGATAGTAAAACAGAAGACACTGATTAAGCATCTTGAAAAATATTGGCATTGGCTGAGTTGAAGGAAAAGAATGAAACATAAATCCAAAATTCACTGTTTGTTTAGTGAGTTGCTGCCAAACCACTTTGAGATACAAGCAAATAAGATACTGACAAACCATTCTGGAACTCTTCCCTTTTCTAAGATAATTGTAAGATGAGAAGTTTATGCCCATCTCAATAAAGACTAATGAGTAAAGTTATGATATGTCTGTAGCACATAACTTTTAAAGCCTGAATAAATGGGTTTGTAACTAATGTTAAACTATGCCCTGTAGTTTAACATTTTATTTTCCTGATATTTTTCATGGAAATTTGAGGTTGCTGAAGGACTTCTCTTCTTTTAGATTCCTGTATTCTTTTTATATTTTTATATATATATTTATATTTTTATATTTTTTATATATATATGTATACTTTACTTTTTCTATAAAATACAGATATTCATATATTTAGATGTATATATATATACACACACACTTACACAGATAGATATAGTATGACTGGGCATCTTGAATGGTATTCATTTCAAGAATAAAACACTCAAACTCATATTCATGTTTGAGATCCCATTATAAAAGAGAACAAGGGCTCAATTCAGATAATTAAAGGTGGACGTCCAGAACCCTTTGAGATATTTGAAGATACTTAGAATACCTACTCAGGGGCTGTAGTTAAAAAAATTGTCAACAGGGCCTACCAAGCAATTTAGCTTTCTCTAAAGTATACAGAATACATAAAGTAGTAAGGTGATTTTCTAAACAAATATGCAAAGTGACATTTTAGAAGCTCTAAATTATCACTCCAGTCATCCATATGGAAGAACTCTGAGATCTCGTACGTCTCACCTCATATCTGACTATGTGGAGGTCTCAGAAATTCTAAGACAACTCGAAAAGTCCCTGTAAATCTCTATTAGGGTAAGTACCTTAAGTCCAGGATCTCCAGTGACTACAGCAAGAGCTTAGATAGCTAACTTTTATTCCAATACTTAGAAACTTTTTGGGATCATATTCACAAATGTATTCTCCATATTCTGTAGCCATGGATGGAAAAATTTCTTGATAAGTGGCATTCTCACAGATTGTTTCTCAGCTAGCCTCCGCGCTAGTCCTTTTACTTTACTAACTTACCCAAACTGAAGTTATAAAGAAATGTCAGTGCTATTTGCTTGTTTTCTCTCAGCTGTAACTTTAGATGATTTCTGAACTAGTTTTAACTGGAGTTTGCTTCCGGCTATTTTTTTTCTTTTTTTAAAATAAATCAGAAAAGGTGAGAGTTACTGGCTTAGTACTATTCTGTGGTAAGCAAAGCTATCCTTAAAAGAGCTATCAGTGTCCAAGCAACAGCCATTTGTGTCCAAGCAACAGCCTCATTCACTCTGTTCTTTGACCTCTCCCTCTTAAGAGACTGGAAACGTTCAGACAATGACAAATAGGAACATTATAAATCCTTTGAAAAATGTTGACACTGGTAGGGATGGAGCTCACAGTGTGAAGGTCATGGAGCATATGAAACTAAACATACCTCAGGCAATAATGCTAGTTCTCATAGCACAAAAAACAACCACGGCATTAATACTGCTGCACCTAAAATTCTTATATCCAACAAAAAATGACAACGCAAATATCTTAGTACAGATTGTAAAGCATGTGCTGATGCTCAGAACAACTACCTTTGCACAAACAGAGAGCAAAGAGGATCTATTAGACTTTCTCTAAGATTGTTATTAGTGAAAGTGTCAGTATTCTTAGAACTATTAATTCTGATTCAGTACCTACCACTGCAGCTTTTTACAGGGAGGAGCTAGCTGACCTGCTCTCTTAGTGCTGGACACTATTCAGCTGAAATGTCAAGGCTTCAAGCACACTGCAAAGATCTTTCTGTGGAGTTCTTACTGCCTTAAGCTTGTTGCTTGAATAAAGGAAAAAGAAGAAATTTTTTAGCAGCATGAGTGATGTAGCATCATTGTTCAATGCACAGACATCTTGTCTGTTTCTAATTCTCTCTCTTATGTTTATGATACTTCAGACTCACTAGGCTATATCGTAGAGAGGCTAGAAGTCCCTGATTCTGTTCCTAAGGGAACGCCATTCATGACCAATGGAAGATGAAGAGGTAGATTTCTGAATTTCATTCATAGCTAAAATCTTTTCATGAAGGTTTAGGAATTTCGATTTATGAGTCTAACTTCACTATGCAAAACAATTTGATACATGCAATCTTAAAGAGTTCAATAATACATGACTTGCTAGAATTTTACTCTTTTTCTAGACTATACCTTGTTTAAACTGCAGAGCCACTAGAACATTAAGGAACATGGCTGTGGAGTGATCGAATAAATAAATACTAATATACATATATATATAGCCATGGAAAGACAGATCTGTAGAGATACAGTTTATTGATCCTGGATTAAAAAAAAAAAAAGTTTAAAAAGGTAACAGGAAATGCAAAAAAAAGAAGATTAAAACTAGTGTGAATAATATATGTAAAGAAAGTAAAATAGAAGTACCCATAGAATTCATGGAGCACAGTAAGAACAGAAGCCTTCCTCTATTTGCATTTTTTTCCCCCTTACTGAAATATTTCAAAACTATTCTTATTTCTTTGCCTTTAACATACCAGCACTGTACATACCAACCAAAGCAATAGAGACCAGTCATGTAATTTTGCCTGTGTATGTGCTTTCAGCATGGGTAGTGCCTTGCCACATTGCTGTTCTTTAGCACCAATGACTTCTGTCCAAGTGTAGTACTGTAACCTACCATATGACAATTCCACTCTTGCATTCACATGTGAAGTCAATCCTCTCCACTAAGAAAGAAACCTGGAATTAGTATAATTCACGTAATGTATCTAAGCAATTCTGTATATTTGCACACACAAGAACAGAAAGTCCCAAGGAGCTTAATGTTGTATTCCATTGTTTATTTTTCCCTTAGGTAGTGTTAAGTGGCTTTACTAATAAAAGATTACATATACTACATTTTTTTAAAATTACATTTAAGGGCTGCAGTTAATTAATTTGTTACCTTAGTAATAATTAAGGGCTGCAGTTAATTAATTTGTTACCTTAGTAATAACAGACTGACAGTTTATGGCAAGTAGTAGACAATGGTTTCCACTATTGTTTTTATCATAATAGATGTCAGCAGTTTGATACTAATCCTTCTCACATTATGAGTGCCACAGTAAATCAGTTATTAAAGAAAGAATAATTTTAAAACTTCCCCTCAGACTGTGAAGACAGTGTTTCCTAAAATTTGAAGATCTCACTCCAAGAAAGCGTTGGCTGGTTCATGGCATCGAGTGCACCCTCAGCAAGTTTGCAGATGACACTGAGCTGAGCAATGCAGTCAATACACTGGAAGGAAGGGAAGCCATCCAGAGGGACCTGGACAGGCTGGAAAAGCGGGCCCATGAAAGCCTAATGAGGTTCAGTAAGGCCAAGTGCAGGATGATGCACTTCGGTTGGGGCAATCCCAAATATTTATACAAACTGGGGGAAGATCTCCTTGAGAGCAGTCTTGTGGAGAAGGACTTGGGAGTCCTGGTGGATGAGAAGCTGGACATGAGCCAGCAGTGTGTGCTTGCAGCCCAGAAGGCCAACTGTGTTCTGGGCTGCATTAAAAAAGGGGTGGCCAGCAGGGAGAGGGAGGTGATTGTCCCCCTCTCCTCAGCTCTTGTGAAGCCCCATCTGTAGTACTTGCGTCCAGGCCTGGGGCCCCTAGTGCAGGAAGGACATGGAGCTCTTGGAGTGGATCCAGAGGAGGGCCACTAAGATGATCAGAGAGCTGGAGCACCTCTCCTATGAGGAAAGGTTGAGGGAACTGGGATTGTTCAGCTTGGAGAAGAGAAGGCTCCAGAGAGACCTCATTGTGGCCTTCCAGTTCTTGAAGGGAGCATATAAACAGGAGGGGCAAACAGCTGTTTGCAATGGTGGATAGTAATAGGACAAGGGGGAATGGTTTTAAACTGAGACAGGAGAGGTTTAGGTTAGATATTAGGAGGAAGTTTTTCACACAGAGGGTGGTGATGCAGTGGAACAGGTCGCCCAAGAAGGTCGTGGATGCCCCATACCTGTAGGCATTCAAGGCCAGGCTGGATGTGGCTCTGGGCAGCCTGGTCTAGTGGCTGATGACCCTTCACATAGCAGGGAGGTTGATTCTAGACTGTGTTGTTCATCTCAAGCCCTCTATACATTATGCTGGTGGCTACTTCTTACTCCAAACTGAATTGGCTGGTGGAAGAAAAAGAACCAGATTTTTCAGTAACATAATTACACTTGATATCTTGAGTCAATGAACACATATTTGATTTTATATGTTAGCAATTTGATAACAATGCAATGCAGAAATTCAGCAGAGGAGAACTGCAACTAGAGTTCTTTTTTATCTTTATTCCTTATTTAGACATATTTAGTAAAACTTATTCAATTTCTGCACCACAAAATAATTACATCAGTAGATAAAGCTCAATAACACCTGGCTTTGTCCTCTCTCTACATATCATTGAATTTCTGGTTTAGCTTCAAGTAGAAAGTCACTACAGAATGAGATTTGGATCAGAACACGTGTGGAACAGTGAGCTACACACATTTCTGAAGAATGGTACAAAATAGCCTTGACTGGTCCTGCTGGAATCCTGCATTTTAAATAGAAATACTTCTTTCTATAGTTCAACTTACATCCTCATTAATAAACTTGTTTAATGCTGACGCTAAGTTTTATTCAACAATGAACAAACACATTCCATAATATCTAAATCAGTTCTGACAAAGAAAATAAGAAGTTTCATGGAAATATTATTAAGCAAAAAGTAGCTGCATTTTTAATATTTACTTCAGAGCCTATAAGGTTTTAGACATAAAACTATAGTAGAAAGTATGCACCTCATGATTTCATGTCCATATGTACATCTTACCTAATGCTTACTAGATAGTTAAAATGAACAGCCTGGAAACATCCTACTCTCTCTGTCCAATTGATATACTTACAAATAAAAACACTTGCAGAATCCAAAATGCTACACAGAGCATTGACAGAAAGAAACTAGGGAATCCTGTCAGCCCCAGTTGTAAGCAGACAATACCTCTTAATGTGGCATTGACAAGGGACATAGCATCTAAGATCCCCCTATTAATAGAAGTTTGGGAAGATTTATAGCATCATAGAGTATATGCTTTCATATATAGCGTACATGAAAATTCTTCTCTGTAAAAGTAATGATTTTTAGAATATAAAGAATTTAGTACATGTACCGATCTAGTATTGCAAGTTCCACATTTCCAGTGAGTCATTCTCGTTATGGACTTCTGCAGAAAATCAAGTGCATGTGGATACATATTTTCTCCAATACAGATGTTTTTTCAGATGATTTGGAAAAAGAATTCTATCCAAGATCACCTCTTCTGTCTTTCTGGAGTCACTAGATGACTTCAAAAAGGATTTATCATCTTCAGTTATTTAATCAGTAGAAATCCCCTTTCCAACAAATTATTTCCTTTCCTCAACAACAAAGCACTTAAAGTGTTAGCTTTCATTGTAGTAAATCCCAAAGCTTGTGTTCCACTACACAGTATATCCTACCTATTAGGTGAGAATTGCACAGAAAAGAATCTTTCCAAAGAAAGGGAGGAAAAGGTGAGGAGGAAGCTGTTTCCAAAGCTAATCCATCAACTAAAACAATACAATTTTTTGTAGTAATATTCATATTTGTTGGGGAAAAAAAAAATCTTTACGTTCTCCTCCGGAACATGACAAGTAAAAGTCAGTGATCATTTTAGCTGATGAAGTCAAATTATCCTTTGAATTTTGTAATTGCCATAGTGTAATTATGATACAAAAAACAAATTAGGCTTGTAGGGAGAGGTAGCAGAATGCAGGTTCTATGGGACCAGATGGAATGATTAGGGAAGACGACAAGATTTTCAATACTCAGAATGTAGACAAGAACTCTAATTATAGATTTTATGTCCCTGATAGAGACTTGCTTCCCCTTTTCTCTTGTGGCATTTTTCTTGATTTCCTTTTTAGAAAACGTCCTTGTCTTTAATACCATAAACACCAAGCCAGAAATCAAGTTAGACATCTGAAAAAAACTTCAAGTTTATTATTTTTTACTGATTGAAGATGATTCAAACAAGTACGTTGCAATGGCATATTCATTAGAGAAATAAATCCCCTTAAGTTAACATACATTTGCTTAATGCACAGGGACACGAAGGGGAAGAGGAAAACTATAAATACAAAAACATTCAGAAATGCCACATAACGTTATTTTTAAGTGACTAAACAAGATGTGGGAAGAAGTAAAGGTCATTGTAAGTCACTTTACTAAGATTTGTTTCCTGTAATTTACAGTCAGTGTTCCATATAGGTACTGCATACCTTAAGAAATCCTATGACTAAGAAAGCAATACAGAGACTTCTGTTCTGAATGCTATCATCCTTGTCTGAGTGCTGTATTTTTATCCCACAGCTAGATGCAGAAAAGTCAGCAGGCTACAATGAAAGAATGAAATAGAACAAGCAGCAAAAATGATTACGGTAATTTACATTCTAAAAAAAAGGAAAAAGAATTGCATTTCCTAGGAAAGCAGAAGTTTCTTTCTAGATGCACTCTGGCAAGGCTTTTCTAAAAGATCCAAATAGCTCCGGATTTTGAATCTAGTAAGTAAATCCAGGAAAGACTTCTCAGAAAATACCAAAGGCTGTACTGTGGGGAATTGCCAGTACAGTTTTCTGTCACAATCTAAGTTCAGTTTTGTGGTTTTTTTGTTTTTTTTTGTAACTGCTTGTTAGCTATACTTCATAATTTTGTTAGTATATTTACATGTAGGGAGTTATGTACAGTGTAGGTCTTTATTTTGCTTGCTATCACTTATGACACACTTCTTAAAGAACTATAACTCTTTCATGTATGGGATACCAGTCACAGTTTAAGAAGTACCGCTTTAAACATTAAAAAAAAAAAAAAAATCAAGTTCTGTTGACTTGCAAAACTGATGCATCCCATTTTAGCTTTCAGTGGCTGCAGCCAGAATGAGAAGGCATTGCAGACAACATACTGTCCATATATAGAGGATCATCTTTTAACCCTATACTTGGTCCTGTCTGATTCTGACACCGTCAGCATTTTGCTAGTGTGGGCCATTCAAACCAACAGAAGATGCTGAAGCTAACTGTTAGGTATAGCAAGGTGCTTCCAGTTGACAGAGCGCTAAATCAAGAATCTGGAAGTGCAAAAGGTGATTTTCTTTTGGTGCTTTTACTCTGTAAAACAGAAAACATACCCACATCACCATGAGTCTGGTGTAACAACAATCAGATATGTCTACTTGCTTGAAAGGAGGAAATGGTGTTTATGAGCTATGCTTTATCTGTGTGTACAAATAACTGTATGCTAATAACAAGGGGAAAATATGAATAGCATGTTCTTTTTCCAGGGAAGACATGATCGTCACTGTTGAGTAGCAAACATTTTTTTCCTACTGCAATATAACTCAGTTACTGAAAATTGCAAGGTGATAACATAGTGTCTCTCAGCATAAAATGGTTAGAGGATAAGAAATCAAAGAAAGGAGAAGAATAAGTGATTAGAGCATAGTTTAATCAGCTGCACTGTAGAATTTACTAACTACATTAACTTTGTTGTATGTCTGAAACTTATCTGCAAATAAAGTAATTTTTGCATTTACTTAAGAGTAGCTAACTTCAAAGCACTGTCAAAAAAGAAGAAAGAAACAGGAGTTCAGAAAGCCCAGATTTCTACTAAGAAATGACTGTTTCATAAGGTCATTTTTCACACTAGAGCAGAGATGCCATACTAATAGGCAAAACCTGCATCCCTGGGCCAACATTCTTTGGTGCCTTCTGTTATGCCCCTCACTTCCACAGAACAACTACCGTCTAATTCTGTGCTGCCCTGCACTTCATTAGCCATTTACATCTGCACAGACTTACTACAAAATACCAACAACTCCTTGACTGAATGCAGGATTGTTATTTGGCAGTATTTTGCCTACCATTATGCCTGGATGAAGCTTATAAACAGGGAAGAAAGGAGTTTTGCACTGCCCCATCAAATCTCTGAGAAGAGCTGTTATTTTGGATTCTGCTGCTTAGGGTGAGAGGGAAAGGGCTCTCACTCCCATTCTATTATCCACCCTTGTAGTTTACATAAGTGAAAGTGATTGTGCAAACAACATTGAGTCATCATAGCTCTACATCAGAAAATAAAATCAACAGATACAAGTACAAAGGCATTGAATATTCCATTGGGAAAATATTGAGATGTCAGATTACTCAGACTGCAGCATAGTTTCTGTTAGACATACCTGTTTGTTGATGTTTAGACTTGCTGCTTTTGGCAACAGGATAAACGTAAGAAAATACAAGCATTTTTAGCCGCAGAATTAATGTTTCCTCAAATTTATTAATTTTTTTGCCTGTAAGCTGATCTATTTGCCTTTCAGCCGTTACCAGTCAACACCGACAAACTGCTGTTTCTGAAGGAACTGAAAAAGCTCACCATTATTAGTATGCATAATATTACAGATAATTTTAACCCCATTTCTCTTTTAATCTTAAAGTTTACTGAGCAACAAGAGCCAGCATGAGCAAGGCAGGCATAGGAAGGAAAGAAATAGGAGTGGAAAAGCAAATGAGTGGGAGAGTGAAAGACACAAAGGAAGTAAACCTTAGCTCTGTGAATTTCTGCAAGTTTTTCGCAACTGCTTTCCCACACAGATCAAGTATTTATCTTGGGTGATGAGTGGGAGAAAGGAGCAGCCATAAAGAAAAGGCAACATCAAGATGGCAATCCAAAATGTAACTTTTCACGTGGGTGGCAAACAGGTATATACAGAGGTATTAAACAGCGTAGCTGCTAAAAAGCTGAAAGTCTTTTTTTTCCCCCTCCAGCAGCTTCATCCATCCAAAGCTGCAGGATTTTAAATACTCACTTTTCTGTTTCCTGTGTAACCTCAAAGAGCACTCAGCTGTTTCAGCTGGCAGCTGCATATGCAAAAGGCCATCAGTGGAAGCAGATTACTTGCACACCCACCTACTCATTCTCTCTGAAAAATAGCATATCCCTTCTATTTTGACCAGTGGGTCTGTGTGTCTCCAGCTTTACTTTACCCTTCTGAATTTAGGACTTCCATTCACTAGAGTAGGTCAAGGCACAGCCAAGCAGCTGCAGAAATATGTTGCTTATGTTTAATCAAGAGGCCAGTTTCTAAAGTCTAACTTGGGAATCTATAATCTTCCACTGCAGGCTGCACTGAGTGGAGTTGCCAGCTGCCAATATTTACTCTGATGTAAAGTTGGACATTTTTAGAGTATTTTCTACTAAATGCTTAAATTGTTTTGCCTATACCTTTCCCACCCACAGTTATTCATTCAGTGCAGACTAGTTGTGGAAATCATGTTAGAAACTTTCACGCCTATTTATTTTCTTTATAAATTCTTTGTGCTAAGTGCAATTCAGAAAATAACAACAGACCCAATATTAGAGCCTACTAAGTCACAGATATTTCTTACTTAAAATAAGCTACTTAGTCAGATTTTTCTTATTGCTTCAGTAGATCATAGCCAATATTTTAACTTATTGTTAGTCTTCGCTACCTGGAGACCACATCTGCTCCTCAATGTGGTTCTGGTTCAATTTCAATACAAATATTTCCAGTAGTGAAAGTCAACACCAGTTCTTCTTTCAGTAATGTTTTAAAATAACCTTGGGCTTTGCTCTGGTCAAGCTTGGTCTCTGACAAGTGGAATGCACTTTTCTTTTTATAAAGCTTGAACCACATCGTGCACTCATTCCAGAAGTTGTATTTTGTTTATTTCTCTCGTTTTGAAAATAGATACCTTAAAGGTCCTGTTGTATGTTCCTAGAACTCTACAGACACGGATTCTGAGCTGCTCAATTTGTTTTACTAATTATACCAACAACTAAGAAGTACAGAACACATCATATAAAGTAGGCACAAAGCTTCAAAAAACATAAATACTAACATGTTTCATGACCATCAAGCTGCACCTGACAGTTGGGGCTGCATACCAGTAGCGTTGCATTGGGTGTGTCTTTGATGCTGTTGTTTTTTCAGACATACGTAAGTAGTAGCTGGGTAAAGAGGCTGCATCTTAACCATTGGCCCAAAAAATTATTTCCAAGTAGAAGCAAGTCTACTTTCATTTCTGACCTGACATCTGTCTCACCCTCAAGGAGATGAACTCCTTGCAGAAGATCTGTATAGCAGGGCTCAAATCTCCAGAAAAAATTAGTTATATAAGGGTTAAAATTAATCTTCAGTTAAGAGCCTGTATCTTGAATAAAACATCGAGTTTCTTCTCAGCATTTTAACTCACATCAGTCCATAACTCCATTAATCATTTAAATAAAGTTATTCCTGTCATTCTTATGGATATTTACTGGGTTTTGTTTGCTAACAGCTTATTTTTACATTGGTTTCCTTTTCTCATCATCTACCAGAGAGATAATTTGGAGCAGAGTGCTGCAATCTGATTCCACCTGTCTAAGCATAGCACTACAGTGTCAGTAATACGTACTCTGAAATGTATAGCTTGAATCTGCAAGCTTCTTTCAAGCTCATCTTCCTATGGGGAAAAGAAATAAATAAATGGAAAGGTCAGAAAATACTGTCTTCAAGCTCAACAGTCATTGTACTCAATTTTCTCCCCTGTTGCTCTCACCACATTATCAGTTTTATCCAAAACACTCATATTTATTCATGCACAGAAATGAATATACTTCTAAAGGAAGTATTTGAGGAGTCCTGGAGTTTACTATATATACTTTTTTGATGCCTAAACTCTTGTTAAACATTTGCCAAAGAGAGAGCATGCAGGCCTCTCTGAAAGTAACACCTCCTATTTATTTCCAGGGAAATGACAATAGATACAAAGAGCACAATAACACTTTTTGACAAAGCAAATTTTCAGTTACAATACACTGTTTCTGAGCATATTCACCACCATTAGCTATGTATTTTTGCTCGTTATGAACAAGAGTCTAAATGCCACGCTTGTAAATATCTGCATCAGTGGAGGTGACCCACTGTTTCAGAGATGCTCTGAGGACATCATCGCTAGGAAAATATTTCACTCGCAGTCTCTTTTAAATCGTTCCAAATGATCTTTTACTTTGCTGACGCCACTGTTGAAATGCGTCACCCACCACCTCATTGCACTCACATCCACTGATTGGTCTCCATAAAGGTTCAGCAAACATCAATGAGTATCTGGGGGGTGCCATTTCTAACTCACAAAGGAATTCAATGATACGCTTTTGCACCATCCACACTTTCATGTCAGATGCCATTTTGGCAGAATGCCCCTCTGCTGCCATCTGTCACATAGCAACAACATGTAATAGAATACTGGGGGAAAGGTCAACCCCTACTGTCATACCACCAACGTCTGCATTTGATCTTATAGACCAATATAGTAGAAGGCATTATTTTCAGATCTGAATTCATATATTTTATAATTCAAAGTTAGGATGCGGCCCAACAGCTCTGGTGCTAAATGTCATATATAAAAACAGGAAATTCAGGGGGAAACACTGACACTCCTCACTGAAATTAAAACACCCAAAGCTTTGAGCTAGTTGAAATAAGATCCATACTTTATTTTTTAGGTAACGCCTTTCTACTTGTTTCCAGGAAGGCACAGTTAATCTGTCTCCTATTAGCAGATTTTAATTAAGCATAAATGTTTCATAAGTGACATTTTAAGAATTCTCACTTCTTTGGTTTTATTTACAGATCACATATTTTGAAGGACTGAAATGTGAAAAAAAAAAGAGACTAGATGGAAAAGCAATAACAATGAGGAAGAAATTATCACCATTCATGTTTCAAGTGGGGAAGAAATCTTACATTAGGATAATTATTTTTCCGTCTATGAATTCTCTCAGTTATTTCACAAATCTTTTATTTTTCTCCCCCTTCCTCCTCCCCTTCCCATCCCCCAAACATCTAACAATTCCCTATTTTTCTTAACTAAGAGCTGAGTTAATGATGTGTATCCAGTTACGGAAGCCAACGTTCATAACCCAATAAGACCAAAGGTCTCTTTCAGCAATATGTTATCCTTAGAAATTGTGGCTCCTCTGGAAAAATGTATGCTTGCTAGCAGCTCTCAAGAGGCTAAAAAGGTAAAATGACCTTTCAAAACCATTGATATCCTCCAAGGAAAAGGTAGGAAATGCCATTTACAGCACTGTCTGTGCAATATCTCAGGCTCTGAGGCTATGCTCAGTGCTCTTTTCTTCCCTCAGGCTCTGCTGGCTGAGCTTCACATTCTCAAACTTTTCCAGAAAGCTCTTGCCTTTTTATATCTAAACATTCTACCCTATAGAAAAATAGTACAAGATCTTCACCATACTTTAGTATTTACACTCTAACACACATTCCTACATATCCCTTCAGCTGTGAGATTGCATTTAGCCTGCAGGTGTATGGAGAAGAGGTAAGAAAGCCACCAGCCTATGCTGGTAGCACTGAAGCCATCTAAACTGTATACAGGCACTAAATTCTCCCAAGACTGAAGTCATTTGCCTTTAGAAATGCAGGAAAGAACTTTTTGATTTTTCCATTTAGTAGTTACTGTTTGTAGATAATGACACTCAAGTGACCATAAGTACCAAAGAAAGTTAATGCTTGCAAATTCATAACATATTACTGTGGATGGCAACTGCAGTGGCAGCCCCTGGGAAGAAGTGGACTGCCTTGTGATGGCATCATGTCACCTAGAGCTCTCAATTTCTCTTTCACTAGAAAAATCATTGACCAAATTTTAAAATAAAGAAATAACCCTGACATCCCAGGAAAAGAATAGGCTACAGAACAATCATATCTCCTCTGCTATGGTTTAAAATTAATGCTTCACTTGGAGAAGAGATTGAGAGGAAGCTTGTCAACTCAGTGATAACTTGAGAGA
>JAOWBP010001760.1:38685980-38696486 GCA_028571105.1 Tragopan temminckii | reverse complement strand
GCTATGGTTTAAAATTAATGCTTCACTTGGAGAAGAGATTGAGAGGAAGCTTGTCAACTCAGTGATAACTTGAGAGAATTTCTTTGATCTTAACAAGAACCTCTCTGTACTCCTCCCATGCATCACCAATAAAGCTCCTGAAGGATTCAGTTACTGCAGTGTGCTTTCTTTCAAGGAACAACTTGTGATTAAATTTAGAAGCTCATCTTCATTTATAAGTGTCACTGCAGCAAGTAAACATTTAATGTATCGAAGCACTGATTGGAAACTCTTTACATTGGTTGGTTGCTGGAAGTGTATTATAACACTAATTATAAGCAATGAGTTGTAAAAATAAAGTCAGCAGTCTTCAAAAGCGTAGGGAGTTTCCTTCCAATTAGATGTACAGGTTCAAGTAACTATCTAACAAAGTATGAACTGAATCTTAGAAAGAGATATACTGTTGTGCACATTAAAGTGTATGCTCAGCTATCTGCCTGATGCTATCTTTCTTCAATTTTTTTTTTTTTAATTTACATCAAATAATGAATAAAGTGAAAAGTTTCTAAATACATACATAAAAACCCAGAACATCTAGTACTGTATCACAGGAATCTGAAAGGGAAAGGAGCACGGGCTTGAGAATTCGTGCATCGACCCTTTCATAAACATATCTATAATGGGAATCCTTGTCTCAGACAAAGCCAATCGTAATATGTAGGTTATTATGTCTTCTTGACTCCACGGCAGAGATTTAAGTAGGTTAGAAATAGAAGATGTGCAGCTACCATGCCCTACTGCTGTTACAAGGAGCAAGATTTCGTGTTTAATGGGTAAGTATCCCAAATATTCTGTGAAATATTTGGTGATAAATTCATTGATTACATAGTTTGGGCTACTAAAATCTTAACAAAGTCCAAGACAATAGTACATTTAACATCTTCTGACCATCTTCTGAGAACAAATTACTACTAAAGTTTTCAGTTTCCAAAACTTCAGATTACTAGTAAATACAATGTGAAAGTTAATTAACACTGCATTTTTCACAATTCTCTCAGTATTTTTATATTATCCACTAACTATGGAAGTTAAGAAAGAGTATTGTGCTCCCCATGGAAAGTAAAGCACAAGAAAACATTTTAAACTTCAGTTTAGCACTGAAAAATAATTGCACTTTTCACCTGACAGTGAGCACCAGCAATTCTAGACAGACTATCGTGCTGTGTGTCTTGGTCTGACATATTTTTACTTGATTTTATGACAGAGAAACTCCATTGAGGGAACATATTCAACATTAGTACGAGAGAGATAAGGAACCTCTATTAATGGAACTTAGTCAATCATCAAGAACAGCAAGATGTCTGCATTTGGAGATTGCTTTCATAATGGATGCTATTACTTGAATTAATTTTCATGTCTAAGATGGATTTAAGTCAGGTCTTAGTAATCAACAACCAATTTAGAAGTGCAGTATTTCTTGCATTTTATGTGTCAGATTGTAGACATGTAAACTCAAATGAGCCAGATAAATTTTGCTTGAGTGACAAAGATAAACCAAACACTAGCATGCTGAGTCGCTTTCTTTTGTCCCAGACAAAGACTGTGGATTCAATGTTTAAATATATTAGCACTACCTACTCACCCGTTATGTTTTGTGTTCCATTAAAAAAAAAAAATAGTCTTATCAAGATTTTTATCTCTTTTTTTGTTGGCTTCCAGATACAAATTAATTATAGCAAAACCCAACTGATAATACTATCCACAGAACAACATAAGTAACGAGAAATAATATTCAACCAAAGGGAAGAATTCAGTATTAGTGGGAGTTTAGGTCAACGATAGTTGTTTTTTTTTTTCCCCCTCTCTATTTTTTTTATTCACAAGTGATTATCTTCAAAGGCCAAATGACCAAACCTACACAAGTTTAAAAACTAAAGATTTATCTGCATTTATTGTTTCCTGTTATTAAAAAATGTTACAGAAAACAGAAAATGCAGATGACAGTGTGAAGTTAATGAGAAAACTATTTCTTGCATTTCATAATAAATAGCCATGAAGAGAGGAAGCTGCATCAGAAAACAAGGCTGACAAAGACAGATTTTCCACATCCCCCCCTACCCCCCCAAAAAAAATATCCACTGGCCGTAAGAATTTTAAATAATCATTGTGTCTCTCTACGCCTCTCCAGTTTTCTTTTTAAATACTTTCATGAACAAAAACTGCTCTCTTTGTTATTTTGAAGTATAATTTTCTAAAAAGCATTTTAAAAAGTTTCCTTTTTTCCCCTAATTTTTTTAAGTGAATACAATTGTAAATTGTTTTAAGGGGAAGTATTTTTAAAATTTTAAAACCTCTGCCCAGGGATGCAGCTAAGTCACCATCCCTAGGGGGTGTTCAAGAAACGTTTAGATGTTGTACTAAGGGACATGTTTTAATAGGGAAATAATGGTGATAGATCAATGTTTGGATTGGATGCTATCAGAGTTCTTTTCCAACCTTGGTGATTTTATGATTCTAAGTAGTCAAAAGCAGATGTACTGTGCAAAAAGCTTTTGAGCTTGTGGTATCTGTACTTCAACAACAGACCAAACAGTGCTTTTGAGTTGCCAGATACCCTGACTTAACATTTGATGAAAATCTCTGAAATCTCATACAGTAGCAATGAATATCAAAGCTTCAACAGTTTCTCTTCTTAGAGTTCCCCAGTACAACAGAAGCGAACAACAATTTTGCATCATGAAAGTATATAAGTAACTCCCGCTGGAAATTTACCTGAATAGGTTTTAGAGATCACTCTGAATTTCTGCTCACGCATCCTCCATTAACAAAGAAACCCCCCCTTTTTTTTTTTCCTTCCAAGAAGAACTACTTTTATAGAAAGACAAATGTACAATGTTGAACTCCATTTCCATACCACTGAGATTTCTCTCAGAATCCAACATTTCCAGAGTGGAGATGTAAAATTATAGATAAACTCTGGTGCTGATAACAGCAAATAAAGCTGTGTGAAAGTTGTGAAAGTTAGCATTTCCTTCAAAGACGTGGAATAATATCCTAATTCCAATGAAGCCATAGGAACACATCTGACAAATACACAGTTCTGTGAAAAGAAGAGTGTAACAATATAATGAATTGACACAGCCAATACAGATCAGTTTGCCCTCATAGCACTTTCACATGGAAATTAAGAACTGCTAGAAAACAGAGTAAGAAAGACTCACAAGTTTTCTTGTTCAGTTTTTGCAAATCCTAGATGGTGTAGATATTCAAGATAACACAAACTTCAAAACCATCCTGAGCAGTAGGATGTTAATTATCCTTAGCAACGATTGTGCCACCACAGCTTAAACTGATGACTTATGTGAACAATTTTACTCTGTAATTTTAGAAAAAAATACATGAAACTGTAGTGCTGGGAATTAATTTAACATCAGGGAGAAAACAAAGGAAGAAAGAAGAAAGGAAGTAGATTTATACAACTACGTAAACCATTCAGAAGAGAACTGGTCACAGCCTGGCATCTACTTCATGCTGACATACAGAGAGAAAAAGAATTGTTCCCAGTTGAAGAAAGCAGAAAATAATCCTGACTTGATAATGCAGGAGGGTGAGGTTAGGTCCCTTTACAATAGATGTTGGTCAAAATACTTAGACAATAATACTGATCACCTAAGGAGCAGATGATGGCTGCTTCAAGGTAGAGACCAACTGGATGGATTTTAAACCATTTTAAAGAGAAGCATAATTCTGTCAACTGTTGCGTACAATGTCATGACAATGCATGATTTAAGTTATTCTCCTGGCTCTTCCTACCCATAAATTGATTTCACTCAGTTTGTCAGGTCGCAGATTTGACTGACCTGGCTCCCTGCCAGCCTTAGCTCTGCTTCCATACCCTATGCCCAGGATTGTGTCCATGGATGAGGGCAGAGCGGCTTGTACCAGGGTCACCTTGGCTCCCAGCTCATCTGTCTTGAGGGAGTTGCTAGCCCTCACTGCGCTGTGACATTACATTCATATCACAGCTTTTCTCCCAAAGCTGGTTTCCAAACAGGCTCAGGTTTCCTTCTGGTGGCAACCCCACCTGAAGTCAATGCAAGCTGAGAAAAGCATGAAACAAGTCCTTTCCCCTCCAGTGAAGTTTTGCTATTGACTTCTACAGAACTAAGATTTCACTTCATGTGTTAGTGTCTTAGAGGTATACAAAGGAAAGGGGGAGGAAAAAAACAGCTTACCTAGAGGAAGAGGGGCTTAAACACAAGATTGTAAGTAAAAAAAAAAAAAAAAAAAAAAAAAAAAAAGGGGAAGAGAGGTGTTCTTTCTCATGTAATTACTAATTGGAATATCACATTTTATGAATACATTTTCTTATGCACATTTTCCAAAGTCACCAAGTATGAAGTCTGAACAGATATTTTCAGAAGTTTTTGAGAAGGTGAAACATGCTAGACTTCCAGTCTGAGTAGCACCAATGGGATCAATATATTTCTGCAAAATAAACAAGAGTAGTATTCCTTCCATCATTCTGTGGCAAAAATGCAGCTCATACTCAGAGCTGAATTCCACTTCACTCCACCTCCTACAGCCCAAAAAAGGGCTGCCTCTTCCATATTGCTTTTGAGAACTTCCACAGCTTCATGCAATCCCCTAGTCAATAGGAAGACACAGCCTGAGGAGCGTTAGTTCAGCTAGAACAAGAGAAAGTCCAGCCATGCTACGCATTACATCATATGAATGATCACAGACAGTATCTGATTCCATGCTTGACAAACATTTTACTGTTATCAAAACAACTGTATAGATCACTAACGTGGATTTATCATGTCCTAACATGAACCTCACCAGCTGCTCCCATAATGGTTTACCTCAGAGGTTCCTTTTGCATCATTCATTCTGAAGACTTCGGACTTTCATTAGCTTATGGAGTGTACTGTCCTTAAGCAGGACTCTCCAACCTAGTAATAGATTTCTGTTATGGACTCGTCATATTTTTCCAAGAAAAAAGGAAAACAGGTCTAGAGGAAGATCATGTCAGCATGCACTTGTACAAGATCAAAAATAAGTCTAACTGAATGGGCTCCACTCAGAGGGCTACAAGTATTTCATGCTTTTAGCTATCTTCATCTCAAAATAGAATCACCTAGGCTCCTCAATTGTATTTTCCCCTCAAGTTATGATATCATAATTAAGTTTGCTTTGGTTCAAAAACCTTGACTACATCTCTTTAATCTTAATGACATTTATCAGACTTCCTCAATGGTAGAATTAAATCTTTCCTCTACCTCAAGGCAGCTCACAATTACCTTCATTAAACGACAAAAGCATCATAACATTTAAACATTCCTTCCCTCCCCCCCAAATGTTGTAGTATTCTCTATAAAAGATACCTAGAAATAGTTTATATTTCCAACTGGAGTCTTTTCAAGGGCCCTACAAGCTACTACTGCACTTCCACAGAAGTAGCTCAACCCATTGTAGCTCTGCTCATGGTCCCAATTTGTTAATGGGATCACCCCAAGACATTAATGGGATCAAGTAATTCTAATTACAATAGCTGTATTGTGCAAATGAAGGTTTTCCAAATGAATAAGATATTAAAGCTATTGTGTTCTGAATATTAAGGCAATGACAAATTTTTTTTTGAAGTGTGGTGTACAAGTGAAGCTGACACGGTTTTCTCATGTGCTTTTTCTGACTTACTAAAGGTACAGGAAATTTTTTATTTTTTTTAAGAACAATTCACAGGGAATACTAAGACTCACTTTAAACTATAGAAGATCCATGATGAGACTTTACAAATTCTATGATTCTATGAAAATCTAGCTAGACATTAAACTTCCCCAATGGAAGATTTGTCAAAATTGATTTTGACAGAATACTTTCTGCTACAAGAATTTGGCACTCCCTGAAATTTCTTTTATGTAACCCTTCATCTTCTCCCCCGCTTTTTCTTCTCCATAACCATGAGAAAAATTGCATTGATTATTTGCAGTATTTCAGATGAGGACTATTTTTAATTAGTTTTTGCCATATCCAGTGGATAGAACAAGAATTGAAACTCCTCTGCTAAGATTCTTACCTCTCAGCACTGATCTTCACATACAGAGCATAGGTGCAGTCAGAAAAACAGCTGGGAGAGTACTGACCAGGGCTGACTCAGAAATGGCTACTCCTAAGATGTGAAAACATTTGTGTTTGCTAGAAACAGCAGATGATCCTGTAGTTCCTGAGCTGGTGGTCTTGTTTATGCTTACAGTATCAGGCTTTGTGTGTTGGGCAACCATTCCCAACCTGTACATCAGCAGAGCACTCCACATTAACAGAGATGTCCTACTCTCCTTCGCACCTTCCTTATAAGGTTCAGACTTGGCTCACATCCCAGAAGCAC
Source organism: Tragopan temminckii (assembly GCA_028571105.1). Taxonomy (NCBI): domain Eukaryota; kingdom Metazoa; phylum Chordata; class Aves; order Galliformes; family Phasianidae; genus Tragopan; species Tragopan temminckii. The sequence continues at coordinate 38,690,119 of JAOWBP010001760.1, read as the reverse complement.
AATGTTTCTACACTAGTCAACACTATACAAGGCTCCTGAGTCTCTTCTTTTGTTCAGCTATGCTCACCCTTGCTTGTCTGAATAAATAAAATGAGGGAGGAACAAAGACCCAGACAAACAGAAATGAGCTTCTGCATTCCTTCCCAGTTTTCAGTATATATCACCACCCCCACACAATCTAGCCAGAAACTCAGACATGCTTGGCAACTCATACCTCTGGAGTATTTACATTCTGCAGACTCTGGAAGCTGAAGAGATCCCTCAAGGGGAACAAGCTCCTTTTTCCAAGCAGCCTACCTCTAAGTTAACAAAGATGCTCATCAGATGCTTATGTCCTATTTTTCAGCCTTCATTATAGTGACTAACTGCACCTGGGCTCTGCAAAGCTCTGCTTATGGCACAGATATTCCTTGCGACAGTCTCCCAGCTCTTTTCAGCTAGCGCTTATCCTGCCACTTTTGTGGTGAGGAGTGGCAGCAGCATGACAGAAGTGTATAGGAGACATACTTGGATGTCTCTGGAGGACTGGGCACAGTCAAACCAGAAAAAAATGTTGCATCTCTATTGTATTCATGGTCCAAATTTCAGAAATCTTTATACCCTAGTCTTCACCAAGATGAAGAACTGTTTCCTTTTCACAACCGTGGAAGGCGGGCATTATCTGATGTACAAGTAGCCCATGACCTGGCATGAGACAGAAGACCCACAAACACAGCACCGCTTAACCAGAAGGACCTTTATGACCATTCTGGGTTGCCACGAGAGGGAACAGCACCTACAGTTGTCTCCATGGCACAGCTCCACTGACAGGATTCAGTCCCAAGATCCCAACAGATGAGCAAGGGAGAGAGTCAATAAAAACCTTTGCAAAGCTCTTAGTAATCTTTGAAGAGCAACTTTGGAATGATACTGAGCTCATCAGAATGATTAGGAAGGTTTCTTTTTTTAAAAGAGCCTCCTGGAACTTACAAGGCAGGTGTTTGTGTTTACCATTGCTTTTACAAAATAAACCATTATACTTTATGACTCATTGAATCAATCAGAGAGTCATTAATGCCATTTTGACTGTGGTTTTAATACCAAAGCCCTCTCGCTTTCCTTGGGACAGTCAGGGGGTGGACTTTGAATTAAGTGCTGGGAGATCGGAGTAGGAAAAAAAAAAATCATACTTTGAACCATACAGATTTTCATAGTTAAAGAAACTCAATTTGTGGTAAATTTTATAACAGTAAGAAAGGGATTTTTTTTTTCCTTTCCATAAGTAGATTCACAGTACTATACTTTCATCATATGTATGAGCGGGTAAGTCCAGTGCTTGCTCTGAAGGCAAATTTAAACTCAGATTAATACAGGGAGTTCTTACCACGCCAGCCACACGCACATTCACTAGAGTCAGACAAAAATGGAAAAAAAGCTTTTCCACTACTTTTTAGAGTCTGTGCGTAAGCTGTACAAGCAATATTACTTCTGCTGCATCTATTACTTGGACCATAGGGGCTCCATCTGCTTCAGTAATTAAAATCTAATTACAATTTTAAAAATGAACTAGCTCAGAATTGCAGCACAAGTGCACAACTGAGTTCCTCATAATAACTTCAGTTATGCACAATCATTTTCTTAATTTCTTACCACTTTCTATCCTACCTAAACCATTTAGGGGCAATTCCTCAGTGTCTTAAGAAACTAAAGTTACTGGGCATCCTCATATCCCTCACAGTTAATAAGGTTCAACCTCATTTGGTGTGACCTATGACCTACTGAAAAAAACAGCCCTGTAGGGGAAAAAGTATAACCATGTAAAATTTGTGCAAGTAGCATCAGGAGCAGGCTGCATGTGCTTCTCCCATCCACACATTACAACAGGAAGATTATTCCTGTTTTAGAGCAGGAGTGAAATCCAGTCTCTTTTTATCCAAGTTATTTTAGCTAGAGATTGCTACAGATAAGTAGGTCATACCAAATTAGAAGAGGCTCAGAAAACAGAAAGGAATTTAAAAGTGTCAGATGTATCATTCTAGCCTGAGTCTGCAATTATACAATTTCGTTTTCATCTCTAATGTGTTATTAGTAAGTTATATTAGGAAAATACCATGTCGCACAGCTGGGCAGAATCATTATTGGACCAAGCACTGCTTGTGAGAAAGTGCGCCTATATTTACGTCTATCTATATAGTAGACAAGAGATTAGATTTTCACAGGGTTTTTCAGTTACAGTGATCAGTCTCTCAGTAACTAACAAATACTGAAATTATGGTTGTCTTGTGGCCTTTGTATAACAAAACAAGAAAACATGATCGTGCACTATTCATTGATTCATCCCTAATAAATCCATGAGGTGACTTGTAGGCATTGCACAGTTCAGTCATCTGAGACTGGATGCTATTTGAAAAATAATGCTCCTTCAGAGAACCTGTGAGTAAGATGAGGAAGCTAGATAAAAAAAAAGCAACAGGAACGTTCATGGTCAGAGACAAAAAGAGCTTACAACTAAAATTCCATGCGATAAAAATTCCTGCTCATTTGAAAAGCGTCTCTTAAATTTACAGAGTTCACATTGGGATTTCCATGTTTGCTGCCGCTGCTCTGGTTCACATACCAGGTCCTAAGATGAGTTTCAGTCTTTGGGCTAAGCGCTTGTTTATTGTCTCTTGTTCTAGCTGTTGGACTTCCACATCCACAAGTATGTGACAGGTAAGTAATTAATGGTACTCTAAATATTCATAACCTACTATCCTCTTGTAAGAAGTGTCTAAAAATCATTTAAAATATGTATTTTTTTTAATGGAAAGGAAAAGAGGGCTTTTGAGTTCAGACTTTTCATCCTCACTTATAAGGATTTAAAAGTTATCTTCCTAGAAAATGAAAGGTGCGTTGCTCTCCTAGTCTAAAGGCTCAAAAGCTAGATTGCAAAATCTGCAGTGAAATTGCCAGGAAAAAAAAACAAACCAACAAAAACACCAAAACAAAGCAAACAGACAACAACAACAAACAGCTTGGGGAGTACTAGCTTTTGCCTTAATCTTTCACTTTTGTCAGCATTTTTTTTAAAAAATAAAAAACAAAACAAAACCATCCTGCTGATTAGGGACATGACTGTAGTTCTGCTTGCTGATCTGATGCCTTAAAATACACTAACTGCCCTGGAAAACAGATTAGCTGCATGGGGAAAGGCTCCTCTCCCTTCTTATGGAAGAAGTGCTGCTGGAGACAGCACAATTTAAAAGACAGCAAAAAAAAAAACAACCAAACTCGTAAGTCCTTTTAAGGCAGGTGGTTCTCCTCTCTCCTCACATGCTGCAGCTTGCTGGAGCATGATGGACAACCAGGATTCTCTACATGGTTTCTCATGTATATCCTGTCTCTTCTACCATAAACCTTCAGCTCTCAGCTGGGAGAGGCAGAGAGGATGCCTATAGGACAACCACTACCTTGGCCAATGCTGAAAGAACAGGTCTCTCAGCTCTTGACCCACCTACCATCTAGGAGCAGGCAGATGTGTAGCTCAGCAGTACATGAGAAACAGTTAAATGATTGCCCACAGACAAAGAGAGCATGTCAGCTCCAGTGATGCACAAGATTGGAGCTATGGAAGCCAGGCTCACATAGGTATTCGCCTGAGAGTCAAGCAGTCTCATGAGGCTGCACCCACATGTGGCTCTTCTAGGGTCACTTTGGGATCTACTACTTTGCTCCCTGTACTCTTTCCCCATGTGCCTATCTATCCACTGGAGGGAATTCGTCCAGCATTTATCTGAGAGTTCTCCTGCAAAACCCGGGTGCTTTAAAAGCAGTGATGTGACAGTCGCATAGATATGCCTGAACTGCTTTGCACAGATGGCATTTTGGTAATAGTACAAGTGAGAATATAACTTAATTTGAAAGAAAATCAGAGGGATCAAGTAGAAAATCACTGACGTACAAAGACTTATTACTGCTAGTGATGAAACATTCATGAGAAGGGACTTAAGCATCAACATGTCAAACCTTTCTGCTAATCTAGGACACACCATTAGGATTTGCAGTAAACAGCTGTCAGCTTTTCCATCAACAACTTCCCTCTGCACTCACTGGTGGTACAGCCATGATCAAATATTAACGCACCAGACATCAGTGAAAAAACAAACTCTGGTTAGCATTGC
>JAOWBP010001760.1:38650403-38671213 GCA_028571105.1 Tragopan temminckii | reverse complement strand
CATAAAATGAGTATTTCTGAAGTATATTTCTCTAAGCTAAATATTAGTTAGTAAATGTCTAAAAACAAGACATTGTCAGGGTGCTTACCTGGCTATATAAAGAGTGACTAACAGGAGCGTGAATAGTTCATCTGGAAATAATACGTTTCAGAGATGATAACTAAGATGTAAGACAGATCCCATCTATATGGTTTACTTGTGTAGGCATTAATCTTTAACACATACTGGCATCTCCGAAACCTATTCAGCTTCTCTGGTTTATCACTTTTAATAAGCAAGCTAACAGAGCAGGTCTCATTCTAAGGGATTCCTTGGTGCTGCCTGCAGCAGCTGGAAGCAGCCCCCTGCCTTCCCCTTCCAACAAAGGCTGCTGTACTTGCCTGCAGCTGTTCTTTCTAAAGCAGAGCTTGAAGTTGCAAAGAGTGCAATTTCTGCTGGAACATCATGAATATTTAAGTGGTGTTAAAGGCAGAAGATAGATTCCTAAAAACGTGAAAACCAAGGAAGATTTCATCTTTGCTGACCACTGGAAGAAAGTTCCTTTTGTGATGAACATAAGGAATAGTTACTGATCACTAAGAGCTTCATTTGTTTTTAAGGCTGAAAGCAGCTCTCCCTTTTAGTTATCCCACTAAAGGTTATTTTTTTTTTTTCATACCACTGTTATCAATCAACACCTTGGCTACACTTGTAAGGCTGATTTTTTCATTGTCGTCGTGGGAACAGAATACTCAGCCTTGTGAAATGACAACTTCATTTCTGCACTACAGTGGACAGGACTGATTCCTCAGTTTTGCCGTGGTGCAAATGTTTACCTTCAGGAAGGTTTTTTGAAAAGCAACTCTGTACTAGAAGAGAGAACAAAAAATACATGTAGCAAATTCTCTCAAGAGGCTGACTTGTATTGTAAATGACCAAAACCCCTACATCTTTTAACTGTAGAAATAACAGTTGTGAGGACAGAAGCCCTGATCCAGGGCAGCAGGTTGACACAAATTCTTATGTGTCCATGGACAGCTTGTGCCTGGGTCCTGCTTCTCTAAGCCAGCAGAGCTGAAGTCTCATAATTCAAGTAGCTCACATAACATCACTTGAACCTGGATGTCGTTGCCTCAGTCCAGAAAGGGAGAATATCAACACCCAAGAAAATCTGTTTCAGAGTGGAAGGTGAAATAAGCACATTTTCACTTATACCTTCAAAAAACAAGATCAGCCAATCATATTTTAATTACTTGTACATTTGAAATAAGTGAATGAAGTCTATTCTGCATTCATGAGATCTAGAAAACATAATTAATTTGGGTTTATCCTGTGACTGAGGGACACGTGTCCACTCATTACGTTTAGGAAAAGGTGAGTAGGTCATGTTTTTAGTAGTGAAAAAATCCCAGATCAGGGAAAATACAGTTTAGGCAATCTCTCCAAGTAGGGTAATATAGACAGCAGCCCTAATACAAAGAAAATCAGACAGAATCACAGAATCAACCATAGAATCCTTAAGGCACATCTGAAGGCCAGCTAGTCCAACTCATACTCTTCTTTTTATTCTTTTTGAGCAAAGATGGCATCATTCTGAAGCTCTCTTTCCCCCAGTGGCTTAAGCCATTTTAATTTGTTCATGAATAGCAGTACAAGAATACAACCCTTATCATCAACATCACTATTGGGTTTTTTTGTTTTTTTGCTTTGTTTTTTTGGAGAAGAAAGGACAAATACTATCTCATCTTGCTTCAACTCCAACTGTTAGTACTGCAGTTCCTGCAGTCAGTGATTAGAAATGAGCCTTTTATTTCTAACAAATGCTTGTTATTAGGTTTATTCTAACAGACACTGCAGCTTTAGTTCCTCTCTGCTCAACTCTGAGAGCTGTTTTGTTGCTCCTTACCTCCCAGCTGTCCTTCGCTAGTCAAGCAGGCTGTGCTCTTCGTAGTCATTATTAGCACCTATTGCCCTAGCGTTTCATGGTGTATTGCTCACAACATATATAAACAAGTTCAGAATTACACTGCGGCAAAATTACGCAGTAATAAAAAGGCCATGACACAGAAGTCTGAAGTATTTCTGACAAACAGAAAATAGTTGAGAATGGATAAAAATGTCACATGGTTCAAAATATGGAGCTGTTTTCAAAGAAAAGTCTTCAGGTTTTTTTTGTTTGTTTTCTCCAAATTCCTAAGCCAGAAAAAGTAAAAAATAAAAAATAAAAAAAAAGCAACAAAAAAACATGATCTTTGAATACATCCACTACTACTAAAACATGGCAGAGAAAATGTATTAAGGCGTCATTTGTCATGAGATTTTGTGTTGTTTGATATCAAGTTGAAAAGGAAAGCTGCCTCAACATACACAAACAAAAACCAGTTCCCTGGGATGTCTAAATCCAACTCCAGGGAGTTATTTAGATATTTCAGCCCCTCAAAATTCCTCACCACAAGGACAGGTGCTTTCACCTTGAGGAATTTTTACTCTTTTTTCCTCCCTTAAGCATAGCAGTTCTAACACTTATTGACAAAAGCTTAATGGAAATACCCCAAATTAGCACATGATGAGGCTAGAAAGTACACATCATGACTGAATAACTAGTACTGTGTTACAGCTGAGCATGTTGACTAAATGGCATTGAAACGTAGACTAATCTACAGTTCTAATATTTGACAAAGCTTCATGTATTATTGCTTGTATTATTGCTGTTTCGTAATATGTATACATAGCACTTCTTAAATTAAAGCAGTGCTTCTCTGTTGATCATATTTAAAATCTGTCATGCAGCTGAACAGGACTCCAGACTAAATCACTGAAGGTGAAAAACTTCAGAAAATATACACGGACTTATGGGAAAAAACACTGATTTATCTCATTTATATAAATGAAAACCACATTCCAGTCTTAAAATTAGTTCTCTTCAGAATTAAATTTGCAGCACGTATTAATGAGAAGTGCCATCTTTGAAGGAACTCAAAACTTGAACAAACTCCATACATTTTCTCACCTTACTGCAATATATTCCATTTATTTATTATTATCGCAGAGGAATAATGTTACAATGTAGTGTTCGAAGTAGCATTTACTTGGCAGCAGAGGACAAAGGATGCATACAAACACAGGCAGAAAAACAACTTTACACATAACCTCATCTTCAGAACAAAAATAAAAGCCACCAAATTCACTGCTTAGACTTTTTTTTTCTTTTTAAACTTATATGGGGGCTATTTTTAAGGTTTCTTTGCCTAGAGAATGACGTAAGCTCGATAAAAGCAAAATACTTTGCAGAGAACAGAATATAAAGCTATTTCCAATACTACTCATGAAGATAGGTCTGAGGTAGAAAGGTGGTCATGGCTTTCCTCTTCTGTAAAATGTGTTTGTCTTCTCAGAATAACTATGCTACTTTTTTTAATAGACGAAGCATTTATAGTAGCCAGCATCTTCTCTTCTCACCTTGACAGTTTTGCTCCACCCACTCAAGAATAATACTTAGCATTTAAATAGAGCTTTTCAGACTAACTAACTAAGCTCTCTACACCTTTGAGAGGTAAGTACTGTCATCCCCATTTTACAGATGGGAAAACAGAGGCAAAGTGGTTAAATAATTTGCCAAAGAGTTCAGAAAGAACTGGCATCAGAGCCAACACTAGAACGTGATCAATGCTGTGCCCAAATCGCTCCTCAAGCAGCAGTGTTCCAGGAGCGAGTACTGTGGGTGCAGGACAATCTAGTTGGCACCACTGCACAAGCACTAGATATTCCTGACTTTGTTTTAATGTCCTCTAGAATCTTTTGGTAGCAGTACAGAATTTGTAACTCTTCCAATACCATTTTGAGGCTTCTTTTCTTCAGTAATAATCAACAACAACATAGTTTAGATTCTCTCCACTATACATGATATACATTGCATGCAGTTTTACCAATTAAAGGTATGTCTTGACATGAAAGCAAGTGTCCATGCAGCACTGTAAACTCCATGAAGGCATTAAAAAACTCTGATGATTGTTTTAAATCTAGAGACCAGCTGATCAGTGACATAACTTTCCCATAATTATTCCTACTTGAAGTACATAAATCTCAAGGTAAATCTCAAAGATCTCAAAGGTAAAGATGAGTTGCAAGATTACAATGCCACATGATACAATTTAAGAGCACTGCAGCTTTGAAGAAAACGTTCTATCACCAACAGTATTGGAAAAGGCTTTCTAATTGTCTCTTCATTTCTAAGAGGCAGATAAAAGACTTGTGTGTTTGAATAAACAAAAGGGGATCTCACAGAAATGAGCTTTAGTTCACAGACTGTAGATTCCAAAACTTGAAACAAGTTTGGCACAGCAAGGAACAGCAAAGCTTTGTCTCCAAACAAATTTGGGCAAGATTACACTAACTTAGACCTTACTAAAAACAACTTAAACTATCACCTAAGTCCTCTTTTAGCTATCTCCTGATTCAAAGTAAAGTAAAGCTTAAAAAATAATCCTCCAAATGGAGTGTGTTGGCTAGAATCAACTAAAAGAATGTTAAAAATATCATTTTGGTGCATAATAATTATTATGACTTGAAATTAGAGATTATCTTGTTTAACGGAGTTAAAATACTGTAGCTTTCACTTAAAGGCAATTTGTGTTAAACAGTAACAATAATACACATTATGGGAACTTCATATGCCAATTCTGAAAACAAATCAAGGGTAATTCTGAAGTGTGTCTGGTCAGATAGTTAGCATATAAATAATCAGAACAGAATATTAAATGAATGAGAATATAACTGAGGATATTTTACAATGCAAAAGCAAAGAGCTGAAAGGAATGTATAAATGTAACATTTTGCTCCAAACTCCTTATGCAGTTCACTTTATCAAAAAGAACGTATATAAAGCCCCTGCCCCTTTTCCCGCGGCTGTATATTTATACAAATCAGTGACAAATACTCCACTGCTCATTAATTTACAGTTGCATAGAAAGGGAAGAAGAAAAAGAACATATAATATAAAAACAATATCCTCATCTTTGGGTATTCAGTGTTTTAGTATTTCAAGTAGAACATGCAGTCAAAGCATACAGCATGTTCCAAGGTCCCATGCAGACTTCTGATAGAGTGGAACTTGCAATTGGTGTTTTGTAGAAAAGGGCTGTACTGCATGTCAGGAAGCACTGGTGGACATCCAAATGAGTACTTCACATTGCCTGTAATGATGAGAAATAGCCATGTCAGTACCATACTAACATGCACAGTCCCCTACAGAGAGCTCTAAATACTCTGGACTTGGTTCACTTAAGAACTCAGATGTAATTTTGCAAAAAAACTGTATTTTAAAAATTTAGATGTATTGTCACAAGATTCAGCAAATCACCCAGGCATGTAGTTAAGAGAATCCTCATTTTACTGTGCTGCAGTACTTAAAATTCTTATTGAGTAAATCTCAAAGGATTTTATGACTACAGAGTAATAAATATAGTTTACAGGCTTTCCTTGCTGTATACCCATAGAAAAAATGTTTAGACAAACTACTGTTCTATCTGAATCCTAAGTGGTAAATTGGAGAGCATACACAACTGGGGCTTGGACACAGCCCCCTAAAATGTGATACTTATTTCCAGGCTCCTGTTTCAGGAGGAATGGTTTTAAACCAAAAGAGAGGAGATTTGTATTAGATGTAAAAAAAAAATCCTTTACACGGAGGGTGGTGAGGCACTGGCACAGCTGCCCGTGGATGCTGTGGATGCCCCATCTCTGGAAATGGTCAAAGGTTGGATAGGGCCCTGGGCAGCCTGAGCTGGTGGCTGGCAATCCTTCTCACGGCAGAGGGTTGGAACTGGGTAATCTTTAAGGTCCCTTTCAACCCAAGCTATCTCATAATTCTGTAATTCTGTTCTCTGCAAAACAGACAAATATCCCTTCTCAAATGGTGCTAGAGTGGTCTATTTCAAGTGTGAGAACACTCAGAAATCATTTCATTTCTAAAAAAAATCAAATGCTTTTTCAGGAAGATTAGTATTAATCACTGATTACACTGAAAGATATCCCTATGCCTGCTGATAGGAAGGACTGCTGAAAAACATCATTTTAATTCACTAATTTACCTTGGTAAGAGACTGAAACTGAACATCTGAGTCAGTGTTCAGAAGGGCAATCCTATTACGCCTGATACTACAGTCCAAGAAAGTGTTTGGCCAAGTAATATCTCTAAATTTTTAGACATCAACATGGGAAAGGTGTGACCTTACAAAATGTGAATTAATGGACAAGGTGAAGAAATTAGGGAAGTAATTAACTCTGCCTATCACTTCATTCTTTTCACTCCTTACACATAGCAATCCATGGTTATCTATTAGACTTATTTAACAATGAAACTTTGCAAGAACTCTGCAATGACAGAAGATTATGTCGTTCCTTATTAGTCATAATTTTGCTCTAATATCAACCTAAACCTATAATAAGAGTGTGTTTTTATTTTGTTTTGTTCTGTTGTTTTCCCTATTTCTCCTGTTTGTAAGAGAAATGTAGCTGCTCATACCAGGTAGATTTTCAAGAACTTGGTAGTATCCAAATATCAGACTGATTTCCAAATTTTTATGAGAGTAGCCAAATCTTATTTGGTTTTGTAAAGAGGTTGCCTACTGTAAGAAGGCAGCATAATTTAATACAACAGCTCTTGATAAATAGACCCATCTGGATCTGGAGCAATGGGAGCCAGGGAACAGGCACACATGGATGTCTTTTGCATGAACCAGTTTTGATCTCCCAGAGCTGAGGCTGGCTTGAAACTAACTAGCTGATAGACTTGAGCTGATTCCTTATGGTCAGCACATCAAAACTGCACATCACTTTACCTTTGGTAATGTCTAAGCCCATAGGAATTTTCTATTAACTGGGATATTTCAAAATTTACATTTCCTATTTGGTTTAGCCTCCAAATAGCCTGCTAGGGAGAAAATAAAGAACTAGCCAATTCACTTTAATGGAATTTTCCCACTTGTTTTATTCTGCTTCCTAGAACTAAGCAAATACATCAGAATGCCTCATACCTGTTGTCTGCCAGTGAAACTTGCTGCAAATAAAAAAAAAGAAAAAAAGTTAGAAATTTACATGATTCTGCATCTTGGTAGTACAAAAACAAATACAGCGACAGGAAAATATGTACTGTCTAAGAATAGAAAGCTTTTATCTTAAAAAAAAAAACCATTTAACTACAAGTGTGTTGTAATGATGTGCACAACATTCTTCATAATTTTTCTTGTAACAAATTTACAGCACTATGAATACAGATTATATTGTCCCTTATTCACTACTTACAACTAGATAGACCTATGAGTGCTATATTATAAAAATATCTGGTAAAATAAAATCATACTAGAGCATCTTGGTACATCACTGAATAATTCTGATATTATCTGTATTGCAATAATAGCTGTGACATTTTAGGCATTTCATTCCAAAAGGAAGAAGACTGGTCAGAAACCTAAAGCAAAAAATGCATGTAGGGATAAAAGAATGTGAAGTAAGAACAAAAAATAGAACAGAATAGAGAAACTGGAATCTTTATCTGAGGAGTTAGCAGTAAATAGTTGCTCTCTCCTCACTTCTTTTAAAACTCTAAGCACTGTGACTGTCCCTTCAACGATACAGAACTCTCCCAACACGTTTTGTATGCAATCAGAACAGCAGCAGACAACAACAACCATCGCTCAGGGTCCCAAGGGATTAGGATCCAAGAATGATCCATGGTTAGTAGTTTAATGCAACATTTTTCCTCTAATTTCTTTTAATGCATTTTGTAGAAGTGTTCACACCACCAGGCATATCCAGAGCCTAGCAACTGAGCTATAGGCCCCATAATGACAGCGCTCTCTACTCCTCTCAGTACCTCCCACAGTGAGCAGCTGCAGTTCTTCATCCCTGTTGTTTCCTCTGAGATACAGGCAGTGAAGATGAAAGTTCTATTATGCCCCTAACTTGCAGAGGTTTTGAAGAGAGAGTCCCAATATGCTGTGAGATCTGGATGTTATAGCAATAGCCATTTATATACTTAAGACATTGCAATGCTACTGCAGCCAAAGCATTCAGATAATCAGAGCACCTCCAGAAGTTGCTAAGTACTCTGATATCTGTGAAGTCATAGGGAACAGATTGATGAACAGCATGCAGTGTGACTCAGGAGCATAGGAGAAGGTTGGCAGGCAGTGTTTTTAGTGTATCTTTTCTTTCTCAGTACATCAAAAAGATCGACCTAGACCTCAATCAGCCATGAAAAGCCATCTATTGTGACCTTTAATTTATATGATGAAATTGGATTCAGAAAACCATAGCAACATTGGATAGTCTCTGCAGGTCATCTTGTGCAACCTTTCACTGAAAGTAAGATGAATGCCAACAACAGTCTTGACAACCTCTGAGGCTGGAGACACTATAACCTGTGTGTGTGACCTACTTCCAGTACTCCCCCCTACACTCTTTTTAATTTAGGAGAAAAAAAATAATGAAAATGCTGACAGCACACAAGAAAATTTCCCTACTGTTTTCAAACAAGTAAATATTTTAAATTATTTTCAAGTTACACTTTCAGCAGAAGGAACTCATACTTTTTTTTCAGAGATGTTATCTTCTTCCCCCTTAGAGCTAGGGGCAGGCAAAGTAGTCCTTAGCACTGAAAAAGGTCAGTGGCATCTTGTCTGTGGAGGGCAAATGACCTTTATCATTGTCCCAAAGACACTAGAAGACACAAAGCTTTCTGAACAAATTACTTCTGGACTTCAAGACTGTACTAGAGAAGGAACAGTGCTTCCACTAGGTTTTACTTTTTGGAAGCTGTGCTGCCATGGTTTTGTTGCTAGGATCTACCTGCCATTAACTCAAAGCAGGGAAATTAGCTATTAAACACTGGTTATATTCTAACATCTCAACTCCAATAAAATGTCAGATAGCACTTAGTCCTCAGCTCACCCTACAGTATAACTGAAGAACGAACATGACTAGTACCTACTTATACATGCCAGGAAGTTATTTGCAAAAACAAGAGCTGTACTTTGCTTGTATTTTCTACTTACTACACAACACACTCTGAGGTGTGGCAGGTAGCTCCACTATCTGTTGGCTTCAAAAACAGGTGATCCTTAGAACCAATTCCTTAATTCATAAAGCAATGGGCTCTGAACTACTGAACTCACTGAAAATATCAAAGGTCATCCGTTTCAAAAACACTTTTGCTAAATTCTAATTTGCTTTCTCAAAATGTGCAAAGTGCATCTTCTTTGATGCAGTTCTTCACAGCCAATGTATATACAAGAGATAAAAGGGGTATTTTAACAAGGTTCACTGAGCTTACAACATAGAATAGAGCAGAGCTCTGCTGTTTCCAAAAGGACTGGGCATTAACACCTCCCTCTCACTTGCGCCTTTTAAAACTAGCCATCATTATTACATTTCATTGCAAAGAACCGTTGAATATGGAAGAATGTATCAGCTTTCAATACTGTTTTGCTAAAGTAGAAGAGCTGAAGATGAAAATAAAGGTACGTGCATAGTTAAAAAAAAATAAGACAAATAACAAAGTTGCCACTTTAACCCATGCTTGCTGAAACCAATAAAACAACAGTCTGTATGAAATACTGATTGAACCAGAAAGATAGCTACGCGTTTTTCCAACTTCAGTGACACTGTTCAAGGAACAGTGCCAGAAGAAGCATATGTTGGCTGATAGAAGCCATGCATATGAAACTATTTGATTTTGCCTTAATAGACACTGAATAAAATATTAACTTTCAATGTACTTAAGCAGGGAATGGTGTTATGTGCTGCATTAACAGTTATTTCTTCTGGCCAATTAGTTTAGTAACTAGTTCAATAATTAGTTCAGGGAATCAGCATTGGGCTATGGTCCCTGCTGTAGCCTATGGCATTTTTTTTCAATTTGTTATAGAAGCAGTGTTCAAAATTTCTGAATTTACATTCACCTTGGCTCTACATAGATTTTACATAAGCATGAAATGGACTTCTAGGTGTCTTTTTCCTTATGCAGACACAAGTGAAACTTCCATATGGAACAACAGGCTTTTCTTATAGCAAATAACTTCAATTTAAAACACAAGAATATTTTTTAATTTCCCTTCATAAATATGGGAGAATGAATATTGTGAAACCATAAAGAACAGAGTTCTGTAACTTGTATATGTTGACAAGATATCTTATCAGACAGAAGATCTTTTCTTAGTTGATACCATGGGAATGACTTTTTTCTTCACAAGACTACCTCAAATTGACTACTACTAACAGAGAGGTATTTTGTTACACTTACAGCAGCAAGCTGGAAACGTGCTGTTGATTTGCTCCATAACATCTGTCAGATCTGTGTTGGTATCATGAGGTGGAACTAACAAGTCATCTGCAGATATGACAACAAAGAAAGCAATTAATTTAGTAACAAGGAAATAAAAAAAGATGACAGCATTCTTAAAGGCATTCTCATCCAATCATCCATTTGAATATTGCTTTACATTTCATCAGAAATCATTAGCTGAAGCATCTGTAACTTAATGTGCAGAAACTGTCACTGGTAACTGACGGGTCTGGGAGAGGAGATGAAAGATAAACTGCTGATTTGCAGCATAAATACTTTTTGTTATTAAAGCTCAATCACTGCACCCAAAATTTAACTGTAAGGAACTATCAATAAGATGCAGCTTATGATAATTTACAGTTAAGTAAAAAGTTAACAAGATGGAGGGATTATACTCAATAACTGTTCAGTTATGTTCTTCACTTTTTGTGTCAGATAGCTTGTCACCTTACTTCCGGAGTGAACACATTTTAAAATAAATAAATAAATCTCTTCTAGGCAGCATTTATTCAATATGCACCAGCAATTTCACTAGTGTTAAAATCCTCATTGCTGTGGTATTTTTTAAGTGCTGCGTAAAATTAGCTTATGGAATGGTTAGGGAGTACAACTGGCTCTGTAATTAGACAGCATCGCTTATAAATCTACCATTGCATTAAATCAGACTCAGAGAAGTTCCCATGTTTTTTCAGACAAATTATAATGAAAACACACGTCAGTGCTGAACGAAAACTTCCCAGTATGCAAAAGAATGTTTTTCCGGCTTTCCACAGAAATAACATAATTTTCTTAAATTTATGAAACAAAAGCTTGAAAAGAAAAATAGGGAGCAAATTACATTTAGACAGTTTGAGAAAAATCTGTTATTTTTTCTCCTATTTTTGAACATTCAATGGTTTGTAATTATTTCTGCTAATTGCCGGTGGAATTAATGAGTTTTGCTATTGGAGAATTTAGAATAATCTTTCAAGTGAGAAATACCCTGATGTGCAGAGGCTGTACTATTAAATACTAAATAATTCCTAAAGATATGAAGCCTTTGAGGGTTGGGGTCAAAGTACCAGAATAAGGAGGGCACACACAGAAATTTTAAAGCAGTAATCAGGAAGTTTCAATTATATGCATTTGGATGTTTGTTCCTGTATCTGATAGATTACTTGGCTATATGCATGTACTGTAGGACAAACAGCTGTTGGCCATTTCATTCCAATGCAATCTGGTTCTCCTAGGGGAGGGGACATTAGCCCAGCAGCTCAGAACAGCCAGAACCAAAAAAACTGTGATAGACATCCATCACTCAGAACCTCGTGATACTGCAGCTGCTTTCAGGTGCAAGGAAGCAGTACTCCAGGTGCAATATGCATTGCTCCCAGTACCATCACAAAGATCAGCCCCTTTTGCATATTTTTGTTGGTAAATAATTTCAGAAATACGCAAACAAAACCATTCAGTATTTGTCTACAGACTCACATAGCATGTTACCTGACCATACACTCACCTGCCTGATGAAACTGCGAGCTTGTCTCTTGATCAAGTGGGTAGCCGAGTGCTGAATGCTGGGGTGAAGTGCAGGGGGAGGCACCATTAACCCGAGAGTCTGACTCAGGCTACATGGGAGACAGTGAAATGCAAATTTAGGTAAGTGATACCTACATAATCTAAGTGTGAGCTTGTATGTGGCCACTCTGCCACCTTGTCTTCAAAGTATTCAAAGGTGGCTTAGGTCTATACAGCTATCAGAAAGACAAAACAAAACGACCTATTAAAAAAAAAATCATGCTTAAGCATAATTCTTATAACACTCCGGTTGTCACCTTAATTAATAATGATATTCACCTATGAGTGGTGTGACACAGAAGCACAATTTGTTAAGTACAAAGCAAATAGCCTGACAAGACTCTCAATCCAGCTATGCCTAAAAACTACACGATGTTATTAATAAGGTTGGGTATGTATGCATACATATGTGGTGACGCACTGGAACAGGTTGCCCAAGGAGGTTGTGGATGCTCCATCCTTGGAGGCATTCAAGGCCAGGCTGGATGTGGCTCTGGGCAGCCTGGTCTGGTGGCTGGTGACCCTGCACATAGCAGGGGGGTTGAAAGTAGATGATCATTATGGTGCTTTTCAACGCAGGGCATTCTATGATATATGTATGTACGTATGTATGTACATATACATATGTGCACACATAAGACAGCCAGCTAAGCTGTGTTAAGAAGCTTTGGCTAAGGTGACTGATCATGCTTAATAGCATCAATTCAATCCAGAAATTATTTTGCTAAACTTCTTTCACAATCAAGCCGAACAAAGATGCCAGATTCAGGAGAACTGTCAAATCTGAAAAGTAGTAGCTACCATCCACCATTCCCGCTGCTGCTGCTTCTCCACAGTATGGAACTCCAGATCGGCGAAAATCCCCAAATTTTATAATATAATTTCCAGAAAACTTTGAACAGGAGTCTCCATACTTTGAAACTGTTGAGGCAAGTCTTTCTGGTTTCCTACAGTCACCTTAAGAATCAAACATCAAAGTTCTGTAGTCATTTATAGCTGTAGTCAGGTGTGTGGTTGAGAGTATGCATATGTATATATATGTGGATGCAAAACAAGAAAAGATTACAAGACTTCTTCACTTTAAAACTCAGAAATACTGGAAGGAACCCTGCAGAGGCATTTCTACTTCTTTCCCTTCTTTTATTTTTGTAAGAAATCCTTTGAAGAAGCGTTACACAATACTCAAGCTCCAAAAATGACTGTTCTGAAAAGCCAGAAGCATGTGAAACAGCATTGAAACAGCATTTATATCTGAGGCAATTACATAATCTTCACCAAAATGGCTGCCCCCATCATTTATCTTTTTGACTGCAAATCATCAAATTACTTTCAAACAGCTTAACAAGCAGATTATTTACCTAAATCTGTCAGAAGTAGATGCAGAAGCAATGCAAAAATTATTTTTAAGATTTTGCTTTGAGACTGAAAAAGTATCTAGAACATCTACAAGACTCATCGCAGAAGGAACTGACACAACAGCTCATTTGTGCACAACTTTGCTCGTTGGTAGTTCACAGCATTAAGCTCACAGCAACATTCAATTCCTTGAGATAAGTTAAAAAACAAACAAACAACCTTCAACAAAAAAACTGCAAATTGTTGAACAATGAGAGATACCTTTTCTTGCACACACTATGGTGAGACATAGAAGGAAATGTTCCCTTGAGCATTCAGCGAATCTGTTTTTCTCTTCCCAATCCCATCTCTCTTTCCTTACGACAATACCAACTTCCAAATTTGACTAAAAGCATAAATCAAGAGAGATTGCTCTGCACTTAGAAGACAAGGAAAAATGGAAATGCTCTCAAGTCAGGGAAGGATTTTACCGTCAAGACATCAGTATGAGCAGTGAATGCCTACTGAGTATTTAAATTATTTGCTATTCAGTATAAGGCTTCAGTTCAGCTGCAGGGTCTAGGTAAAATGAATTTAGTGATTTTAAATACACCAAGTCAGGGGTAACTAATCCCAGGAAATTCTGTACAGCAACTGCTGTTCAAGAAGAGTTTAGAGCTAAGGAGATGAAGTAACCCTCCTGAAGGTTACAAGTTACTTCAGTGTAGAACAAAGGTAGCTTCAGTGGCAGAATAGGTGTTTGTCCACACCACAAAGAGATGGATAGAGAGGATCTGAGTCATCCAAAAGGCACACTTGTACCTGGACTGGATTTCCATCCCTCTTGAAGCAGAAAATGTGGATAAATGATGCAGAGATGACTGAGTGAGGAAGATCAGCGCTGGACTTGACAGTAAACTGCAGTACAGCAACACAAAGTCTAGACTAAGGATAGCAAGACACTGCAAAGTCAAGATTAATTAGGATACAAAGGAGACGCCTACAAACTTAAATGACAAATTAGTAGTGAAGGTTATTTATTGTCACTTAGCTGTGCTGTTGCAAATGACAAAGAAAAAAACAACACAGAGCATGAGGACTCTAACAGGGGATTAACTGAGAGCAAATAAAGCACACTGGAATACTTTGCATTGACCTATCATATATTGCTGTAGCAGTCAGAATCACAGTTGGATTTTATTTTATGTTTTAAACGCACTTCTTTCTAATCAGAGGCCAATGCCTAATTAATTCATTTTCATTAGACAGTATTTGCTCCTAATGACTACAATAACAAGAAAAGCCAAACAAAACCAAAATCCTCTTCTTACAAAATCAAGACCATGCAGCTCAGCAGATGAATAGTGGGGTTTGGAGCAGCAGAGGAAGAGCTGTGGCAGTGGAAGAATAGCCTTAATCAGATACTGAGCAAAATTAAATGCAAAATAATTGAGGCAATAGCTGCATGTATTTATATGGTTTAACAGTTTTAATGAGAGATAACCCAAATTTTAATGGGAAAGAACTGGAGTTGCAGAAAAGTCATGGTCTCTTTTGTAAGGCAACATAATGAGCACCAAGAACTTGTGAAATCAAAACTGAATACTTCAATTTCTGGGAGGTGATGTATTTTTTGTTACATAAAACTAAATAAAGATACAAAGGGATAAATAAGTTCTGCAGAAAATTCTGAAACTGAGGGATTTCTCTGTAATACTGCAGTTCTAAAGGATCTCAAGGAAGCTATTTATTTTAACCAATTTGGATCAATACAACTTACTTTTGTGCGACTCCAGCTGGTGTCTTTCCTGTGGAAGAGCCTGAACTGTAGCTTAAGGGTCAAATAAGTCACACTCATTATTCACCTGACTTCTGTTGTCATTGTTTAAACAAATACCTCCCAAACATCTTAGCTACGGGACACTTCAGAAGCAGGCTAATTCCTTTTCCAAATTCACTGTAGATGTTCCTTCTTATTCCTGGCTTATTCTCCCAGTCACAGAAAGGACACAAAGCTCTCTCCACTTCTCTATTGCTAAAGATCCTCTGCTTTTAGCAGGAGAGGGAGCTGCACTCCCTATATATCTTGTCTTACAGTTTTACCATACATCCATTGATAGATGATGTTAACTTCCATTAAATTCAATATCAAATCCAGCATGAAACTGCTATTCAGTTGTTCAGACAACGAAAAATCAAATTAGACTTTAAATGACCTTCATAATAGGTCTTAATTCTATTTCATGTATGTAGTATCTAAAAGGGCTGTATAAAATAAACGTGAAAACAGATTTTTTTTTTCTATATTATTAACATAACATGGTGGTTATCAAATCTGTCACAAGCGAATTCTGTTTCACCTTCCGCTTTGGCACTATAATCAATCAGGCAGACAAAATGACAACATTGTGTGACAGCTACCAATCCTTTGGGCTTGCTAAAATAAAAATAGTGTGTTAACCTCAGAATTGTGACCCGAAGAAGGCAAATGTGCAGTGAGGATGCACGCACTTTTCTGCTAAAGGTGCTCTCTAAAGAATGTCTTTGAACGCTCTGATACAAATCTAAGTTACTGTAGGAGTTTCTAAGTTTCATTAATTTTCTACCCCTATTTCTTAGACAAAGAGGTCTCAGTATTTTAGATTCAGTGACACTTTATTAACATAAAAAACAGTCAGGAAGCAGAGTGGAGAAGAGAAATTAAGGGTTTTGCTGTTGACAGAAGAAAGAAACAGAGAGCATGAAATGCCGATCACAGCAAAGAAAGTGCTGTGAGACGGACAGTGGTGTCCTTTAACACCAATAATTATTACTAAAGGAATTATATAGTTGACTATTTTGACATTTGGACTTAGATAATTTGCATGGAAGATTATCCCATCTCATTAACAAGACAAGGAATTTTTTTACATCTACTAAAAATGTAATTGGAACAGTTGACAAAAACAAAGGAAATAGATAAATAAACTCAGATCTCCAGCTGGCTTCTGAAATAGCCTTTCCCAAGCAGTGAGAGAGGGAAAGACTTTCACACACTGTGAACAGCCTAGACAGAAAAACAAACATGCTGAAGAGCGGTCATTTTTTCCAGAAAGTTAAAGAGGACAGTAACATGATTCAGTGCTGCTTCAAAACTGTATTGATGTTGACATGAAGAAATTCCAAAGAACATACTCTGAAATTTTGAATTACTTAAGTTTTTGAAGGCCCTTCAATAAAATAGCTTCAGCATCCTTGGAGACAGCTTGCAAAAAAACTGCTTAGTGGCAGGTCAAAAGAACACAAAATCATACAGCAATGATGTATTTAGAAAGCTATATTGAAAAATCACAGATACACTACAAAAGCAATAATGCAGATCTTAAATACTTGACTTGGTACCAGATACTCCATTAGAAGAGGACAGAACAGAAATAGGAACATCTTTGGGAAGAGCATAAGAAACAATCAGAAGCCTAGCATGACTCCCCAGAAGAGAGGGATGGTAGACAGTAAGCAAAAGAGCAATTGTATAGCAAACGTGGTCTAAACAAATCAGAAATATTTCAAAAGCTCTTCTTTGTTCTACCTTACCCTATCAGAAACCAAAAGTTGCAGAACAATCAAAAAAATTCAGAGGCAGAACTGCTAAGTAGAAAATGTTGCTGTTTCCTCAAAGCCACTGCCCACTAGCACAACACATATGGATATCTTAAAGATCTTGTTAAGAATGCTATAAAGGTACTCAATGATTACAAAAATATAATATTAATTAGATTGTCTACAGACAAATTAGAAAAAAAAATTAAAGGGTGAACATTTTCATGCTTTAAGCACTATGCTGATACCGTCTGTAGTTTTGGCAGAACTTCCGTGTTTCTATTCTACAACAGTTTCTTTACAAGTTTAAAACTCTTCTCCAAAGCACCTAGCGTTGGCAACAGTTAAGATATTTCATGAATGATTATCAACAGCTGCACCAATTATCTACCCTGTTAAATATGTAAACTACTCAAACACTGATTGAATATGCTAGATTAACAGCAACAACAACAATAATATTCTGCTAGAGGGGCAGGGAAGTCACTGGAACAAATGCATTCTAATGTTGTGATGCCAACATCACTCTAACAACACTTTGTAGAATTTGCCACTTTATTTTTTTTTTTTATCTAGATGTGCACGTTCTTCAAAAATGAACATTTCCTCCTCCAACAAAGAAATTCTACAATCTCTAGCTACTGGCATTTGCAAAAAGGCCCTTGACTGCAACAACTGCCTGTAAGTAGACCGTTTTGCTATAGCTTATAGGTGTAAACATGCTACTCAAGAACTGGACT
Source organism: Tragopan temminckii (assembly GCA_028571105.1). Classification (NCBI taxonomy): domain Eukaryota; kingdom Metazoa; phylum Chordata; class Aves; order Galliformes; family Phasianidae; genus Tragopan; species Tragopan temminckii. The sequence goes on along the minus strand of JAOWBP010001760.1, from coordinate 38,653,681 downwards.
TCCGAATGAAAATACGTGATCCTTTGCATATGAGAAATACCTTTGGCAATCTGTCTTTGTTGTGTCAAGAAATGTTTCAGTGACTGACTGCGGCAACAAAATGAAATAACTTAAGGAAAGATTGGAAAACTGAAGTCAAATACAGGTTGTGACTGGCACCACTACTTGGAAAAGTATATATTTTCTTCCCTCTGCTTTTAAATTTGGAAAAAAAATGTTGCACTTATGTGTATATTTCCTAAGTTACCATGATCACTCCAGCATTTAGAATTATTTTGTGCTCATCTGACATTCACAGTAGTTCAGAACAGAGTGGGAAAAATGCCTTTTCACCCTACAAATGACTGAGTACAACAGAGCAAATCAACAGTGAAAATATCTACAGTTAAATTCCAACACCTTTGCACCACCGAGAAATCCATCATGCAGAAGTCACCTGCCAGAAAAGACAGACATGAGTATATATTCACCTGCTCAAGTAGCTGACGCAGTCGGTGAAGCTGAGACTCCAATTGCTTATTGTGATCTTCCAAAATTTGCATCCTTGCTTCCAGGCGACCTTTATGTTGCCTCAGAAGCTTAGCTTCAGCAATGAGCTCAGCATCTTCAGGAGCATGCTGAGGTGAAACAATGGAGTCAGGAGGTGATGCAAGAGGGTTAATTCCTCTCCGAAGATGTTGCTCTTTTAGTTGCTCATATTCTATCTGCAGACTCCTGGTATATTGAAGAGAAGAATGATAACGTAAATAATTTAAAATAAAAACATCCTTAGATCAAATTATGCTATCATTACCTCCAATTAGTAGCTCAAAGACAATGTCTTGACATGTAGTTTATGAAAAAATTCCACACAACGAAGTAGAGATGAACTTATGCTGTTTTATTGTAGACTCACCCCCTCTACCTAACAGAATTATGCCATGCACAACATGCCTTGGCTGACTTTTTTTTTCCTGGAATCATTGAAATAATGACTCCTAAATGCATCTCTTCTCATCTTCTCCAACAACAACATATGGCATACACTTAGCTCAAACAATGAATTGACAATTCAAAGACTAAATAGGATGCTTATGAAACACCTTTGTTCTTCCTCAAGGTCAGCAATGATGCGCTCCAACTCTCCTCGTTCTTCCTTTTCCACTGATTTCAGTATCTGTGCAGGACTCTGTGGCTGACTCACGGGTGACTCTCCTCCCAGTGTCTGACAATACTGTTGGATAAGGGCGTGCTCATCCTCTCTGGAGCAATACAACAAAGATTAAGACAGAGCAAAAACACATTTATTGCATGAGCAAACAACTTTGTCAAGCTGAAGGGTTTCACCTGCTTGTTTATGTGAAAGGACTAAGAGTACGAAATAAGCCTGCAAGATCTTAAAGTATAAATGTTAGATGTGTATCTCAGTAAATTGTATTCAAATTTATGAATTGTTTCTAAAGGTATTACAAAAGCGTATAAATACACAATGCACAGAAAAACAGAATTGATTAGGAGTATTGTACAACAGTTTAATGTATGCATGAAGAACAAATGCTGCTGGTGGTTCAGAAATAGTGAAAACAAGAACCTGAGAATATAAACTACAAATGACTTACTTGAAATGCCTTAAAAATAAATAAAACCATAAAAAGTGTAGTTAATCAAGTTTGGACCAGGTTCTGATGTGATAATGAAAATGCCATGGCACTTCTCCATCCTTTTTCTATTTTAGTAAAAACAAAACAAAACAAAAACTCCACTCTTATAATCAAGTTTTTTCCAAAGTGATGTGAACTCTGTTGGGGCTTTACACACCATGACACACTGTGTGTCCATTGAAATGTGCAGGATGTTCCCACAATGCAAACTGAAACAGCTGCAATAAGCAGGAAAGTGGTAGCATCTTCATATCAACACCTTCAGCAAGCAAAGCAGCACAGTGTTAAAGCAGACTACTGAAAAGAAACAAAGTTCTATCATTCAGGTTTCAAAACATTAATTAAATATTAATTTAAATGATACAGTGTAACTTTTTTTAAGCTTCTTTTGTGCTGAAGTGTTGATGTTGTCAGGGAAGGTTCATCCAATAAAGTAGTTTAGTCTGCCTATTTTAATTAGGCATCAGAAAGATGCTGTCTGCTTTTTAAGACGACGAATTAGTTTATAAGCAACTATGTAGGTCATTTGAAACAGATTTTTTTAATAATGCTCTGCAAAGTTGGATTTATTATATTTGAATTTATTAAAACTTAAATTCTGCCAAGATTTTACATTAGCTATCACCTCATTTTTTAATAAGACATATAATCCACTTTTAAGAAATAATTTACAGTGGGAATACTTAGATATTTTTCACTCCTTTGTGTCCTATAGGTGACACCAAAACAGATAAATACAATCCTTCTTCAAGAAGGATTCCAGGCAATGTTATATTTTGGACTCTCAGTTATTAAGTCCAGAGAAAAAATTCACTTCCTTCCTCATTCATTGGCTTAGAGCCTCAGTGTCTGTACGTGACAGAGTGAATATTGACTGTTCTTTTTTAAGGCATCATATCTTGCAAATGATAGCAGTCTTTTTCATGTACTAGAGGTAAATTTGATAAAAACAGTCTTCTAAAACAAAAATATGATTTTACCACGTCTTCCACATCTAGTCTAACTTGCAGAATTACTATTTCAATAACCAGCAACTTAAATCTGCACCAAAAAATCTCATGACTGTAATTAAGACTCACTAGTAATTAAGATTCATTAGTAGCACAGCAGTTCCAGCACTGGGCTTCACAATGACCTGCAACTGAAAGGAGTGAGATGTGCCCTGTGGCATGGGAATATTTTGAGAAATCCAGAACTTTATTCATCAGAATTGGCTGGAGACAGCACTTGGTCACCAAAATAAAAACACAGCATCCAAATAATTTCCTTAGTCTTCTTGGTGGTTATTTTTCTCAAGACTCTGCATACTTCAAGAAAAAAGCAGAACTACACAAAATTATTTCAAGAGTAGAGACTGCAGTTCCTTTTCAGCATTCCATCATACAAGAAAGCAGTGAAAATAACACCCCAGGAGGTCAGTTTTGAAAGAAGTACACCTCAAACGAGAAGAACACCCCAACAAGGCTAGCCAATGAAAACGGCATTTGAAATATCCTATCCTCTCTGGATAAATATTTTTAACAGATTGATTCCAAAACATGCATGAAGGGAGCAAGAGACAAAAAAAACCACTGCACATCATTTTCCTTCATCAAGACTGAGTCGTAGAGAGAAAAACTCACTTCCTGACAACCACTT
>JAOWBP010001760.1:38609427-38638383 GCA_028571105.1 Tragopan temminckii | reverse complement strand
TGGGTGCCACTTTTTGCTGCACGGAGAAATTCAATGACACACCTTTGCTCCATCTGCACTTCCATGTCAGATGCCATTTTGTCAGACTGCCCCTCTGCTGCCATCTGTCACACAGTAACAAAATCTAATGGAATATTGGTGGGAAGCTTCAGCCTCTGCTGCTGTATCACCAACATCTGTCTCTGACATTGTGGGCCAACAGAATAAAATAGGAGGCATTACTTTTGGAGCAACCCTCATACACACGTATATTTTAAATTGATACAGAAACACCCAATTCTCCAATAACTTGAGCATATATTCAAATTTACACATTCCTTCCCATTCGGCAACACACCTACACGTTTAAATAGCATCTCATGGTCCTTGATAGAGGCGAGAGAAGATAGCACAAAAAAATCAGGTTATTAAAGACACAAGAAATGTCTTTAAGTCTGTCATTACTGCATCAGTGATGTTTGCACTGTGTAGAACTATGAAGATGACCTTTCCCTGATCACTTTCAAATAGAGGCATTTCATAGCACTTTTTCACCAAAAGGCATTACAAATTTTGTGAGCTATGAAATCAAGCTGTAATTTCAAAAGCAACTCTTTTAACTCAGAATTTCACAAGTTAAGTTGCAAAAGAGTAGCAGATCATATAAGCTAGCTAGCTGAGCAACTGGAACAGAGAGACTTAGAAGAAAGCATGTTGAGCAGCTGCTTGATATCAAAGATTTTTTTTTCAGGGAAAGGAGTAATAACCTCTGAGCTCCACAGCTGGAAGCAATGTTTTGCATATAAAATACTCAGATTTGCCCATTCTTGCTGTTTTCTCTAATTTTCCCCATAGAACAACCCTGTTTTGTTAACAATGAAGTGTCACCCTTGGTGAATTGATAAACTTGTCAAGATGAAACCACTGACTTTCTTATGTCAGTTGCTTATAAAACATTGAGGCTGCTTAACGTTCAGGAATGTAACTGTCTTCTCTGGCTGTCAGTAGCCATTAAGCTTTCTGATGACTTACCTAAAGGAGGAGCCTTAGCAGGCACTATTGCAGATAAGCTTTATTGTGCCTGAAGCAAAATTTTCACTCCAGGGTAAAGTAAAATTCAGCTAATACTTTCTGACATCTTTCTTATCCTGTTCTGAGCTTCTTCAGGGTAATAAAATTATGCTAATTTCTCTTGCAAGGTACACCGCCAACAAAAATTACTAAAATAAAAAAAACAGTCATTAGGAAAGTATTTATTTTGGACACCACATTAAATTCTTTTGAAGACCCAGTCATTCAAAATTTACAATAGTTCATTTGCAAACAAAATGTAATGGAAGATAACACAGAATAGAGCTTCTAGAAGAGCGAGGTATGTCCTGAAGTGAAATACAGTCAGTTGATTCCAACTGTATTCAGATGCACTAAGAATTATTTTAGAGTTCTCTCTGTCAACATGTCAAATCCATTTCATCTTCACTATTTTTTATTTCCTCATGTTGAAGAGGTTAACCTTTGCAACCACCATTTTGCACAGAGAGGCTACAAAAAAAAAGTTCCTCAAGTTAATGGCTGTGCCAGGTGTGTGTGTAGTGACACAGAGGTCAGGACCTCAACAGAAATCAAGCTTGCAATGATAAAGCTTTTGGCATTGCTGATCTGAGATCCGTATGTTACTTCAAATTAGCTGCTTTTAAGGTTTTGCTATGGAATACAGGAGTTGTAAAGTCAAAATAGTTTGGAGAAAGAAAACTGATGCAGTAATTATTTCTGCTTGGAATTAAAAGAAAACTAAGGTCTTAAGAGTATTTCTGACTTAGATGCTAGATTCTGACTGTAGGATTACAGTGAACTACAGAAAAAAAATACGTAACTGAAGTAGTTATCATAAATTTTTCAATTTTCAGCATCAAGAGAATCAAACTGTAAACTAAGGAGAACACTAAAGGTCATTATGGATTGGGCTTCAGTAGCAATACACATCTGACTTATTCCGAAATTATGAAGGAATTGCTACCTGATGCAAATACTATGGAGGATCTTCCTCTTGCAAATATAATTTTAAATGCAGATTCCTTAAACCATTCTTCGAGTTATATTAAATTTAAGTAGCAAAGCTTCTGAGAAATCCCTTCATATCCATACACTGAATAACTTACCGGAAGGCAATTAAAAGGTTTTCCCTCCATCTGTGATTAAGCTCCAGTTCAAAATGTCAGCTTTATTAAGCAGTTAAGTGTTTGTTTTTTCTAATTATTGCTAGTACTCTTGATACATCACAGGCCACAAAAATAACATCAACAGCATTCGAATCAAGCTGATAGGGTTCTAAAAACATGCTAACCTTAGTAGACTAGATGCACTCTTTCTGTTCAGACTATTTGTATTGTAATATAATGGATTCTAAGGAATAATTCATTGATCACTGGTACTTCTATTTTTATTATTGTTTTTTATTGCATAGACTCAGCACTATGCTATTTTTTGGGCATCATTCCATCTAAATATATAAGCTATTCTACTAACATGCTGCAAATGATGTTGCAAGTACTATATTGCATTGAGTTCAATCTGTAGAGAGGCTTAGCAACAAATTAGTATACCAGCAATACGCAGGACATCGCTACAAACAGCAGTACTAAAGTAAGTAAAGTAAAAAGTAGGTAAAATTAAGTAAAGTAAGTAAAGGTGATTTTTTTTTCATAGCTCTATCATCTTTGAGGATCAATTTGTAGCACTATCTGGAGCAGGCTCTGAATGACATTATCTAGCTTGCATGGGAGCTGGACTAGATGACCTCTGAAGGTCCCTTCCAACTCAAAATGATCCTATGATTCAGTAATAAATAGCACTAGATCTTCTTGTGAAATCAGTTCTGCAACCATAACTCAACTCAGATAATAGTTAAAATGAACTGCATGTAAGTACTGATTATGTAAGTTAAATAGACATGTCTTAATTCTGTTCATATTATGGGTCATATCTGATTTGAGTTTGTTCTAAGCATACAGACCTTTTAGCACTGTTACTTAAATTATATACATATTATAATATTAAATTTTAAGATTTAATGAAAATTATTCTTAAAAACTGAGATTATTCTTAAAAAAAAAAAAAAAAAAAAAAAGAACCACAAAAGTGGTGCCCAATCCTGCACTTAAAATAGCGTCTTACAAACTTCCTTAGAAAAATCTTGTTTGAATATTTCATCAGCAAAAAACTGCATTGCGAATTAATTTCTGTTAGCCAATGCAGGCAAAACTCTCAAACTATTACCAGTTAGAAACCATCAAAATGTAGTTCTTTTCCTTCTCCCAGCCACACACCAATTTTTAAACAACTTTGTAAACAGTAATTACTCAAGAAAGAACACAACATTTGTCCAACTGTGTTTTCATGATGCAAGCAACAGATCTTCTACACAAAAGCAAAGATCATGAATCTTTAAAAATGTTTTAAGATGATCCTTGTGTGTCTTCAAACCCAGGATTTTCTGATTCTATGAGTATTAAACATTATTACGTGTTACAGCAGTAGTGAGTCCCTTTTCTAAAACATGTTCTCTTAAAACAGCGCGTGTGCATGTGCACACATTCAAGCACTGCAATTATATTCAAGATTCCAGTTTTATTTTTACAAAACAAATGAAGTTCCCTCAGTGAATATTTCTGAAGCGGATACTAGGAGTAGACCATTCTCCCCATTTCTACAGAATTTGAACACAGTGTCTGAAAAAAATCAGCAGCACTAGCAAAGCACCAGATGACTTTCAAAGAGAAGAGTGAGAAGACAGGCCCTGCAAGACAGATGGAAAAGAAAGCCTGGCAGAACATCAAGGTGTCAAAAGACTTAAAAATAATTTAGATTACAAATAATATGAAAACAATCCCTTAAGAATGGGCAGTAAATTGGTACTCACTGGTATACAATATTCCACCATTGGGTAATGCAACTTATGCCCCTTAGCCGTACGGCCAGAAAAGAAGCAGCTCTGACAGACATCATAGTTGAAATGTTTTAAGCTCCGGTACCTGTGGGGACATTAAAGAAAGTAATTAGAGCTTCCTAAAATCAACATTAAGTTGATTTATTTGTTCAGGTTTTCCTTAGGAGCATCTATATGCATAAGCAAAGCAACAAAGCAGAAAATGCATACAATATCCTTTTTACTAAATATAGCCACCAGGAGAACGACAGTTTTTTATTTATTTTTAAGCCAAAGCTGAATTATGTAATGATTCATTTCCAGGCTCCAGCCACCATTGTTTTTATAGTATGGCAGTTCTGACCGGATGAGGTTATATCATTTGTCTGAAACTAAAATAAGCTAGCTGAAGCAAATTGAATAGCTACTGAATAGTTTAAGTTTAAATTAAATTGATTCCTGAGAGCAGTTTTCAGTACCCATCTATGTTTTTCCCCCAGTGAATTTCATGTTTTGTTTTGCATGACAATAAATGTTTATAAATGCAAAGGTTTGCTTTTAAGGATGCTGACGCAAAAGCTTGTAGTTTTTACTCAAGAGCCCATGTATTAAATGGCAGCATCTGCCTACTGCTAAGATGCTAGACACATTTGTGTGGTTTTTTTTTTTGTTTTTTTTTCGTTTTTTTCTTTTTTGTTTTTTTTTTTGCAGATTTCTAGTATCATTAGAGACAGTTAAAAATGAGTAATTCTTTTGTCTTTCCTTCTCTTCTGCCTCCATGTCCTCCCTTTCCACACTAGATATTTCAATATAGACAAGATGCATCAGCTCCAACAAAGGCATCTACAAGATATATAAACTGGAGCTTAGCTACTCTACACTATGACAAGTGTTAATTAAGAAAAACTGAAACATCTATCTTTCATCTCCTCGTAAGACAGGCAAAAGACTTTGATCAGATTAATAACTTCTGGAAGTACTTAACACCTCCATATTTATAGTGAAAGAAGACAACCACTAGCTCTTACAAGACTGACTAAAGTTTGCACGTCTAAAGCTAGGCAGGATGAGTCTGACATTACTACCTTTAACATAGCAGAAGCAAGGAGAAAGAGAAAGCGTAAGGAACAAAAATGACTCATCTGCCTCAGTATCTGAAGAAAAACCTCAGAATCACTTAAAGATATGACCAATTTATCATTCCTAAATAAAACACTGAATTATATAACCACAATAGTGGAAAAGTGAACAGTTATATTTAGATCTGCTCCCCTAATTTGTTTTGCATCTTTTATAATCTGGAGCAATTAACACACAGATGTATGCTAGCTGTAACAGTACTCATGAAGGGCAGCAAATAGCCAAAGCCTCATGATTCATAGTAAAAGCATACTGTTCAGGAGAATAACAAGAATATCCTTGGAGTCATTTTTCCTTTCAGAATTCACAGCTTCCATTGAACAGCCTAAACTTATACCATGTTCAATGCTTCAAGATAGGAACTGTGCAAGACTGTGCAAGTTTCATCACAGTAACATATGAATGTTTGTGCCAAGCAAGGAAGTATTGCTGCTGTGCTGAAGGGAGTTCAGTACTGGCTGACACGGCTGACTGCTTCACAGCATTTATGGAGGAGATCGGGGCCAGTAGCCAATTCACCTCTTGCTCTACGTGAGAAATAGATGAGCTTTTTTTTTTTCTTACTGATCAGTTTCTTTTGCTCTTGTGCTCACAGAACATACGGAGAGCATTTACTCTTCCATTTGCTGCCTCTTGTATTCACCAGTGCCAAAATATTTGATGACAGCCTATTCTGCTCATCTGTCAGTCACAAGACCACTGGGTATTTACCAGTGGGACTAGATGAACCAGAAAAATAGTGGTTCAGGTGCTCCTGCACAGAGATCCACACTGTAGTCTAACCAGGGATGGCAGCTCCTATCTTAAGTGGGTAAAATGGTGAAAAAGCAACGTGCACTTGTATGTAAAAAAATAGATATTTTCAGAGAAACTCTGCACCAAGCTCCCCTTCTCTTACCTGAAGCCAACAATTGGACATTCTTTGCAGATGTTGCACTTGGCCTGATGTTTTGCTGTTTCTGCAGCTGCCACGCGGTGCAGAACTGGTAGCCATACCATAGACTGTGGCTCTAAGTGCATCCAATCTATAAATTGTTTTACAGTAATTTCTGGCTTATTGTGGTTCTGTGGAAAGTATACATATATATGAATTTAAAATAATAAAAATAAAAAGAAATAAAATTTTAAAAGTCTCAACAAACAATTTTTCTTTAGAATAAAAAAAAATACAACCCTATGTTAATCCATTCACTGTCAAATTAATAAATAACCTGCTAAAGAATACATGAAACAGTCTTGATGCAAATACAGAAAACAAGACAGATAGTAAGAAAGCACAGGGCTAAACATCTGGGATAGAGGAGACAGGTGGTAATAAAGATGGAGCAGTCCACAATAAGGGCATCTTTGAACTGAAAGGACTCAAGAAAAGGGAGAGGGCACTAAAGGGAAGAATCTTCTGCATTTCCAATATGGCAATCTTGTCAGTTAAGATTGATGCCAGGCTGCTAAAAGACAGTACTGCCTCCAAGGGTCTAGTAACTGCCAGAAGACTCATGAAAAAAAATTTAAATTATATTCTGAGCCCATGGTATTCTTTCCAGTTAGCATGTTAAATACACAATTTTTTTTTCTTTTTAAAGAGAAACATAAATCTGTCACTTTATAGGCAATCATTGAAAGAATGCAGCAGAGCTAAAATGACTGTTGCATGACTGTTTGAAGATCAAATAAACATGTTTCTATTCAAGTTGTAACTAACAGAGGAACCTAGCTATAAAGGAATTACGTTCATGCTATTTGTCAGCAATAAGAACAGACATTGCCTTTCTGAGCTCACTGTAACAGAACACAATTTAAAATGAAAGCTATACTTAAAATTGTAACACGTGATTAAAAGCAACACAAGGCTTCTTAACCTCAAGCCTTTTTGTTTTTGCTTTTAGGAGGAAAAAAGGAATAATGTGCTTTCCCCACCAGCAAAATACTTGTTTTCACTAGGATGAGATAGCTCTGACATCCTGCTGCATACCTTGTGCTTTCCTAATTATAAATCATAGAATCATTGAATGAATTGGGTTAGAAAGGACCTTAAAGATCATCCAATTTCAACCCCTGCCACGGGCAGGGCTGCCACTCACTTGATCAGGCTGCCCAGGGCCCCATCTAACCTGGACCTGATCACCACAACAGACAAGGCACTCACAATAATACAATCATAGAATCATAGAATGGCCTGGGTTGAAAAGGATCACAATGATCATCGAGTTTCAACCTCCCTGCTATGTGCAGGATCACTAACAACTAGACCAGGCTGCGTACATCCAGCCACCTGGCCTTGACTGCTTCCAGGGATGGAGTATCCCCAGCCTCCTTGGGCAACCTGTTCCAGTGTGTCACCACCCTCTGAGTGAAAAACTTCCTCCTAATATCAAACCTAAACCTCTCCTGTCTTAGTTTAAAAACCATTCCCCCTTGTCCTGTCACTATCTACCCTCGTAGACAGCCATTCTCCTTCCTGTTTACTTGTTCCCTTCAAGTACTGGAAGGCTGCAATAAGGTCTCCCCGGAGCCTTCTCTTCTATCATTCTGGGCAACCTGTTTCAGTGTCTCACCAACCCTTGAGTAAAGAATTTTCTCCTAACATCTAATCTAAATATCTTCTCTTTTAGTTTTAAACCATTCCCCTTTTTCCTATCACTATCATACCATGTAAAAAGTCAGTTCTTCTCCTGTTTATAAACTCTCTTCATGTATGGGAAGGCCAATGAGGTCTCTCTGGAGTCGTCTTTTCTCCAGGCTGAACAAGCACATCTCCCTCAGCCTATCCTCAAAGGAGAGGTGCTCCAGCCTCCTGATCAGCTTTGTGGCCCTCTGAACCCACTTCTACAGCTCCACCTCTTTCTTGTGCTGGGGGTCTCGTGCCTGGATGTAGTACTCTAGATGAGACCACACAAGGAAGACAACTTGAGGCATTCATGTGAGATGAGAGATGCAAATGGATCATCAGTATAATCACAATACTATAGAACACACTGAAACATCACCTTACTACTGTATCTCAGTCACAGATGAACAGTGTGGGAAATAGGGCAGATGACTTGGGGAACATATAATATTGCTCCTCTGTGCTACACAAAGTCTGCCACTAATAAGTTAATAATTCATTTTACTATGACTTGAACCACTTGAGGCCAATGATAGATATGTCAATCATCATCCCTTGTTGTCTGAAACAGCAATGTTAAAACCTTAGAGGTTTTAACATTAACTGGTTAAAACAACTTCCATGTATATCCAGCAAATTATTCAAGATTTCTACATACAGTCTCTCAATCATCTCAGAGTTCAGAAATGAATTAAAAAAGCTAAATAAACAAATAGCTGTAAAAAAAAAAAGCTAGCACAACTGGGAAAAATTTATTACAAGTTCTTTGTAACACTTAATCTGTTGGATTCAATAAAACTGCAGATATTCAAGTCAGTAATTTTATATATTGTGATATTTTAATCCATATATAATTTCTGACAATGCATAAAGCAGCCACTTTCAGAGAAGTAATGTACTCTGGATGTACAGTTATCACTACCACACAGCCAGAGCCTTAGGCATCCCTGACAAATCCTAAGTTAGGTTGTGTTCCATCACGACAACATCTTCCTTCTCATCTTCTTTAAACAGATAGAAGCTCCTTGCAGCCTCATTAATTGCCTGTATGCAGTATCAACTTGAACAGCAGGCTGTAAGACAGCTTTATTTTATGCTCTGATCTGCTGCATAAAGGCTCACAAAATATAAATGACTGTGGTTGAAATTTCATGCAACTGCAAGCTCTACTGTCAGAAAAACAGTGCTAAATAATTTCCTGCTGCATAGGGTCAAAAATTACTATTGCCATCATTTTCCTGTTCTGTTGAGATCACACCTTGTTCCAACGGGTAAAAGTACACAGTCCCTACAGAATCAGGTTTGAACGATGTGAAGCAGGGTAAAATGGCTGCTACAAAAATTTTAACAGCACTCATAGCAGCTAATATTGTCATTAACACCAATATTTATGCATTCTTTTCCTAGAAAATAATTTGATTGTCTCCTAAATGATGAATTGATCTTTCACAGCTCATCTTTAACAATAACTTCCCAGTAATTTTAACAATTTAGTTGCAGGAGCATATTTGTTTCTGTAAGAAAACTTAACGGCAAGATGAGTTTTTAAGTCCCTCTGCTATTTTTACACCAGGTAAATCTTACAGAGCTCATGACAGGTTTTTCCCATGAAGTTTTTGCTATCTCACCTGCTGGAAGCAGCTGCGCACACTGGGTTCAATATTGCTGCCACCAAAAGCCGCCACTTCACCCAGCTGCCGGGGAATCTGGATGGCATCATGCAGCAGCAGGCCAAGCTGCCTCTGGTCACACATTTCTGTGGGACCTGACACTTCCTTGAAGAGATCTGCAACACCAACAAGAGGAATCAACTCGTTTCATTTTCATCCATGCCCCTCTTACTCAGTAAAACAATAGTTTGAGTTTTGTCATTCCTTTAATCCAGATGTAGGCACAGATGACTGCCTGCCCATTTCCAACATTGTACCCTCTCCTAAATCTTGACTACTTTGACTACTTTTGCTGGATCTGTAACCATACCAACGAGAGGAATCAGGCCAGATGAACTGAACTATACAGCTACATAAGGTACTTCCCAATACATAACATTATTATAGCTCCTACTACTCAAGACCAGCTATGTGACAAAGAGACATGACAAAACTGAAATAGCTTTTTGTGCTCAACAGGAATCACGTTTGCTTCCTAGAAAACCACAGCTGTTTCTACACACGTTTTTTTTATTGATTCCCTTTCCTAAGGCACATGACGAGCCCCGCAGCATAAGTGGGGCTCTGGAAAGCTGATGCAACAGAAAAATTTGAGGCTGAAAGGATCAAGTAAATTGTTCCCAGCATAGACACTTACCGGGAAAAAAGATAGTGCTTGTACCTACTTAAGAGTCACAGAAAAGTACTGAACACAGCTCAGAAAATATTTTTTAGTTTCTCTATAAATTCAATTGAGCTTTTTTGAGATTTTCAAGTGTTACAATTTTCAGCTAAAAACCCACATTACTCCCAACAATCCTCAATTTATGAACTTTATAGTTGTGTAGATTCTTGTTTAGTCACAAGATTAATCTCTTCTGAAATATCTTAAACACAGAGTTCTTCTTAGAAAAGAGTTTTAAATTCTGCGGATGCTGTAAGTTACTAAAGAATCATGAATTCTTGGTTTTCAGTTAAAGTTAGCTTTTACAGTCTCCTTTTGCACTCAGTTACTGGTTTGGATTAAAGCTCCAAATAATGTTAAAAAGAAAAAAAAAATCATTAATACTATGCTACTATACTCCTACTTCACTTTTCCTACCCGAACAAACGTTAACAGATTAGAAAGACAAGAAACTTGAAAATTCAATCTGATGGCACTTGTGATTGAGAAACAGACAAGCTTTGTTCAGAAACATTCAAGAGAAACTGTTTTATTATGCTTCATAAAATGTTTTATACTTCATTTGGAGTAACAGTCAAGCTTTGCCAGCACATTTCAGAAAGATGGCTCGTATCTTTTCTCTTGGAAAGGGAACTGAGGCAGAAGAAAGGATTTTCACAAAACAGAAATCCAGATGACTGAATGAATTTTTAGAGTTTCTTTTAGTTTTCCTGCCTAGACAAGCAGATGTTCCAGCATCTTTAGCACCTAGCAGTAGGACAAACCTCACAGACAACAGCACTGACAGAACAAGCACTGACTGCCCTGTTGTAGGCTTGTAGCTGCAGCTGGAATAGTTTTCAAGTATATAAGAGCCCAGATCAAAAAATGATAGGGTAAAAAATGCCTGCTTGATTTTTTAATCAGGCAGTATCAGTGGAGACAGGCACCACAAGAGCAATTTGCTCACTGCTACAGCTGGGAGGAGGAGGAAACTTTCCCAAGCCCTAAAGCTTCAGTTGATTGGGAGCTAAAAAGCAGAAGAAAAATGACGTGGCAGGATAGAGAAGGAGAGTGATCAGCTTAGGCTGATGCAAGGAGGAAATCAGCAAATACAGTGGAGAGCTCAAATTCCTCCAAAATACCCCAGGAAAAACAAAAAACATAAAACAACTTAACACTGGTATCTGTGCCATATAATTGAATGTCAAAGTCCGAAGGAGCTAATGAATGGTATCCTCCTCCCTGCAGATCCTCAATGCCATTAGCGTGACAACGTACAATTAAAGGCACAGAAAGCAAAAATGTTCCTACTATCTGGCCAACAACATCCTTATAAACACCCATGAGCTGTATCTTAGCAAAGGAGATCCAAAAAGCAGCTGTAAAGTGGCAGACATGGGAGATGGGCTCATTGATGAAAGTCACCCAACTTTTTCCCCCAAAATCACCAGGAATGATGTGAGAGCAAGGTAAGGCCAGAGATCATTTCCCCTAGGTAGCTCACATATGCCCCTTTGTTTTGGGGACCAAATAGAACATAGCACTGATACAGCTAGATCAGCTAATCAGCCTCACAAATGGAAAAAATAAAAAGGGGGCCCTGAACCATTTGCTCTACAACTGGAGATGTAAACAGTTTACCATAACATGATTATATTCACAGGTCCATTTTTATTCACAGGAGCACCCAGGCATCTGCTTGAAGCTAAGCACGTCTTTAAGCATTTTCAAGAATAGGCATTCTTTAATTGAGGCTTCAATGTTTTTTCGGAAGTAATTGGGATTTTTTTAATTAAAGATTCATTCTCATGTCAACTCTGCAGTGCAGTGTATTTAAAAGAAGCTTAATTTAAAAATAAAACCTTTAAAAATGGTTGAATTGAGAAGATCATCTTATATGGGAAATGAATGTGTGGTCAACAAAATTACTATTTTTACTGGAACTGAATGTGACTAATGCTGGCTGCTAAAAAGATAGAAGAAAAAAAAAAGAATGATATTAGAAAAAGAAGTGCAGAAGTTTGATTTTTCCCAAAATGGAAGAGAGAAAGATGAAGGTCAACTTTATTGGTAAATTTAAATTGTCGTTCCTTGTTTATCATATTATTTCGGAAACCTAACGTCTCAGCAGCCCAGAAATCACGTTTCTTCAAGCTGATTCCTGAAAACCTAAACTCTGTGCTGGCTGAGACAGAAAATGCTTGAGTAGAAAGCTGGATAAGCAGTTTACAAACGATTGAAGGGTCCAACCAAAACTTTTTTAAAAACAAGAAACTTGCCTGTTTTACAACCAGCTATTCTGAGAAGAAACGCTTTTCTACCACAGCAACATTTAATCTACTGTCAGCATGGTCTAAGCCCTGCTTAAGGACTCCAACCACACCTTTACAATGCCTGCCCAGAGAAGCCTGGGACTGCCAAAGACTCGGAAATACTTAGAAGAAATACAGCCGAAAAGTAAAGGCAAATGTCAGGAACTAGTGTGAGAAAGGAAAAATCAGAAGGCAGAAATTCATATAAAGGATTCATATTTGGGGGTCTGATCTTTCAAGTGGCTTTTCTTTATTTCTTCTCAAAATACTAGTATTATCAATGTTTCTCACAAGAGAATCTGAAAGCACTCATCAGATATAAGAAAATCTGTCTCAACAGTATATGTGTAGTAGGAGACAATAAAAACAAAAGCAAGAAAGGTCAGACTGGAGGTCAGCTTGTGACACGTATGATGACCCCAAAATGCTGACTGCATTCCCACCAAATGCCAACAACCCACATACAGCACTGCAATTTCATTCCTTTCTCCACAAAATTTCTTTCACACTGAAGAAATATTTTGCTTTCTGACATTTCCATGGCTAATCAAGAAAGAAGCAATAAAGCTTATAATACACTAAAGATATCACAGCCAGGCATACTGATCAAAAACAAAAAAAGTGCACGCATTAACTGACTATTAATTCTCTGCCCTAGGAGACCATGCTACTATTTCAGTTGCAGATGTATTTCAAGTCGAAGTTATGACCGTTTGGCATGAAATTCTCCTGGGACTTATTCTGCATTAATTTTCTTGGTCTTTTCGAAAAAATCTGCAGATCTGCTGCTGCTTTTATTTCACCATTAGGCACAAAGCAAAGACACAAAAACTAATCCACTGCAGTCATTTCCTCATTTTGCTTCAGTGTCTGTATTATTAAGCAATTGCAAATATACTAACTGGTTAGTGACAGCAGTTTTAAGTGAGTTGATTCTCAGTAGGAATTATTTTTTTAACCATCTTTTCGTAGGGCTATCACTCTGTTAACCGTAGTCTAACTCCCGAGCTGTAGAAAACCTTTCAATTTTGCTCCAAATTGCAAATTACCTTCTGAATAGTCACTGCTAAACAAAGATATGCCCACAAGACCATTTAGTTATGGACTATTTCACTGATGTGTCAAATGACAAAGAAATTAAAAAACAAAGTCTTAGTAAGGCCTCTATTTCAGATGCTGAAATATGCCTCAACACATAAGCATTGAGCAAAAGTACAAATAGCTTATGCATGTTTCAGCATCTGAAATTTTGAATCCAGGATTACAAGATGACTTACAAACATTTTTAAAGAAAGCAGAAATTGATGCAGAACTTCAAAAGCCCATGGCAAATACTGTTGCAAACCATTTTATATGGTTTCTCCAAACGTCTAAGGGAACTACTGCAATGAAAAGCAATTTTAAGACTATGTGCCTAATATATAACTGTCAATCACCTATGATGCTCTTATACAAGGCTTAATCTCTCGTTCTGTATTTCTCATGAGGTTCTGTCATAAAGTTTATTGATTCTCTTCTACTCCTGCAATTATTTTGATCAAATATTTTCAGCAAATATTTTCAAACTACTCAGTATTTCTCAAGCTTGTAAGGTTATTTAAATCAATATCATTTAAACTTTCATTGCACAATGCTGGCAGTAAGCACATGTACTGGAAAATTATCTTCAGAGTTCAAACCATCTTTCTCATATGCATAAGGAAAAGTCGCTTGTTGTTGTTTGTTAAAATCAGAAAAGAGTTAAAGAAAATTAGTCAAATAGACCACTTCTCTAGCTTCTACCCAGCTACATTTTCCTTTGCTTTTGGAAGAATTGTAATGCTGTGAAATATGACAATGCATAACTCACATCAATACTTTCCAGTCAGGATATAGATCCTACTTTCTCCACTGTCACAGATGATTACGAAAACAACAATTCTTTTTTACTTACTCATAAGGAAACAGTCTTGCTGCAGGCACAAGAAATGGAATACTGCAAATTTTCCAACAATTTGCATTATTACTATATGTCACCTTAAATTATATACAAAAATGCATTTTATAAAATACATTCTTACATCTGTACTTCTCTTCCAGAAGGCCCTTAGATAGAGACATCAAACCAATTTTCAGGGACTGCACTCGAATTTTTCCAGTTCGGCCACTGAAATTATAAAAATAGAACAATGTAATGTAGTTAGTTTCATTTCAGTATAACTCAAGTCTATTCAAAACAAAAAGTCATCGGTGAGTTCTGTTTCGTATCTCAAAACAAATTAACACTTTGCAACACATCAAGAATGCTTTCATTACAAAAACTCAGCTAAATAGTTTACATGTCAAAACAGTGCATGCTACTCCAAAAGGGCAGAAATTTAGCTCTATAAAATTCATGATATGACTTAAGAATGAGAAATGCACTGAAAAGATGCATATAAGCATGCAGCAAGAAATCTAGTATGAAACAAGCACTTCGCTCTAACACCAAGTTTTCATATTGAAGGAATTTCTTCCACTTCATTTTTTCCTTCTGTCTAAAATGTTCTGATATACATGTGCACCAACAGAGTCAATGACAGGCAGTAATTAGACAATGTGGAGCTGTTATTCTTTCTAAGGAACATGACCTCGGGCTCATCTTGTCCAATGTGAAAAGAAATCCACAAACCTCCAAAGCACAAGGCAAACCTTAAGTAAACTTAACAGACAGAGCTATCAAAGCAAGTGATTTCAAACCTGGAAGAAAAACACTGTTCAAACAGGTACTGAAACAATAAAACAATTTTAAAAGTTCAAGATCAGTGCAAGAAACATATTCTGTGAGAGATCTGATGATTTCTGTTTCCAAAGACTAGAAAACACTGTATAATTTGTCCTTAGATGAGACACAGCAAACAGATCATGAGAACAGTAGTTAAACTGTATGTATTTGCACACGGCACCCTGCATTTAAGGCAGCAAGTAAGATTATAATACAATTAATATCATCCAAAACACTGGTTTGATCACTTTTGTGATGGAATATGATATATCCTTTAATTACTTCTGGAGTGGTTATTAGATATCCCTTTATATCCTCCCCAGTCAACATACGTTCTGCTATCTAATTTACTTCACAAATGCTGCACTGAATACAAGACTATTAATTTATTCCTGGTTTCTCAGTACACTATCTAACCACCCTACAAATATTAATGCATTTGTCTTCACAACCATCACCTAATCTTGTGAGACTAGACAGTATCATCTTCTCTATCCCACAAGTTGAAACAGAGGTACAGAGAAATTATTGCCAAATTAATCAAAAGCACCCATTACTTTTACTGCCTAGCTTGAAAACCAGGACCCAATTTTCCAGAATGTTGTAAAAGTGCCACCTATTTTATACATTCAAGCTTAGCTTCAAATTACCTCTTTCAATCACAGACAAGACATCATTCTGGCAGAGCCTAACTCATAAATGGTTCATTTTGCAACCTTGATAATGCTTTCAGTGTTCTTTCCCAAGTATGGTTATCTGTGTTTTAAATTTGTATTCAAAGGAAAAACAAAGCAGAACATTCACTTGTGTTTGATTTAATTGAGGACTGGCTAGAGTATTTGTGCAATTGTTTGTTAAAGGAAGAGACTCAGTAGAATTCGGCAGCTTAGAGGTAAGAGCACGCACTTGGAGGCTTCAAAGCTCTCCAGGTTTCAGCAGGTTGTTGCAGGGACTGTAAAAAAGCTACTTTGCACAAAAACCACTTCCTTAATAAATTGTAAATGGAATTCAAAAGCCTACAATATCATATTTTTCTAAAGAATGACATATTTTTCCCCAACCTTTTTTTTTTTTTTTTGGAAATAGCTAAATATTAGCAGTGAAGTTTTATCTATAACAAAACAAGCAAACAACACAAAAAGCATGCACACAAGAAAACTACCAACAAAACCTCACACTAAATCTACAGACTTTGTAGCATCGATACTTCTTATTCAATGACTTAAGCTTGCCCAGCTTACAGAGCTACAAAATCAGCGAGGCTGTGAGATCATTTGGTCCAACTCCCCGCTCAGAGTGGACTCAGCTAAAGCAGGTTGCCCAGGACCATGCTATCTAGTTGGGTATTGAAACACTTCAAGGATGGAGGCTCCACAGTGTCTCCGGACAACCCATGTCACTGTTTGATCACCCTCACAATGCAAAAATCTTTTTCTTACATATTTAAGTGGAATTTCCTGTGTTTCAGTTTATGCCCATTGCCTCCTGTTATGTCACTGGGCACAAGTAAGAAGGGCCCAGCTTTACCGTTCTCTTCTGCTCCCATCAGGTATCAGTGCACATAGATGATATCTCCCTCAGTCTTTTCTCTAGGCTAAACAGTTGCAGCTCTCAGCTTCTCATCATCCATCAGATATTTCTAGCCCTTAATCATCTCCACGGTCCTTTCACCAGACTCAGTACGCTCAGATCTCTTATAATAGGAAGCCAAGAACTGCCAAGAAGAGCTCCCCATATGTGACCTCACCTGTGCTGAGTAGAAGGACAGGATCATCATCTACCTGCTGATAACACCGTTGCTAATGCAGTCCGGGAACCTGTTGGCTTTTGCCACAAGCACATTTTGTTGGTTTGTGTTCAACTTGGTTTCCAACAGGACCCTGAAGATCTTTTCTGCAAAGCTGCTTTCCAGCTAGTAGACCTCCTGCCTGTTCAGGGTCACGGGGTTTTTCCCCTCCCCTTGCCATTTCCCTTCACTGAACTTAAGGACATTTCTATTGGCCCACTTCTCAAGCCTGTCCAGGTCTCTCTGAATCCCACAGCCATCTCGTTGTGCTTTGTATACAGACACCTCAAATCAAGCTCTTACAGTGGAAAGGTTCAGGAAGCTTTAAAACTCAAATTCATACAAAATTTATGACTCAAGTGCTTAGAATTAAGTGCCAGCATGCTATTATGACACACATTAAAGCAATACAAGCATGCCTATCATTACAAAGTCAATTGCTAAGACCAGTTCAGCAGCTCAGATATTATTCACTCTGATCTTGGTTAAGGAAACACCAAACCATCGTATCTCTACTAACTGGTGTAAAGTTGCCCGTTCTCAGACAATTTAATGACAGGCAGTATAAAAAATGGCACATTCTTGACCTCTGATCTGTCTTCAAGTAAAAATGGCAAACACTCTTTATGTTTACAAAAGGTCATTCACCACCTTGGATATATCTGAGCCCTCCTGCCCCAGTCTAAGGACTTGCTGATCTTATACTGTGACACTGACATCCTCAAACAAACTGCATTTTTTTCCCTCTTTCTTTTCAGAAAGAAAAGAGAGTGGTTAGAGAGATTACAGAAAGGAGGAAATTTAAAAAATCTCATTTTTCTAGATTATTTGTTTGTGTGTACTTAAGTTTCTGGCAGGATCTGGGCTGTATGCCTCAGGTATGAACTCCCTGTTGCACCTTCATCTACTGCTTGTCAGGAGCTGGCAGAGAATCCAGAATTAACTCAAGTTTTAAACCTGCCAAAAGTAGCATCAAAAAAGAAAAAAAAAAAACAAGTTTCACATATTTTCCAGGCATGGTAGGACAGAGAGTGCCTTGAAGATGCAATACCACAGAGAAAACTAGCTTAGTGGAAAATCACATAGGCCAAGGAAAGAGGTCGTACTCATCAGTGGGTACCATGCTGCACAGGTAGAGGGGCAAGAGAGAGTTGAGTACAATTAACTTTGTAGCATGTTTTGGACTCTCCATCCAAGGAGAGATCAACCATTCAGCTGGTTCAGAGATCCAACACAGCTGCAGAGAATATTAAACAACTTCTTTCTGCAAAAAATGGCTATTGCTACCTTACAGTATCATAGACAAATGACAAAAAAAAGGATGTGCAAAAAAATAGCCACAGCATTAATAGAGAGTGTGCTTTTATCCTATATTGTATTTCAGTAGATAGCAGAATTTGTGGATGCAGAAAGGCAGTGACAGTGGTGGGCAGCAAGAATAAGAAATACAGGTGCAACAGGTCCATGATATCTAAAACAGAAACTATGTTCCTCATTCCTCTCACTCCTCAGGGGCTGCAGTGCAAGAGCATAAAAACTCAGGCTTGGAGAAACCTGGGATATTAACTCAACACGATGTTTTAATTTGTCAGATAAAAGAACAGGTAACAAAAATGCAACGCCTTATGGAAAATTCTTATTGAAATAATGAGTCATTGCCCACAATTAGTAGAACATGTAGTATATATATTCATATAATGTATGACAGACTTTAAAATATCTGAAATAACTAATTTTAAGGGTTGTTAAGTTATCCCATACTGAAAGCTATCAGTCCATTTTCATTGGACATTTTTGAAAATTTGACAGTATATAGTCCAGAACAATAACCACCAGCTATTGCTTCTGCATGATTTAAACACAGGCCTGCCTACATGATTTAATTGATCAATCACTTTATTTCATGGCTCTCATTTGAAAAAGGCAAAATATTTATTTTTAATCTTATTTTAAAAATCATCTGGACTAATTAACTCTAGGTGCTTTAAGTTTGCAAAATGTTTATAGGGCAAACGTTGCTTTCTGGAACAACCTGTGAGTCCTTGAGGAAATAAAAGTCACCAAGTAAATTTAATCTGTTTCTCTCCTCTGCTCAGCTTGAAGGATGAATCATTCCTGATGTGTCAGAAAATACCAGAACACAACAGCCTTGTCTACTATTTCCAAAAATAAATTGGTTCTTTTTAAGGGCCAAAGACATCTGTAGGTAAGTCTGAAGAACTTCCTAACTTGCCATCAATCTGTGAATCCGTAATTAAATCTCAGGTTAATAGCATGCGACTAACAGATGCTTTTTGTAGACAATTTAATGATTTGAAACATTGTATACGTATAACACCAGTGCAATAAACAACTGAAATGCCAAGAGACAAATTAGTTCTTTCCTAAAGGCCAATTAAAAAAAAAATACAGCTGAAAATTGGTGCCTGCTCTCTTTCAGCAAACTTTTTCTCTTGAATGGATTTGACAGGGGAGCAAGGAAACACGCTGTAAGAGGTAACCTTCATCCTCAATTTTTCAAAGTTTGAAGCAATATTAAAGCCTTTCATCAGTTTGAACAATTACCTATACTAATGCTTTCAATGTTAACAGCAAGGGGAAGTGGGAGCAACAGGAAACATTACTGAAAAAGAACGGTTTGTTGCTTACTATATGCATTTTAAATATGAACAGATTAAACAACTGATTTCTAACTGAAGTTAGGAAACAAAGGTAAACAAAAAAAAATAACGTACGAGTGACAGTTTGAAAATACAACCCTAGTAACTACAGAAGAAATTCTCTGACCTTATTAAGCCTCTTATTCTAAATATCCAACAATATTTAAGTGAAGCAAGCCACTGATCTACTGTTGTAAGTGAAATGTATATTCATCCACAATACAAAGACCTGCAAAATAAAAATATTTGCCCAAAGAAGTCCCAGTAATTATTTTATGTGCTCTCCAATATTCCAGAAGTAATGACAAGGAGTCTAATTAACATAAATGTCCCATTAGACAAAAATATTGGAATGCTAAAACATAACAAGTAGTCGGCATATAACTGGCAAACAGCCATATGTGGCCCCTGCCACAATAACTAAAACAAAATTTTAAAAATCTATGACATATAGGAGCACTGGTCTGTACTATGGACTGTTGCAATTTCTCATTTTAAGCTACTGCACTTCAATCTCTATATCAAAATTATCAAAAGGTATGACTTTTTGAAAAAGAACTTCCTCAGGCTGAATCGTTTTTCTATTGTGAACACTTCCTCCAGGAACTACATCTGAAAAATTCATATAACAGTCCTACAAGTCTAGCATTTTTGATACAATGTGCTATATTCATACATACTAAGTTAATGCATCACTAAATTCCTATAGACACCATGAACAGAAGCTTATTACTTACCTATCATACACATTGAGTAGCCAGTTAAGACACATATCTACACGGAGAGGAACATTAACCATGTCACTGTGCTTCTCTTCAAGTCCACTGTAGATGGTTGTAAGACAGCTGATCACATCCTGGACACCAATGAGCTGGTCATTTTGACTCAACTTGTGCTGTTTGAAAATTTCAGTTGTTGTGTTCAGTTCCAACAGATCCACTAACAACAGGGAAATAAGGAAAAGAAAAAAGGCATGAATACAGACACCTGAGCATAGCGCTGAAATAATTGTTCACGTGCATATTGTAGCAAACAATGTAGATGATTAGCCAAGAAGCAGTTTTCACTTAGTAACATCACAGAGAAAAAAACATTCTCTGCTAGAAGTTCACAGCATTTTGGTACAACATATTTTAAAAAAAACAGATCAACAAGAACACCATAATGGCACTGCACAGTTCAGCAGAACATCTAGAAAGTCACTGAAGTAGTTTGTGTAATCAGAGGATCCTAACTTCAGATGCACGCGCTTTGGAGTCCACTAGACTTAGTTTTCTGCATTTACCATACAGCTGAATCACATTTCAAGATTATCGCTTTAGATTAAACGTAAAGCAAAGCAAATTCTTAGGTGAAAATATTCTCCAAAATGCAGTAGGAATGTACTGAGGCCTGATTAAATCAATTGCAGTGGCTAAACAGAGGTTTGAAAGAAAGTAGGGTGAAGGACAGTGAAGTTTGCTTTGTTTTCCAGAACACTAAAATCTATGCTTACACAAAAACCATTTTCAACTCCTTTGTTACAGCATGCTTTCTTTAGCAGTTGATACCACATTTTACAGGTGACATGGGTTTAATACAGGAAGGAAGAGTAATGTAAGTCAAAGGGTAGTAAAACACCGGTGATATTTCTGGACAAAAGTGAGGACTTTAGCAAAACAAACAAAAGGTGCTTTGTTTTTTTTTTTTTTTAATAGCATGCGTGCTACAGTATATATAAAGGAAGTGTCTTGAGCTTATGCAGAGCTGTTTCTGGAGATCCAGGAATGCATTTATACTATAAATGTCATTTCTCAAAGGAAATGAAACATGATGTGTTACAAATTGCTTTGTATCAATGGTGCTCAATAGGGACCCCAGAAGGGCAGTTTGTGCAAATTAGGTAAGTCTAGCTTGAGCTGAAAATAAGTACAGCAAAAAAAAAAAGTAGGAGCAACACAACATTAACCACTATGAGCAATATGTCAAAGATTTAGTGAGCATCTAGCAGAAAAAAATAAGGTTATCAGCCAAAAGAAGATTATATTTCCAATCCCATTGCCTTAATCTACCTTTCCTAACATAACTGCAAAATGAGAAACTTTAACATTGATTCTACTCTGACCTTACCAGGGACATATGTTTGTTTTTCATTTCCTTTTTTTTTCTTTTTTAAGGTAATCTTCTCGGGCTTGTAAATAAATGCCAAACATTATTTAACAAACATATTTAATTGCAGAAAAACACCTTGCCACTAGTTTGACCTGAGGTAGCCAAAGGATTTGTCAGTGCACTGCAGCATCACCTTCTATATAATCCATGTAATACACTGGAAATATCTCACAGGCATATTTAAATTATCAAATAAAACAAAAACAAAAAAAACCACACACAGTGCAACACAGAATATTTGTTGAGGGTGTGGAGGGAGGGAGCTGAAGCCTGCTAACTGCAGGACTTATCTGCTGGAGTTAAGATTTCACATTCACGTTTCTGCCAAAGGATTCTAGAGGGAACTGGAAAGGGACTTTCAGTATTTTCATATTAAAGGAAACTGCTGCTGTACTAATGAAGACTAAGCAAAATCTGTACACCATTTATGGAGAGCAGCCAAAGGAAAACACTGTCCCTACTTACTTCAGCATTCACCTGCCTGAATGGACTTTGGGTACAGGCAGCCACCCTGCAGCAGTAAGGGCTACACACTAGCACAATCCCTAGATTGGTTTGAGGTAAACAGAGGATACTTTCTCATTCCAAATCAGTTACTGAAAGTTTTTAAATTAACAGTATTTACGCAGATGCAGAAAAGCGAATGTGAGACTCACATGCCATCGCTGGCATGAAGCCTACTGTATACAGCTCTTAGTGGGTTTCTGCAGTACTTCTGAACCTGCTCAAACACGCTGAATGGCCAATGATCCTATTAACCAGCAAATGGACGTAAGGGTCATGCCTTTCCTGTCTGCAGTGAGAAAGTTTTCCCAAAGGAAATCAATAAACAGAAAACATCATTCAGCATGGTTCAAGCATGTGTGCGATGCACTCGGTAGCAACTAATGATACACAGCTGGTAGTGGCAAATGTAAAACTGCTGTAACCCCAGAGAAAACAAGCAGACATTGCTGTGAAACTTCTGTATTAGAAAGACCCTGTGAATGCAAATGCCTGGACAGATGAGGTAAGTCTACGCAGGTTTTTTTCAGTCCAGTGTGCCTTACTGTTCTTCCCTTAGCTCTGTACAGTTAATATTCCCACTGGCATTCTGAAGTTTTGTATCACCTTAAGGAACTTAGTGACAGCACTCAGAATATACATGGAGGTTTTGCTTCCTCTTTCCCTTCCAGTACTACACTTCAGTATGTGGAGCAAAATCATTTTTTGGAAATGAGCTGAAGTATGCTGCACAGTAGTAAAATACTGTCAGAGCCTGGTCTTACAAAGCTGCTCTATAAATGCTGCACAGGATATTCTCTCTGGCACCATTCTTGTGCTACAGCAGGACACTGCTGCCAATGTATTTGCCCCATATATCCTGAGACAGAAAAACTAATCAAGAATTTGTTCTTGCCAGCCTGTAACCTTTCTCAGCTTCCTGCAAAATAAATGCAAGGTACGTACATACACAAATCAGTCTCTGCAGGAATCTACCTTCCAAAACCAGAGCAAGATGAAAAATGATTCTATTTGCCTATTTCTAAGGGGGCAGCAAGGGAAAAAGAGCCTCTTCCATACCATTTTTATTTATTTATTTTTTAAACTTAATGATAGCAAAGACAGAAATGAAATACAGATCTTAAACAACTTATTTTTGAAGCTGCTGGTAAAGTACTACCTCTGTATTATCAGTCCTTACTGCAAAGTCAAAACTCATTAAGTGCAAGCGGGACTGAGCAACCTGCTTCAGCTGTGCCCTTGGAGTTCTCACCAAAAGGCCTTTTCAGCTGCATAGACACTGTAGCTGTGACAGCAATTTGTCATATTTTACAATTTACAATGACCTCATTTAATAGCGATTTGTTTTGACAGCTTCTCTGCCTTAACTCATAAGCTTTTCTAAGGCACTCTGCATCCAAACACCTTTAAAAATCAGTTAAAATTACAGGAAATGCAATCTAAGAATAAAGTAACTCAGACAAAAGAATGACTAGCAGGGGCACAGAAGATGATTCTGTCCCCACTTTTCAAGAAATTCACCAACAGCAAAAAGTCAAGAATTCTAGATGGCACTTAATCACTGTCTCCTTCCCCAGTGAAAGAAAGTTGTTGTAGAACTCAGCTTTGTGGATAATCTACATTATCCTTCTTTAAAAGTCATATTGTTGTGCTCTCACAAATTAAATCATTTTTTGTCAAATATACACAAATAATATCACTTTTTTTTTGGCTGTAGTACAAAAGAAAAGCAGGTACTCAGTCTTTCTTATCGTGCAACAGAGAAATGGAGCAAGCATGCAGCTCCATAAACAAGGCATGCAGAATCCGTAAAGATGACAGTTTTACTCCTGGCTCTTTCAAACTGGAATATTCTCTTTAGCTCTTACTGCTTTTCCCTCTCTTCACTTTGCACCTCTCTCCTCTGAAACTGGAGACAGTATTCATTTTGATAGTAGCTCACTTTTGAAGTCTATGAATGAGGAGAGCCAACCGTTGCAATTATTACAGAAGTTGATGCATTTTTTGAAAAAGCAAGGGCAGGGAGTATACTCCTCCTCAAAGCTTACTGGATGTTACAAATGCAAAGTCCGTTCTATACAAGTTGCTAGACTATCGGTATGCATGTCAAGAACAGGCAGCATGATTAGCATCCATCATGTGCAGTCTGTTTTTTCAATCTTCTTTCTTGACAGTGGCATACAGAAGGAGATTTTTACTTTGCTTTCTTGCCCTTTTTTTTTTTTAAAGGTACATGTTGATACATACTGTTTGCCCTGTACACTGGATAAGCAGAAAAACAATCTTGAAGATCTTTTCCCATACCCTCAATGTAAAAACACATCTTATTATCATCAATAAAAGCAGCTTATTTTGTCATAGTTATGCTTTTTGGGGACTAAATGTACAGCAACATCAACTATCTATAACCAATATACAAATCCATGCTCTATACTTCTGCACTTAGAATGAGCTACACTCTTCTTTATCTGGAGTTCACCTAGAAATATATTCTCTCTGAGAAGATTATTATCAAAGTTACATCATGCAGTAGTAAACACTTCAGAAAATTGACTTTAGTTCTACAAGATATTGCCAAATCTCTCATTTTATGTCAAGGTTCAGAATATTAGTTTTAATCATTTCAGAATAGGTGTTAGCATTACAGATCAGGAACGGTATACAACAGGCAGAGGATTAATCTTCATCTTTCTGTCACTTCTTAAAATATTATCAATGGGCCTACTACTTCAGCTTGCCTTCCGCACTTCTTTTTGGTCACTGATTTTCTTTACTTGTGACAATGATACCTACTATTGGGAATTCTTATCATTTCAGTGGTAGACAATTTTTCAAGGATGTATGTGGTTCCTTGTTAAATGTTAATGTTATGAAGCTTAAGCTGACCCTCCCTTCCAGAAGTACTGTACAGAAACTTTTTGTCTCAAAGGGCAAACTCACAGCACAGTGCTTTCTGCAGTCGTCGGATTTTGATGGCTGTACGGTAGGCTGAGAAGCGTACATTGTTCAAGTCAGCTGAAAAAGCAGAACAGAAACGTGAGCAGTCTTCAAAAGAGTCCACAAGTCTCCTTCACATGTAATTTTTCACACTGCTACATACTGAAAAAGCCTGACATCCCTTATTTTCACTGCAATGAATTAATAGCATATATCAGAACAAACAAAAACAATGGACAAGTTATTGTAAAAAAAAAAAAATCCACCTGCAGAGAATGCCTCATGGCTTTGGCAGTCCAGTGTGTTCTAAGATTACCACACCAGATTCCAAATACTATCTTGGGCAGATGTAACACACATACATGTCAGAGTTTTATACATATATTATTAGATATAGAGGTTGGCAGCCCTGCATGTGGCAGGGGGGTTGGAGCTTGATGATCCTTGAGGTCCCTTTCAACCCAAGCCATTCTATGATTCTATTAATCAGCATTGAGTAGATTTCAGAAGAGTGTTCAAATATAGTACATTTATCAAATATCTTAAAACTCTATTAGACTATATATGGACATGAAGGGCAGCAAAGGTCACAGTAAATGAAAAATGACTCTTTAACCCATTATTTCCATGCGGTAACTTTGTTAACACTGCTTTGAAAGAAGCAGTCAGATAACCATAAGTTCTGCTTTACAAACTGATACGTACAGTAGTTGGTTATTTTTCCCCACACTTAAAAGCATTTTATCCTTACAGGCATGTTGAATTCATAAAGGTCTAGTCTTTAATGATAGCACAGATGCTCTGATACATTACAAAAATTAGTTCACTCCAGACTGATAGCCCACATTACTGGAAAATCCCATATGAATTTAACAGAAATAAAATACTGCATTAAAGAACAGAGTCAGAGAATATTTCTCAGAAAGAAAATTACAGACACGAGCAAGACGGTAGGTTTTGTGCAAAGTGCATCTCCTCAGAGAGGGAAATACCATAACATAAAGCTCATGGAAACTCAGATGTGGTCAACAGATCAACCCAAGCTTTCACTCATGGAATGAATGTCATATAAGTGATTAAGAAATGCACTCACCTAACGACTGGAAAAGGTCAGTCATTTTAGGATGATCCCAACAAGTTGTCTGGGTCTCATGACTACAAAGAAATAAAGCAATCAAAATTTCAGGCAACGCATATGCACAGGTGAAAAGGACAAAAAAAAAATATCTTCCGACTTTGTGTTAAAAAGGGAAGAATTCCATCAATTCTTTTATTAAAAGATCTGATCTGTGACACTCAGCTCCTCAACTCTTTTAATTGTTAAGTTAGACAATAGCCCATACATATTTAACATTAACTTTTCATTCTAAATACAAAACAGAAGCACATATAAATATAAAGCTGAAGCACATTAGTAAGTTGAAAAGACAAAGTTTCCTGCAGCAGTAGCATAAGAAAAATACCCATAATATGTATTTTAAAAATAAAAAGCATTGATGTTTTACTTTAGATCTCACTGCATATCTGAACACATGTATCGGAAAACATATAACAATTGTAAACTTTACGTGCAGCACATCTAGTTGAAAATCTGATCACTCATCTCACGGTCAATCTGTAAGTATGTTAATTCAGTGGGGTGCTCTACACTAGCACTCACAGAATTGAGATTCAACAGGCAGCATAAAAAGTTAAAAAAACAGTTAAAAAATTAATTTGAGAAGTTGTGTTTAAAAGATCATAGTACTCACTTTAAAAGTTAATAATGAAAAAGTAATGATGCTAGGTTAGCAGATAATTAATAAGAATAGAACATGGCTTATTTAATCTTTGCTTCTATTTAAAAATTGACACACATTTTTCTTACATGCAGGGGTACTCTGTTGTAAATAATGACTTCAAATGGCACTAGTCCATTAAATGTACTGGATTGTATCTTCACATTGTATGAACAGCTGTGCCTCAGGGGGTGCCCAATAATTTATCATTGATCATTATCATTTTCCAAACCAACGAAGAATGAACCCTTTTATGCTAAGTGGTGGAAAACCAGAGGCTAGAAGACACCTACTGCAAAAGGCTACAGAGATAGAACAGGTTCTGTGAAATGGAAGCAGGTTCCAAATGAAGAAAGTGTTGAAAGTCTTTCTTTACACTACACCCTTCTGAGATACACTACTGGAAAGTGCATGCACTGTGCCTCTGCACTGAGGATCTGAATCCCATTTTACATTCTGCACACCAGTGTGACCCTTCCAAGTTTGGGTTTGGTCTAGGCCTCTGCAGTCGGCTTCTCTCCTATTAGACCAGTTTCTCTGCCACGGATCCCACTAGTATGTTGACACCATCACAAATTTGTGAGGTGGTTTTCATGGAAGTTCATAGCAAAATATGTATTTCTTATTAATCCAGTATGTATTAATCCTCTTTTTACTTGTTATTATTATAGATAACTGAAAGAAAGGAAAAGCCCTGCACATGACTGTATTTATTTAAACATAAGGGTTTTATTCAACATACAGTCCAAATAGCATCTTCTGTTAAGGTGCTGGTTGACTTTCAAGTGCTCCAAATTCAGGAAAGAGCTGAAGTATATCCTTATATTTGAATGCAATCCTAATTTTTATTATGTATTTATGCCTAAGTAGACCTTCTTTCCTGAACTGTACGTTTTCATTGTTTTCAGTTTGATAATATCACTGCAGGAATCGCATTCAAGGTTTCAAATTCTAAATGGTGTGTTCAAGGTCTTGATATGCTGAACTCCAAAGTCAAGGCACACCACTATCTAAATCACTGGTTTTGCAGCGTCTAGAAAGACATTTTAAAAACAGCATTATGTTTATCCTTGTCCAGAAAAGTCATTTCAGAAAACAAGTAGCTATACAATTTTTCCCCTAGCAGGGGCACACGAATAAATCATGAAGAAGCCAACATGAAAAGAAGGATGTATCTAGAACTTGGTGTAGTGCCAAGGTAAAGGTAACTGACTGTACAGCACTCTCACAAATCCAAGTATAAAACAAATTACATTATGTTAGAAAGAAGATATATGGGTTCAGTAAACAGGAACAGAAATATAATAGAATGGCTGTAAAATAATCTCAAAGCCAGTCCTGAAGCAGCCAAATATCTGCACTATCATGTTAAATGGGATACCATCATTATTGCTTTAACCATTTAAAATTGGTATCTTAACAAAACCCACTGCAGCTGTCCACAGTAATCAATCCAATAAGTGATCAGTTTAATAAAGCTTTTTGTAAAGAAACTGCTTTACCTTGACTTCTTTGATCAAGATGAAAAAAAGGAAGGGAAAAAAGGAAAAAAAGAGACCAAGACTGGCAATTTTACTGCTCACATTACAAGAAGACGACTTTCGAACTTCTTTGTTAAGAGCAAACAGCAGTACTATGATAGATCCTTTACCTACATACGCATATATAAAAATACATTTCAATATTTAAAATACTAAAGTATTAGTGTAAACAATGCATGTGAACCACAAGCAAAATCAGATCATCTTAAAACTTAATCGTTCAGTTATTTTGTATGCCACCTGTGGTAGCTACTTGCCAGTGGGATTATATGAGATGAGACAGGAATGCAGTTCCTCTGATGGAACTGAAAAACGAGAAAGAGAATCCCTTCAGCCAGACTGGATCACAATTCCCCAAGACTCTTGCAAAATAAGTGAAGTGAAGGTGTCTGTGCCAGATTTATTCCAAAACATATAGAAAGAAGTCATCCAGAGCAGCCTGGCAATCTCATACATGGATCCAAAAGAGAAATGGACTGACACTGAGTGAATCAAACTGAACAGCCTGTTCGCATCAAAGGAGTCAGCAACCCCACTGCTCTAGGCAGGGCCTGTCCATCCACTAAACATATTCCA
>JAOWBP010001760.1:38548840-38578591 GCA_028571105.1 Tragopan temminckii | reverse complement strand
AGGTTCTCAGAAACATTGTTAATAACTTCAGGGGGACAACAGAACATCTAATTCAACTTTTTCATTAAAGAGCAAACGTCCAGAGGATGCAAAGCTCTGCATGGATCCAGCAATTCCAGCAACAAAGGCTATCATCCATCTGCTCCTGGAAGTCAGGCTTCTAATCTTAAACAAGCCTTAATGAGAAGTCTATCCTAAAACTGAGGGGTAGAGGTTTCGTCTTAAGATTTCATCCATTCCAAACAATACCGTATCTTGAAGGAGTTGTTTCAAAAGTGTTCGATTATTAAAATAATTAATTAAAAAACTAAAATAATGCTTCTCAGAATTCCTCCCAAGATTATGTTCTGATTTCTTAGTTGCACACAGACAAAACCATTTAGCTGAAGTGAAACAAAGAAATGCTGCTGTGCTGCTGCCGTTGTTCTTTCATTTTTTCTCACATCACCAGCGCTGCCTCAGATATGCATACTTTCACTAATGACACTGTGAAACAAAAACATTTACAGAGCAAAGTAAAACATTTTTTCATAATAGACCATTTTCTCTGTGATTCTAATTCATCTAAATGCTAAGCAACAAAAAAAAAATTTAAATGAAAATGCAACAGAACTAATACTGCATGACAACACAGTAACAACAATAAGATTACCCTTCCCATTCTTTTAAGCCACCATATGTCAATGACCTTTCAGTACAGAACAAAAACAGTGACTTTTTAAACTTTTATTTAGAAATTCCATCAGTAAGCCTACACAAACAAATTACTGCCTTCTAGATCTTCCAACCATGTTTGCCAAGGATTTGTCTTGCAAGGAGAAGCTGTGAGAGCTGGACTTGTTAAGCCTGCAGAAGACAAGTCTTTGGAATCACAGAACGGCCAGGGTTGGAAGGGACCTCAAGGATCATGAATCTCCAACCCCACTGCCACGTGCAGGGCCACCAACCTCTCCATTTAATACTAGACCAGGCTGCCCAGGGCCCCATCCAATCTGGCCTTGAACACCTCCAGGGGTGGGGCATCCACAACCTCTTTGGGCAGCCTGTTCCAGCATCTCACCACTCTCAGTAAAGAACATAGTAAAGTAGAGAAGGGACATGGTAGTTGGTTTCTACAGCTGGTTTCCTTGCTGGTTTGATCTGATTTAATAGAGCATCCTCATCTAAGTGTTGGACTATGGACCTCCTGAAGTGTCTGTTCGCCTGAAAGAACTCGTGGGTCCTGTGTTTCAAACCACACTACTGCTTCACTGCTGGGGACAATACTGTGACCAGGTGTATGGGAACTGCTGAGTCACGGTCTGAACCTCTGATTGATCACCTGGGGCGAGCAGTGAGTCAGCCATGGGAGCACAGGTGAAGGAAATTCACCTGTGCTGCAGGAAGGGGTGGAGCCTGACTCCACCTCTCCTAGACCCATTTAAGAGCTGACTACCAGGGGGGAAGGATCTCTTCTGGAGGTCATCCCTTCTGGAGATTCCTAGCAAGCCCAGGACATGGGTGAGTGCTTTATCTTTTCTTTGCTCCGGTATAATAACTGCTTAGTCGAGCTCTTTTGCATTTATAACATCTATATATCCATTGATTGTACACCAAGGCTGCCTGTTCTGTAAAGCTCTGTTCCTGGACAGTAAACACAATTTTGTCCCAGTTTTCTAAACTGCTTTTGTAACTTGAAAATCCTTATATGCTACACAAATTTGTTATGCTTTTCTAGGCTCCACCACCAATCATTCAGATTCTGCCTTGACCACCATGTTCGTTCTTCCAGCAGAAAAAACATTTACACTTTCAATATTACAAATGCTACCTTATCCTTCTCATCAGAAAGCTTTTTAATGCCAGAAATACAAAAATACCAGCCACTTGACTTTGGCCCTGCAGGCAGCAAGATGTTATTCTCTGCCAACACCCCATCCCCCACAGTTCCTTTATCCTCCTCATCTCCCCAAATTTTCCCACTCTTTCTCACTTCTGCTCCAAATATTAAAAAACAAAAACTAATCAAAATATGCCATCTTCCATTACATTTACAGAAGTTATATTATTTCCAAAATAATGAAAATATTTCAGTCTGGATTACACAGTCCTACCTCTGATTACTATTAACCCTTGCTTTTAATACAAAAAACAAGTCTTCAGAACAGCGTTAATCCTACACATATAGCGGCAATAGCAATAAGCAAAATAAGCCCACTTTCTTTGTGAGATTTAGTACATACTAGGTTTAGTCAAGAAAAAAAAAAAAATTATTTACACACCAAGCCCTACAGTCTTAAAAATTTTATCGACAAGTTGATGTATCATAAAAGCAACATTCTTAAAGAAGTCCTTCAACATACACTGGAATAAAACTCTTTGAAATCACCCATACAAATCTTGAAAACATTCTATATGCAGAAATTTATTTCAGGAAAGAGGGAAGGCAGGAAGCTATTATCACTATTGTACAGTTAAGGCTCCTTGGAGAACTGCATTCAAAAATTACCCATTTAAAATGCTTTTGGTTATTAGAACCTGTGTGGATGCATAATTAAAATGCTATTTTAATTTTTAATATCAAAGAAAAAGAGGCACTATTACTTCAGTATGAAAAAGGAAATGTTTCTACTTAGAATTACTCTTAGCTTTTTTTCCGCATGTAATTTTCCAAATATTTCCAAAACATTAAAAAATATATATTTTTATATATATATCTGAGGTTATGTGAAATTTTGGGCTCAGAAATTTCAGCAAAGTTAGAAATAATCTAGAGATGGATCTCTTTTGCTGTCTTGCCTGCTTAACATAGTGTGTTCATCAATTTTTCCTGATCACCTTCAATAAAACTTCAATCAAGTTTGACCTCAGAGACCTTGGATTTAATTATCTGCTCCCTCCTTCCACCACCCCTACCACCAAAGTTGTTCAAATTGAGGTTGACACAAAGATTTTAAGATTACCCTAACAATGAACAATCTACACTAGACTTTGGCCCATATACCTCATCATTACGAAATCATCCATGTCATTCCTTACCATTAATAAATGTTGACAATAAAATCTTTTAATGTGAAAGAAACTTTGCATATGTGAAATATTAATATTGAATTAATTTATGAGTAAAAAGCATTATAAGCCCACAACAGATTTCTGACATTAAGGTTTATATGCTTTTTATGCTGCAGATGTAAGAAGTAGCTTCAGAACAGCTATTCAGACTTGCATTGCTTTTTTCCTCATTTCTTCAGCAATACTCAATTTATTTCTCCATCTCACTTTCTGGAAGTAAACAAGAACAACGAGAGTACATGATGCAAGAATAAGCAGATACATCAACAATACCCTCTTGTCCTTCCAGGCAAACCTCTCTGCAACAGAACAAAAAAGAAATCCACTTAGAAATCTAATCTTTAGCTCAAATATAATCTGACTTGAGTGGAACGAAGAAAAGTTTCATTGGAGAAATCAGATCTACAAGAACACTACAGAGTAGAAGTAAGTCATAAAAAAGCCAGCAACTAACATAAAGGCTGCAATACTGAATTTTATTATTGTATTAAAGGTTTTTACAAAATAAGAAGTGCAATTGTGTTTTTTTTATGTCTTACACAGTTTTGTTAAGATACCTCCCAAATGGCTACTCAGAATGGATGCACCTCTCCCAGCAGAGAAGTATATGATTATGTCCTATCATTCTCCCTTACTTGGCTTTAAGGACTAAAATAGAGCATTTGTATTGCTTTGAGGGTTACACGGGTTTTGGTAGAAGGAGAAACTCCCTGGAGCTAGCTATTCTTTACATGGATAAAAATAGGTCGAAAATTAATACTAAATTTTTGGTAGACATTAGATAATAAATGAAAGTACGGCAAAAAGAGATCCTTCAGGTTAACTGATTGACAGAATAACCCAAGAAATCACTACACATGATTCTGCTGTTTACCACTGACTCATTAATGGGAGGAATCCAAGTAGTGGCTACACACCTGATTTGTAACTATTACTAGTCATTGACTTACTCTCCATTTTTATTTGTTCACCTTTCAGTAACTGTGAAATATAAGTTTTTCACACTGTAACTTTGGAAACCTATATGTCATTTACTCTGTTAAATCAAGATAATTCTAATGTTTGTCCTCTCAACTACATAGATGCTTATTACTTCTAATATAAACTCTTCTTTCAAAGCTACCATTTTCCAACTTAACTGCCTCAATTTACAGCTAAGAACTTGCCTAAACCAAGGCCTTCTAAAAATTCTGTCAGTAATGCTTCATATCAAAAGCCATTTCCACATTTAAGAAATTATAACAAAAAGTTTTGCTAGTCATGAATTTTTACACAATTTAGCGTACCCGGTAAGCACATATTTCCTTAAATTGCACTTAATGTTATATTTCAAGGATATTAATTGAGCTTCCATAATTACACATGGTTGATTTACAGCCTTTTTTCCTGTTTTGAATGGTACAGACTTGTACAGAATAATTCAAGACCAGCTTAACAGTTCCAACAGATGAAGGCAAAGCTAATTTCAAAGAAAACACATGGGATATTTCTTAAAAATGGAACATATTTAAATCAAGTCTCATTATGCACTCCTTCAAGGAAGTAAAGATGCATGTTATTGCAGCTTGTATCTCTTTATCACACTGTAGCTTCGTATGCCAATCAGCAGCTCCTGTAGCATTTAATTACCTAGTCATCCTTACTCTGCACCAGGTGCTTGCAAAGCTTCTGTTACTTTTATACACTAAAATGAAATGGAAAAATCATCCATGGCATATGGCAGGATGAAGAGAGTAAGTAGGATAACTGAGAAAACATGGAGACAAGGCTGTTTATACAGATCACACAGAGATCAAGGTTGTGATAGAGGCTTTGCCAGCTGTCTGCATTGTTAAAGAATCAACAAGAAAGACAAAATAAATGTAGCATGCTTAAAAGCTGTTCCTTCATGACAGACAGTATTTAATATAAACACATACGTACACACTTTTCGGAGTACATATTTTGGTCTCTGGACACATCTCCATGCAAAAGTAAATTTTATAATGCATATTCTCCAGCTGATAAAAATGCATTCAAATAAAGAACAATATTTGAGATGATGCATCTTACCACGCATCTACCTGTTATCAATCTACTCAATCTGTGTGGCAAGAGAAACCAGGAAAGAGAAAAATGGTGCATAATATATGACAATTAACACTTGGAGACGCGCATGAGACTTATGCAGCACGCAGAACTCTACAGATGAGACCTAGCTCAATGTGTTTGGGTAATCAGTGACAACAGTGACCAACATCAGAATAAGGAAAGAAAAGTAAGGATCAGAGAGAAAAAATAGCCTATTCAGAGCCCTCTGTAGGGCCTTCCTACACTCCCTGGCAGATCGACTCTTCCTCCCAACTTGGCGTCATCTGCAAACTTACTGAGGGTGCACTCAATGCCCTTGTCCAGGTCCTCCATAACGACAATAAACAGGATAGGCCCCAGTACAGACCCCTGGGGAAGGCCACTTGTGACCAGTCACCAGCTGGATTTAACTCCATCCATCCCCACTCTCTGGGCCCAGCCATCCAGCCAGTTCTTTACCCAGCAAAGAGCGTGTCTGTCCAAGCCACAGCTGCAAGCTTCTCCAGGAGAATACTGTGGGAAACACTACCAAAGGCTTTGCTGAAGTCTAGCTAGAGTACATCAACAGCCTTTCTCTCATGCATTAGGTGGGTCACTCAATCATAGAAGGAGATCTAGCTGATCAAGCAGGATCTGCCTTTCATGAACTCATGCTGGCTGGGCCTGATTCCCAGTCCCATACATGCTGTGTGATCTCACTCAGGATGATCTGTAATAAGTACATCTTGATTACTTCAGATTCACTTTTTCAAACGGAAGAATTTAAAATTAAATTTTAGAGTTTGGAAGTATATCCCACAGCACTTGCAAAAGGCACCTTAGAAACGGCCAAAGACAAGTGAGTGATGAAGACTGCATTTTCCCTGAATTGTTTCTGTTTCCTATTCACCATGATACCACTATTGCTATGGTGGACATACAGAGTAGCAAAACAGAGCTGTGGCTACTAGGATGCCTGCATAAACAGCAAAACAAAATCAACAGGAATGTAAAAGCACGGATTTGGGCAAAAGAGAAAATTAGACTATACACATGGGCAATCTTCTGCAGCCAAGAAATGTTAGCTTACTTTAGACTTTCTCCTGAATTTCTGAAAAATGATACTTCAGGCCAGGAAAAGGGGCACTTCTTCACTGAGACTATTAATCTCTTTTTCCCTTCCCACACCAGTCTGTGGATGAGAGGATGTGTTAATGGCTATTCAATGAAAAAAATCATCCTGGTCTGTGTACCCTTTTATAGACAGGTATTGTATAAAATAAGCATCTATAACTACTTCTTAAACAAAGTGTGCTATTGTAGAACAGCTTAGATCCAAAAAGAAAGGATAGAAGCTGTGGTTTATCATCTATTGTTCTAACTTACAGAAATATTACTTTTTAAAAACTAATAAATTGACAATCTCAAACAGTATCTAAGTATTTATGTGCTAATGCCTTAGTTAAGAAAGGGTAACTGACTTCCTTCTGATGTTGTTAAAAGTAGTTCAACAACTGTAAGGCTATTTTCTTCATCTTCCTTTAACAGCATTTTAAAAGAATGACATTTTGAAGCCCTTTTGGAAAGTTTTCACTTAAAATAACCTTGCAGAGACTTCGAACAGATTCCTTTGGGCACAAAAGAGAATCTGATACTACATCATAATGGCAGAGCTAAGCTTTATTTTAATATAGATTGCATTTAAAAGGACATATAAAAACATTTATTGACTTAAAGAGTACAAGGCTACACTTTTTCTTAAGAAAGAAAATGAAATAAAAACTGATTTTCACACAGTTAATCATTTGTCAATCATTAATAAGAACCCCTTTTGGCCTTTTGAGAAAGAAGAACTGCTTCAAGTCCTGCATTCCCTAGAGATGCTACAGGAGCTAAATCCAAATAGGGATGAAGGGAAACACTGCTTAATTGAGCAAAGGTTACAAAGCATAAGGCACAATGATGTTCATTAACGTCTTCCAATAATGTTACGTAACTGGAGTTTTTATTTCCCAGCCCACTGAGGGGAAACTTTATTATTTGTGTTTCTAGGTCACTGATAACCGAGCCTTGGCTACCCTGAAAAGTCTGGTACTGGAAAGCGTGGGATGGTTGTAACCATGTGATTTACAAATATGTTGGAAAATCCACTCTCAAACCTTGAGCTGTTGCCAAAGACATTGTCTTCAAGACAGATTTTAGAAAATGTTATGATTACTGTTCTATGATTAGTATTCTTTACACAAAAGTAATCTGAAAAGACAAAATTCTCTGCATACACACAAATTCGCAGCTAAACAATAAATTCTCACAAGGATACCCTCTCCTGATTTTTCCTGAACGACTGTTGGAAATTTAGTTTGATTACTTTGCTAAACACTCTGCGCAAATTTTGCTGTCTTTTTTTTCCTTCTTCTATTTCATGAAAAGCCATTTTTGAACATACAATTCATACTTCACACTTCTCTGTACTAAGACAGGTTTTCTCCTTCTATGATTAAGCTTACTCTTACCAATGATGACACTGATACCGTGCCTTTATGAGTCCTGTTCTCTGGCTTTCTTTCATAATGATACGCTCCAGTTTTGGGAATGGGAAAAGCAAGCAAAAGTATCATAAATATTAAAGATGCCTGCTATGATACAATATTTAATTTGCTCATCAAGCTGGCTTCTAAGCTAACTCAGCTTATTTTGGTCTGAAGCCATTTTTGGACAGCAGCTAAAAAGGGCAGAAAATCATTAAATTTAATGGCTCAAATAAAACTATACAAAAATAGATGAAAACAGGCTTGTTTAAAATTGCCATGCACAGGATAAAAAAAGATGATCTCTTTAATGGTGCTTTTACAAAAATATCCACTTAACATACCTAAACAGGATTTAACATAGGAATTCATACAGATTGCTCTCCACAGATAGTAAAATGCCTGACTTGGAGTGCAGAGTCTGACAGAACAAGAAAAAAAGAAGTGCTTGAAGCTTTTCTACTCTTTGGGTAGTCGGAAATAGTGTTTACTTTTACACAACAGCAGTAATCATAATGCAAGCAGTGAAACAATTCTCAGATGCCAAGTCGCTTCTAAGTACATATTTAGTTTTACATCACAGAACTATAATGTGCTTTTCATGAAGGAAAATTAATCCCAGCAACCTTTTTTTTTTTTTTTTTTTTTAATGGAAACATGGCAGCCGTCCTGTTTCAACAACCTTGAAGGACTAGAGGTTTGGGGTTTGGTGAATTTTTTTTGTTTTGGTTTGGTTTTGATTTAAAACCTAAAGGAAAGTCTGGACTAGGTTTGCAGGGCAGAAGAGCATAAAATTTCTGGTTTTAATTTTTCCTGGAGAGTACATAGTTCATACTAAAATTATTAACTATAACTTGTGATGTTAACATATGTTTGTTTTTAAGAAGTGACAAAAACTCCATTTTAGATCAGATCCAAATAAAGGCAATTCAACTGCAGCCCACAAATAATTTCTCTGCTTTTCTTTTTTTTTTTTTTTTAAGACACACATATACACATTGCAGCTATTACATAATCCACTGTGCCTTAACCCTGTTTAATTATAAAATGCCAATATGCTCAATGAGAACGTGAAAGTCCTACAGTAATCACTACCTAAGTACATCCCATCAGTGCCCTTCTGATGAAAATGCAGGTTATTGGTAGTGATATTCTCCTTATTTCAGAGAAGGCACACCTAAGCACCAACCCACAAGATAAGGAAAACTGAGCCAGAGCTGGAAATGTCCCATCTGATTCTTGACTTCATGAGAGGTCTTATAAATGCCAGTGATATATATTTCTACAAGAGCCATACAAACTTAAGAACAAGCAGTATAAAAAACAATGCATTTCCAAGCACTCTTTTTAGACATGCAGGTATTGCTTTGTCAGTGACTAATATCAGCACGCTAAAACAATGACAGGTTGTAATGTAGTAATCACTTCACAATTACATTGCAATTTATTTTTACATTTAGGCATTTTTCAGGACCATATCTAAAGTTAAATCAATTTATGCCAGCTACACAGACTTGATCGCTTGAGCAGGACAGGGGTGTTTTCTACAATAAGTGTCTCTCCTTTACAAGTCACTGGATGGCAAAAGTAATCTAAAATCTGACATGAGATACAAAGGTTTTAGAAAGCCCAGCAGAGCCTCATAATAATGAGCAGACTTTAAACATGAGTAGATACTTAAAGGGCTGCACAGTCCTTAAAAACAAACAAACAAACAAAGAAAATGACACGCACACAAAAATGCCTGACCAAATGGAAACAAAATACGCAGGAAACCAAGAAACTAAAATTCTCATTTCTCCAGCTTTTTTCCTTTTGTAAAATATATTGACATCCATTACTAACACAAGTAATCCAAGGAATCATGAAAAAAGGCCAGTCATTTGTCTTGGATACAAGAGTAGCAAACTTGTCCCACTGTCTGAACAGCAGCTAATTATTATTACTGATTTTTTATTTTAAACTAAATTGTTGCTTTAAAGAAAAAGATGTCACCAACCATCGTACGTCAGACATAGGTTTCAAAAGAAATGTTGATAGACTTTCTGCCATTTGTTGAGAAATAAGGAGGGAGAGAGAGAGGAAGAGAAATAACCCTTCACTATTTGTCCCTTTTTCCTTTTTTCTTTTTAATCTTTCTTTCTTCTTTTTTTGCCTATCCCTTACAATATCGACTAGTGTCTGCTGCACAACAGGTTATAAGAAATTTTTGACTAAACCAGAACATTCATCCTAACATGCACAAAGCCATTATCCAAAGACTGATACTAAGAAATCAATTAAAAAATGCAACAGCATTTTATACCATCTGCCAAGAAAAAAGACAAACAAACCTCCACAGCAAAACATCATCATACAATGCCAAACAATGCACAGCAATTAGTCTATTTCTAATGTAGTGTAAGAGACTATACTTTCTAAAGTCAACCATTAAGATGAAGAAATATATAACCTAAATTCAGTTTCAAGTGGAGCTGTTTCACGTACCTATATAAAAAACAGATTTTACATTTCTTGCCCCATCTACACTGAAGTTTTATCTTACTTAATGAAGCAAAGGAAATCGGTGTCATTAATGTTAATTCTAAATAGTTTCAAAATGGGAAACTGCAATGCATAACTTAACAGCATAGCTTTGGACAGGTTTTACTACTTAATTACTTAGACCTCAAATGAGATTATAGTGGAAACATTGACAGACAGTCAAATTTATATCTCCTCTTTATAGGTAGCAACTGGTATAATTTCTGCTGATA
Organism: Tragopan temminckii; assembly: GCA_028571105.1. Lineage (NCBI taxonomy): Eukaryota > Metazoa > Chordata > Aves > Galliformes > Phasianidae > Tragopan > Tragopan temminckii. The sequence goes on along the minus strand of JAOWBP010001760.1, from coordinate 38,568,207 downwards.
ATTTACATCAGATAATACTCAGAGAGAAAGGCAGAGGAGGAATAAAGTATGAATAAAAGCATTTTTATATGCATCCTAACAAAGCAACGCCTCCAAGCTGACACAAAACACATAAAACTTCTCTGCATATTAAATGGGTTATTACTCAATTTCAGAAAAGTACCCAAATATTCCATTAGTACTAGAAACCCTGTACATCCACAACATCTTCCACCATTTCCCTGCAGTGTACAGTAGTAATCATCTATCTCTTCACACACAAGAGAGAAATTCTTCCCCTTTCTTTGTCAGCAAGAGACATTCCTGTGTTTGTGTAGTCTGTAGTTTTACCGAGCACTGACACACTGGCAGTGCTAACAGACCATCAGACTGGGATTATTATCCCAGTTTCAGACTGGGATAATAATACTACTTACAAGTTGGATGCTGAACTCTTGTTCTTGAGAGAAGAGTCTTAAACTCAAGTCACCTTTTGTTCCTATCGAGGGATTAAAGTTTCCTCTGCACTTCTTCAAACAAACATCAATGAGATCTATTGTGTTTGGTCTTGTAAGCTACTTTACTATTAAGCAGTGCCTCCTATATCACTGCAGAGGTCTTGAGAAAGAGTTATTAAATGCAGTGCACACTCCAGACACTCAAAAGCAATATTACTGCATGCAGCCCTATGAATAATCAATGTATGAAGATAGGAAGTGCTTTTGTTGAGAACACGCCAATGTCTCAAGTACGTGAAAGGTTTCCTGTAACATCAGCCTCCCCAGTGCAAGTGCACATCAGGGCACTTGCTGATGAACTGCCATCATCAAAAGAAATTGGTTGTATTTCATGACATCATTTATGAATTATAAATAATCAGAAAAGGGAGATCACAGCAAAAAGTCTCAGATGAGTATCTCCTGTCTGACAGATGCATAAGGAGAAGAATTTTTCCCTCTGCAAAGGAAGCATTGGCACAATCATTCTGTTGAAACTCAGTTTGCGTGGGCTGCACTGAGCGAACAGTCTTGGGCTGCACACACAAAGGTCACTTCAAAAGTAATGCATCTTATTTATTCCCATGGAAACTACAACTGATACAAAGAGAACAATAACAAGAGAGCAAATTCTCAGCTACAAACCACTATTTTTCAACATAGTCACCACTATTAGCTATGTACTTTTCCTAGTGATGAACAAGTTTTGGCAATTTTAAACGTTCTCTATTTCCTTTATCAAAACAAAAAGCACAGCTACTTATTTTTTACCGATTACAGGACTGTGTTTAGCCAATGAATCAAAATGCATACAATTATTTGCTGTAAATTAAGCTGGCACCACATTGTGCCCCTCCTTCTCTCACCCTGGTTGCAGCTCAGACAGCGTTAATAGCACACCTACATTTGGCTGATGCTGAACAGTGGGTGCACTCCTGGGACCGGGCCGCACAGAGGGGCAGAGCTGCAGTAGAAGCAGAGGCCAGGCCATGCTGCAAGCTGTGCTGGGCTGCATACAGCCTGTGGGCTGGACATGCCAGACAGACAACTGCATAATTATCAAAAGGGAAGACAGACTGTTGTCTGCTGCTGTATTCTCCCTTTGCAGCAAACAACCAGAGTCATGGACAGGCAGCAGCAGAGAAGCTGTACTGGCTTAGACGAAAGTCCTATTTGACAATACCAGTTGAAGAAGTCATGTCAACCAAATGATGCTCCGAGAAGGATGAAGTGACTCCAAATTATCACCCAGGGCTCAACTCAGAAAGTTCTTTTCCCAACATACTACAGTTCTTCACTGTGCTTGCAGCACGACCTGTTAGGTTGGATTTCAAGACAAGGTTCTTCACCAGATGGTGATCAGGCACTGGAACAAGCTCACCAGGGCAGTGGTCATGGTGCCGAGCTTACCAGAGTTCAAGAAGCATCTGGACAATGCTCTCAGATATATGGTACAATCTTTGGGTGATCGTGTGTGGAGCCAGGATCATTGCAGGTCCCTTCCAACTTGGGATATTCTATGATTTTATGTTTCGTATTAAATGCACTCACCTCCCTAATACTCCAAACATTTCTCTCTTAGTAGATCCAAGATCTACTTCCCCCGGAATTTCATTTTATTCTCCACTTTTTTTTTTTTTTTCCTACAGCTTCTGCTTTCAAAACTATCTGATCAGTGAGCCCCTGTAGAGCTTATACTGCATTGTTGGTAACTGCGGTCTGACAGATTATATTGGAGCTCTGATTTTGGCTCCTTCTCAAATATTTGGTGTCCATGAATCACTTGTTAGTATTTCAACCATCTGCTAATACTTTCAACATCTGCTCAGCATGAAAAAGTGGTGATGTAAAACCACCACTGCAAAATATAAGCAGAGATGGGAAGTATTCTTCTTCAGAAAAATTACTACTTTAAATAGTCTGAGCATATTTGCAAGAGATACAGAGAAGGATTACACTAAGGGCAACAAGACTGTTTCTCTCTGGATGCATACCTCTTCAGCTGGTTCTAGTTGACATCAGAAGATACATGAAAACACACACACACACACAAAAAGAGAGAATGTGACATATATCCATACAAGCCAACGGCATTAAAAAAAAGGCCCAACTGTGATATCTCAAATTCCGTTGCACAACAGCAATGTAGTGGGTATCACAAGACTGTTTTTGATAGCTGTTTGCTTGTTTGTTTGAAGTGGCAGAGGGATTTCCCTCATTGTGACTCACATCTACAATAATAACGAACAAATTCAAGAGAAAGTTTTCCTCCCTTCTCAAATAGGGAAGGTCCAAACTGGTAACAACTTGCAATAGTCTGCACTGGTGAAATAGATTTGCTTCTGCCTCTGCAAACTAGTTTTATGAAACACAACAGCCTTGCTAAGTCTCTGAATTTTCAAACAGGTGATTAACAGTGTCTCATAAAAGTAACAGAAAGCCCACCTGGAGTTGCAAATTAAACTAAGCAAATAAGCAAAAAGAGAAGCTAAAGGTACATGAAAAAAAAAAAAAAAAAAGTCTGCTTTTAGTCAACCCTACCAATAAGAAGCCAGAACTAAAATATTGCTGGAGTCGTGAGGCACTGGAACTGGCTGCCCAGAGTAGTTGTGGGTGCCCCATACTTGGAAATCTTCAAGACTAGGTTGGAGAGCCCCTGTGCAGCCTGATCTTGTGGTTGGCAACCCTGCTCCAGCAGGGGGTTGTGACTGGATGGACTTTAAGGTCCCTTCCAACACAAACCATTCTGTGATTCTAATGCACGTATACTGAATCATAATTAAAACAAACAAACAAACAACTGGGTAAACCTGGCTGAAAAATGTCAGTGTTTTGCAAATTGCATTAAATCACCCAATTACAGGTCATGCCCTTCTAACTAACCAACTGAGTTTGTTATTATGTTATTTTAACTTAATCTTGTTAATATGGAACCTTGCTGCAAATATCATCATTAACTACTTTTTGGAAGATTACAAAGTGGTTTTCCCATTTATGAGAAAGAAATCATTTAATGTAACTGACACTAATCTGGGGTCAATTACTGGAAGACAGAAGCACTTACAGACTTTCTTCCATGAAGCAAGGTAATATCCAGTTAACTCTGCTACACAAGTACCCAGAGAGCAGACACAGATCACAGTATTTCTATTACTTATGCTCATTCGCTCCATTTACTTTCTCTACTTTTTTTCTCCAGTATGAAAAGGTTAGACTTTTTTGGTTGTTAGGTTCCTGCTTTTTTGTTTTGTTTTTAAAATTATTTGGACAAAAGAACTGACAAATTTTCCATGTAGTAAAACCAAAATCTTTAAAAAAAAAAATCATCATCTTCTTAAGAATCTGAGAACATGAAATCAAACTATTTCTCCTTAAGAAGCATGGAATATACAAAAGCCAATTGTTATTTTTAGTCTTGAATACTCAAAAGCAAGCAGTATGACATGGCAAAGTTACCTAGTAAAGGCATGAAGAAAAACAGAAACAAGAAGAAATAAAATGCAGAAAGTAGCAATAACACAGTATACACATTTTAATGTCTTAAAACCAAAAGTAGATTTTTAAGTAGATTTTGTTTTTGGTTACTGGATCCTATTAACAATACTCTTAACATATCTACAGTAATATTTCCCAAAGAAGTAAATAACAATTTGAATGTAAAACATGCAAATGGAGTGCAGCAAGACAACTACACATAGATTATCTACCCCAGAGAGCCTTACTGTAATACGTACAACAAATACAGATTTTAAAAGCAGTAAAGGAATCTCACTTATTTATTTATATTGTACGTAGTACTGGAGTGTTCTGAATTTAGTGCTTGCAACTCAGGAAAGAAGTAATTGCTTTCTTAGGAATCTTTCCACATTTACTTACAAGTATAATAAAATCCGGTGTGTTCAGTTGCTCTGCACAGATTCTTAGACCACATCATCATATACCCACATCACCATTTTCCAGGACAGAATAAAGCAGTATGATTAACATCTGCCCTGCATTTGCTTTCATTTTCTCTCCAGCCAAAGAAGTCTGTTCAGAAAATACCTCTGCTTTTACATGCTATGGGTTTTTCCTTTCCTTTTTTTAAAATACTGCGTTGTGTTTACTAACAGCCATTCCTCCATGTAAATTTACTCTGCAATTTTAAATTCAGTGTTGAGAATAATAACTTCTCCCTTCTCTGTCAGTGCTGCTGCACCACCATCATGAGAAGCATAAATCAAAAGACTCGGATGAAAAAAGGGTTTGAGTAACTGGAGCTAAACTATGCTCACCATGCTAAGAATCTCTTAGCAGTCAGAAATGTCAGAAGACATTAGCTGCATGTTGATACAGAAGAGCACAAAATCATAAGAAAACCACACCAAACAAGGCTGACCTATTGGAAATAAATGATTTCAACCAAGCATGACTGCCTTGTAGCTTCAGACTCCTCAGCACGTCTCTCTCTGCCCATATGCATCACCTCCTCTGTGCTCAACTCTGTACATTGCATCCAAGCTCTGAGCATCTCAGAGCATCACAAATACACAGTGACAGGGAAAACTGCAGATCACTTGCACATCAACTGTTGTTGGAAAAGCTGCAGTCGGTTCCTGTAACACTTCATGCAAAATGAAGCAACGGTACAGAATTAATTCACCTTTGTGGAATGACAAAACAAACCTAACTGCTGAAAATCAGATATGCACTTTTAAAAACCACTTATTGCCCTCTTTAGCGCAAGAAAGGGGAGTACACAACTCGGCCCTTCTCCCTCACAGAAGAAAAGCTGTAGAAGAGCGTAGGACTTATCCTTCTTAAGTGATAGGGGTCAGGCTTGAATATTTATTATTGCAAAAAACAGTTGATCTTTCAGCGTAGTTTCTCAGCCCGCCTCTTCTTTGTCAGAGAAGACTGGACCTAAATTAGGTATGCGTATCTTTATAAGCACCTTTTCAGATAGCTTACAGCTGTACAAATCCAGCACTGATCATGTTGTTACTGCCAAAGCAGTAGTTTCATTTTAAATATGTGTAATCTTAGGGCTGCAATCTGATAATCAGAAAGTCAAGGTGCAACTACAGCTTTGCTGAAGTGTCAGTGACAGCCTGATCATAAGCTTTCCCTTCCCACTTCGAAAGATTGAAGTCAGTCAAATACAATTAACAAAACCATTTGTTCTACAATTTTTATTTATTTACTTTCTTCTTATTACAAACCAAACACATCCATAGAACAGCTTTTCGATTCTGTGGACTCATCTACTTGTTACCTATGTCACCTACATTAAAGACTTGTTTATTCTAAAATATCCCTTTCAGTAGCATAGAGCTTTACAGATGGGCCTTGCCACTGGAAAGTCTGTCACGGTCTCAGTGCTTCCAGTGCCTCCTATCACTTGTGCACTTCTCTTGGCAAGAAGTCTGCGGTATGGGCCTAGTGCGCATGTTCACAGGTTGTGGTTGCTTTGTGGATCAGGGAACAGTCACAGAAGCAAAGCAGAACACGCAGATACTGATTAACACTCTAAAAGGAACTACTATGTAAGGCTGAATAAGACTCTGTACGGTTTCTAAAGGTCCCCTAAAGCCTCATGTGCTGAATCCAACATTTACGTCTCTCAACTCAAACCACAGGAGCAGCACAAGGACCAGAAATGATTTCTGGATGCAGGCAAGTCCCTCACAGAAGAGAGCAATGACAGAGCATCTGTTGGTCAAAGGGGAAGAAAACTGCACAGAAATCTGCCTAGGGAAAAAAACTTCACTTGACATTACTTAAGTGCAGGTAGCAGGTTAGCAGTACTAACTGGCAAACAGCTGTCAAACTTTGATGAGATACCAGAAACTCAGCTATGAGAAACCACGCCAAAAAAGGGGCACTGATTATGTATTTTCCCACCTTGAATTCCAGGAGACTGAAAAAGCACAACTAATTCAACCAGGGACCAAATACCCATTCAAGTGCACTAAGCAACAATATTCATGTTCATTCCTCCAAGGCTAGAGATGCACGTAAGGAAGTTTATCATATAACAAGCAGCCATTAGCTTTGCCTTAGCTTGTGTTTTTCTCTCTTCTCACTTTTTTTTTTAATTAATTTCAAGCTTTGTTATGATTTGTGAATAACATTCTTACACTTCCAAAAAAGTGCACAGTTTTGACAGACTCCAATTTGTGCCACTTGCTCAAGATTCCCTAAAAAATCCTTCATGCACTGGTAACGCCCCCTCCAATCACCTACGTAATGTCCTTTAGCTTTCTTTTTCTTCCAACATCTCAGCAGAGCATCACCAGGCTTTACAATGACAAAAAACAAACAAACAAACAAAAAAATCAACCACATTATTTTCTGTTTCTGGAGTAAATAAGCTCCAGGTTTGGGTTTTTTTTGACAAGTAGCCTGATCAGTAACTCTTATCAGTTGTACTTTTTATCTTAACCTTGAAATCACTGCTGATATGGAGTTAAATTTTCTCTCAGACTTAACATTCAAATATTGAAATAGAACTCTCACATTCCTGTGATGAATACACATCTCCTTTCTCTGGGTATTTAATTAGAAAAATATGTAGAAATGAATTGTTAAAAGTGCTGTTCATAATGAATCAGCAGATCAATATAAGAAAGCTAAGCACTACCACTAAGTTTTAATGACTCAAGCCTAAAAGCTTTCTAAATCCTCACAATTAAAAGAACTATATATTGTTCCAAGTTCTAATTCATTTTTATTCATACTGAAAAGCTGCCAGAATTACTAAGCACCTATCACTATAAAAGAAAATTAATTGCATAGAAGGTATTACTTCTAAAATACAATATTTAAGTTACAACCTTACAACTTCTCAGTAATAATTTTTACTCTCAGTTTAGAGGGTACTGAGACACTGCTGCAGTAAGGAAAAAAAAAAGTTAATCCATGTCCACTTTTCAGTCAGAGCATGGGAACTTGTTTCTAGATTGGGCACTGAGCCTCCTGAAAGCATACAGACCTGGCGTAACAGCACACACTAACCACAGCACTGATATCAGCGTGAAGCACTGCACAGCGGCCCTTGGCTTCAAAACTCCAGATGGAAAATGATGAGCAGAGGATGCACGGGGCGTAACTGCCAGGTACCATCAGTCATCACTTAAAAATTACAACACCAGCCCTGCATTCATTTGATGACTTTTTTTTCAGTCATCCTTTCATTTACAGCATAAAATTTTTACATTTTTAGATTTTTTTTTTCCAAATTGTTTCTTTTCTGCCCAGAATATGATCCATGCAAGGTTATGAATCTTCACACAAACTCATAGTCTGCCTCCTCTGGGGCAGGTTCGCCACTCGTAAAGGAGATGGCATCATAAAATGTGCAAGTTATTATTATAAAAAAAATTTAAGACAATGACCCAAAGTAGTATTTAATTGGAACATGATGCATTTGTTCCAGTGGGTTCATTAAAGCTCTCTCATTTACTATTCTCTCTTCAATTACTACTAATTCTAAATTCTTGCTGACCTGCTTCATTGACTTAATGAAACAATACCACTCAAGTAAGTGGCTGTCAATGAGTTAAGTCTGTGTTGTTACAAAAAACTTTAATTTACATTCAAGTGAAATACACATTATAATAGCATGCATTTTTTAATGACAGTGTAAAACCATAAGTTTAATCCCTTCACTAATCAAGAGATTCTATTTTAGATCTTAGAAATCCTTCAAGCATTTAAGTTGCAAACCAGCTGTTTCAAAAGGAGAGGAAGACTTCTGAGATTTTTATTCATTATACTAGGACTTTTTGAGCAAAATCTTAGCAATACAGAAGGAATGTACAAAACTCATTCAAGCCTCAAATAAATGGGAAGTAATTGTGCCATAACATTTACTCAATGATCTATGGTTCTAGATCACTACTCTAAAGCTTATAAAGTAACTTGTTTGCAAAAGCAAAATTGCCAATTTTGACAACATTTGAAACTAACTGGCAAATATCATAGTTTCATTGGGCTAGACCATCAAGTATTGCCAGAAATAATTTTTTTCTATTTACACATTAATTAAAGAAGAAATTTAAAAAAAAGACAAAAATTATACTGTAAATATATATATATATTTAGCACAAGCAACTACTAAAAATAGTTCTTTGATAAAATCTTTATAATATTCTCCCTTACTCTAGGCTATTTCTATTCATGCAATTAACAGCCCACAGTGGCTGGAAGTCCAACAGACCTATGGAGCTTCCTACGTGTAATTAACATCTATACTTCAAAGAAAGAGGGTGTAAGTGCAACAGAAGGGGTACCCAACAAACAGCCATCATACATCAGCAACAGGACAGTGTATCTGACAACCAGCTATGGCTGATCTCTGTTCGCTACAGAAGCAGAAGAGACTGCTCACGCCACACAAGTTATCACACATGTTGTATGGGAACTGCTGAATCATGCCTGAACCTCTGACTGCTCACCTGAGGTGAGCAATGAGTCAGCCACAGGAGCACAGGTGAAGGCAATTCACCTGTGCTGCCGGAAGGGACGGAGCCTGACTCCACCTCTCCTAGACCCATTTAAGAGCTGACTACCAGTAGGGAAGGATCTCTTCTGGAGCCTTCTCTGCTGGAGTTTTGTAGCGAGCCCAGGATACGGGTGAGCATCCTATCTTTTCTGCTCTGGTATAATAATGGCATAGCCTAGCTCTCTGGTATTTATAATATCTGTACATTCATTGATTGTACACATGTATTAGCTATTTGGCAGAGCAGGCTCCAAGGTTTCCCAGTCTGTTCATATACATTATTCATACTTTGTCATTACTTGGTGACCACCAAAACTTGCCCCACACAATTGTCGGACAGATTACAAAGATATCTGTTAAAAAGAAGCAGAATTCACATTTGGATAGATAGTTGAGGAATCATTTCTTACGTATTCAAAACAAATAAACAAAAGAGAACCAAACATGGAAAAAAAAACAAAACAGAAAAAAACAATTTTATTTCCTTTCCTATTTTGTACATACAGTTCTAAACCTGTAATTTAATCTCAAGAATCTGAATGAAAAAAAAAAGGGTGGGCTGCAATTTTTCCAATTTACTGCTGATGTTCCTAGGGTGGATTACTGGCTGTAATAACAAGAGATTGAGGATTCAATAGTTGAGGAGTTAACTAGAATAAATACTCTTCCCCTCTAAATAGTCTACCTGCAGCAACAAGAAGTAGGATCCAGATGATGATATCCTTGACAGAAAATAAAAGGGACTCTTTGCCAGTCTATGCCTGCAATCACCACCAAAGTTTCAAATGGTTTCTGATGTGACACTAGAGAGTTTCTCTTACTGCGTATTTAAGAATAAACCAATGCACTTATTCCATTTTCCCCAAAACAATTATAGAGATGAAACATCCTTTGGGAATACACAGTGAAAGAGGATAAAAATCCCTAGCACTTGCACAAACTGCATATGGAAAAGAGTTACGTAAAGAGGTTCTTAAAAGATTTGGAGTAATCCCTGCAAACTCTCTTCCACACCCCGAATGACAAGTGAACAGCTTTGCTAAATACCCTGTCTTTTCTCATTTGCCCTCATTTATCCTAACTGATCACAGAAAAATGAGATCTGAGGAGATCCTGTGGTTACACAGAAAGGATCTCAAAATGATTTCATTATAGGACGGGAATGAACAGAACAAATAGTTTTCAGTTCAACCTAATGGAGGTTTTGAAACCACCTGAAAAAATATGGCAATAGTCTCTGTATCATAGTAACTGACTTTCTAGTGGTTTTCTACAGTTGGAAAAACAAATTTACTGCTTCTGTGCTGATTTTGTGTTTTTCGGGGGGAGGTTATAATTTTTTTCCCGTCTCTCTGCCTTTGGAAATACAGACTTCAGCAAAAATACATTTGCGTTCAGAGAAATAGCCTCTTTTGTTTCATTTATCTGAAGTGGGAGCTCATCTGTTGATGTCCTCAAGTTCCAGGTAATAACTAGCATTTTTAAATTCAGTTCAAGCACCACCTGTTTTTAAAAAAATGCATACACTAAACTGGAGCTCCTGAAAACTTTTATGGAATTTATAGCTTAGAAAAAAAAATCTGGGGAGTCTGACTGAATGTCCTCTGAAATCATTTGCTTGATATGTAGCAGCAACCAAAAAGTCAATGAAGTGTTGTGCATGATCTGGAAGAGCAAGGTAAAAAGCAATTGTTTTACTAAATGTAAAACAGTGATGCAATTTCATCCTAAGTAACGCACAAAGTACCAATTGACACACAACCAGGATGCAGTGGAGTCAGGAAAATGCAGAGAGATGAACAGCAGAGGGAGTTCTGGCAATACAGCAGCTTTGTTATGGTTAGAGATTAAAAAGGTTCAGGAGTGGAAGAGGCTCACAGGAGGTATGAATAAGGTTTCCAAATGATCAAGACAGTGGACAGAGCGAGTGAAGAACTGTTATAAATTGAATCCAATAGTGCTAGAGCAAAGGCCACTGAAACTTCAATGAGAAGAAAATCAGGTGAAATATGACTTTGTTCTTGGCATCGCTGGGGAGAGGGGAGGATTTTAGTTCTTTGTTTAAACACAATTACTGGTAAAAAATTTGTGTCTATTTGCCATAGAAAGTTCTGGAGACAAAATATCAGCAAATTGAACATGAAATTAGACAAATTAGTGAGAAACAGATAAAAAAACATATAAGGACCTGAGCATAGATATAATATGAAGGATATACAGTCATCTTCATCCAGTGATGGTGAATGTCTGGGAGTCGAAGAAGAAAAGATAACAAGTGGCCAGAATGAAACATTCTCAGTAAATACCAACTTCTACTGATACCACTGAAGAAAATACACTGTAATGGATGAACTGTTGTTCTAGAAAAAAGTTTGTATGTGCTTAAGTGTATATGTCCCCAGTGAAACACGGACTTCAAGTCAAATAATTGAAAAACAGAAATAAAACAGCAACAACAAAATGACTAAATTATACATAAAAGAACTGGTACAAGGAAAGAGTTAGAGGTCAAGGAATGTAGCATTCCCCAAATCATTCCTGCAATCAAGCTTCAAGAAATCATACTAAGTCCTCAAATTGTGATCCCTTTCAACAACATGGCAATTATTGTTTTCTGACACAGCTTATTAAGAATCAGGACATTCATGACCCAGTTCCCACTCAAACAGTTTAGACACGTGCTGGTAGGACAGTATCCAAGCTACAAAGCCTAAACACAACTGCAGAATGGGTGACCATTATGTTTGGTGCTCCAGCCCTTTGCTGGCAAAGCACATGGCGCACCTGTCACTACCAGTTACAGTTTTGCAGCCCAGAACATGGGAGAAGAAACCAGTGATACAATACATCCTACTACATCAAGTTGTTCTGAGGTAAGCCAAAGGCTTCTGCTAGTAATGATGGAAGCAGAGAGGTCTTTTGGAATGAGAAAGGAAAATCCCAAAGAAAAAGGCACATCATGGTTGCAATGGATGGTGGAAATGCTGATCACTTTGCTGTTTCTGCAGTTTTAGCCCAATTTCTAACACTTTCCTCCAAAGCAAAGTTAGAATACCTTCTTTGACATATAGTTATTGGATATACTTCAAGAAGTATAGGCTTTATTTAGTAGCTTGAAAAAGACTCAGTAATATCTTTCAAGTTTATATAGGATTCTTTGATTAGAAGAAACAAGAGCAACATGAAATACATATATTGATATAGATATATACCTATATAAAGAAGTACTAAGAAGACTATATCACAGAAATATTTTGCTTACTGTATTGAAAAAAAACTGCCTAATCACTTTTCCATAGCAAGATAGCTTGCTTTACTCTGCTTTAGCAACTGAGTATTTTGTTCTTTCATTATCCAGGTTATTTATTATTTTAAGCACTGACACATTGCAACTTTCCTGACTTATCAGAAGACAACTGTACTTTTGGGAGCAAGCTGAAATACAGCCAGAAGCAATATTTTTTTGTTCAAGTTAAAAAACAAATTGCACTGACATCCTAATTTAACACTTCACTCTTTGCAACATGCTTTTGTTTACACATCATTCTTTTGGAAAAACAGTCCAGGAGAGCAGAGTGATACACACCTGAATCATTCACATAACACAAAGATCAATTCCAGTAAATCCTTAGTGAGCAATGGCTTTTAGTCAGGACCATTTGAAAACTCTCATTTAACTTCAGACATTGACTACACTCTTCCTTTCTTGTAACAAAGTATTCCCACCCACAACTTCCACCTCTTCCTTCTAAACACCCCTCAGAGAGAACAGCTTCAATTAAAGACATCTCCTTACTTTGAAGAGCTACTTCACAGTAGCATGATACAGAATGCTAAAGCTCCCACTTTATTCTCATCATCCTTGTCTGTTAGAACAGTTTGCAGCAAAAGGGTCTATCAATCCCTTTCTTCCAACTACAGGTTGCTTAATTCTTCTCATCTACTCACAGCTCACATCTCAGTCAAAAATTAGTATGGCAGCAGCGTAGCTGACCACCTCTACTCACACAGATTTTGCACATGCTTCACGGCTTATGTGATGAGATGTATAACAAATTAACACAGCTCCTTCCTAGATTACAATTAAAAGTATAGAATATGACAATAATGATATAATAATGATCATTTTTTTAGAAATTTTTAACAAATAATAATGGAAGCAAATTTTAGTATGGAAAGTAGGCAAGAAAAATAAATCTAAAATAATTAAACAGGAAATACTTTAAGGCTAAGCCCCATTCCCCTAAATCAGGCAGGCAATGCCTGAGTCTACAAGGGGCCTGATGACTCAAAAAACTAGACAGAAAGAATGGAGCCTCACAGAATGGAACTTGCCTTAATGACTGTCTGAGAATGAAAGCATGGAGTCTTAAAAACACAAGTTGGAAGCTATAAGATCTATGGGATCTGCCCTTGCAGAGTGATAGACTGTTTATCTTCCCTTCCTCTCATGGCTGCTCACAGCAGATAAACATCAGAAAAGGGAGGAGTGGTGCACAACCACCAAAGGCTCTTATTAAAGACTTTCAAGTCTTCTAGACACAAGTAGGGTGCCACACCAGAGGGCAGTCTCAGACCAACTAGACTATATAGGGGTGAACATGAACATTTGCATCCACCACTCACAAATGAAGACCACAGACTCAGGACAATGCCGGATCCAGGAGTGGTGAAATACCTCTACTTCTAAATATCTGCTTCTCTCTCTCCTTTTTCCTCAAGGTTTTCTTCTAATTGCTTTTCTTCAAGTAGCCATTGTCTAAAGTAGTTGCTTACTAATTGCTGGAAAACTGCCTCATTTTGCCTCAAAGAAGTTGATTAGTTGTTAGAAAGCCGAATACATTGTCTTGTATTGTTTCTCTGGGTCACTGCCTGACTCTGTCACTCTGGTGATCCCTGAAGAGCAGAGAGCGCCCTATTCACTGAAATTCCAAAGATCCACCTTACTCGAAACCCATCGAATGGTAAGAGAATCATAGAATTGTAGGGGCTGGAAGGGACCTCCAGAGATCATTGAGTCCAGCCCTCCTGCAAAGCAGGCCCCCTGCAGCAGGTTGCACAGGTAGGCATGCAGGCAGATCTTGAATAACTCTAGAGAAGGAGAATCCACAATCTCTCTGGGCAGCCTGTTCCAGTCTTTTCCTGCTGGTAAAGAGGACAATGGAGTTATAGGCATCCTGAAGGGACAGAACCAGTAGGCAGTATTTTCCAGTTGGCTATGCTAACATTTTTGACGAAGTGAGAATAGCTAAATAAAACGAATACTTTCAACTTTGACTGCTTTAACAAACCAAATTTGAAACATAAAATTGAAACATTGACAGCAACCCCAAAAGTTTGATGAGTATCTGAAATATTAATGATCCACCCATAGACATAACATTACAGTTCAAACAATCACAGGTCCTTGGCCAATTCATTCAATTCCCAACCCAAAGGAAGCTAAGTAAAGCATCTCTGTGATAAGATTATTTGGGAGGTTCTTTGTTTATTTGTTTGTTTGGAATCTGTTGAGGCTTTTTGGTTTGTTTGTTTTTGGCAACTTCTATTTTGAGAGTTGATCAGAACAGTTTTGCATTACTATATGAATATTCACATGGAAGACTGTGAAAAAACAGAACGAAAGGAAAAAACTGAGTTGGTAAGGATAAGCGAAAGTGAGAAACAGGAATTAAAGTGAAAACATTGGTAATCAACCCAGAAAAGGCAGCCACTCCCTGTAGATCACTGCCTGCGTCAGCACCTTTGCACCTGTGTTTTCTATACTTTGAGGGCATGAATATCCTCTGCTGTAAGTACGTGTCATACAGAAGCATTTGAGTTCAAAAACATCTAAAACTTCCACACACTGTACCAATGCTTTCATACTAAGCACTTCTGGATTTTTTCCACTGTTCTTGGAACTGTCACCACAGACCACTCTCAAAGACAAAGAAATTTTGAAAATAGTTAAAATACGAAATTTGAGGTTCTTCATTTAATCCTGCCTTCCCCCTCTAAGATAAAGAGCACAGCTCAGCACCCAGACAGGATGTGCTCACTGTTTGACTGCATTTGGAATTTGGTATGTGATAAGACTGTGAGCTGCTATGGGTCTTGGAAGTCCATGTGAGAACAGCATAAAAATGAGTGTAATATTTAAAAATATTTGTAACATCCTGAAATATTTCTGTCCATCTGGAAAATGTGAGCTAAATCTGATTCAACATTGATGTGGGTAATGTTTATTTTTAAAGCACAGAAGAATTATTGTTATTAAAAACAAAAACAAGCTTAAAAATCAAATTGCAAATCATTTTATTCCTCCTGTCCAAACAGACTTTAGTAGCACAGAAACAATGACTCAAGCTGTCACATAATACTGTACTTATTTATCTAATGCTGCTGAAGCCCAACAGTGAGTGGGGGAGATGCTAACAGAGGTTAGTACCATTAAGCTGAAGCAAGAAACACAGTTTCATGTAACCAAGGGGAAAAAACTGTAGGTTAATAAGAATGATTATCAAGTAACTAGGGGCAAAAAGCAATGCTAAGATGAGAAGAATTGAGGATCCTAAAAAATGAAGGACAGAAATGATAATATCATGGGCCCCCGTTTTAAAGAGCTCAGTGAATATTTTGCCACTTAGATTTTGAAGTACCAGCAAGGACAAGATCAGGTGAGCAAGCAGAAATAAGAGCAAAGGGATCACAGAGAAGTGGAGATAAAATACTGTATTGAACTGCTCAATTTGCACAAGGACAATTTCAAAGCATCACTCAGATGTGAAAATAAAGGAAATAGGAGAGCAGAAGCACCCAAGCCTTGTGCAGAGAGGCACCAGCTGACGAGTGCTGCTGAAGCTTAAGACGGGGTTATAAAAAGTATGAGGTTGATAAAAAGTAAATCTTACAGGTAATGTGAAATGCCTAGGAGGCTTAATACGTGAAGTGTGGGCAAAGAAATGTGGCATTTGATGTAGCACCTGGACAGCCAGTGATGACAGGTGGAATAATAGGAGAATCCTTGAGAGTGAGAGAAATCAAGTAATATATCTGAAATATTTATCTGATTGAGTTTCAGCTTAACACAGGGCACAAATGTCGAAAGCAGCATCTTAATGCAATGCAAGTGACATCGAGGCACAGACTGACAGAGCTGAATCTCAAAGTTATTTTTAAAAAGAATTCAGTAGATTTTGAAAAGGCAAAAAAATTCTGTAACAGACATTTTTATTTTTTATTTATATTCCACATCTGGACAGATGTTAAATTATGTTGAGAGAAAGAGGCAGGAGGACCTACAGAGGTTTTTTGGTTTTTTTTTTCCCCTCCCTTCAGTTTCCACTTTCCACATGAAAAAAAAAAACAACTTTTCACCCTGGTGTAGTTACTTAAACTATCACTTCAGTGAGGAACAGACAGTTCCTGCTCAGAAACAGTGTGAAGCTCTGCCATGCAGAATCAAACCAGTGGACAGCTGCAGTCCAGCTCCCTGTCATCAGTAACAACAAATAAACAAGTTCAACAGAAAGTGAAATACCACACATCAATAGTTCTTTTTTGGCATAGCACAGTACTATCACGTGAAATATAGGAATTTCTTTGTTCCTACAAAAATAACTACCGGGAAAAAAAAAAAAAGTCCAGTTATCCCCTGAGATAGATCTGCAATTGAATACTGACCTGTTGCCTCCATAGGTGTACAAAAAAAGGGACAGACTATCTTTGTGCAGGGGATCTTATTAAATAGTGGGGTAGGGCAACTATACCCAATACTTTTCGTGACAGCACAAGAGCACTGCCTTTTTGAAACATGAAAGAATTATCTCTATGAGCTCGTGAATACACATATTAGAATATTAAGTTAACCTCAAAGTACAATAAAATAATCCTCATTCTTTAAAGCTATATATAAGGATTAAACATTCTAGAAGTTTTTTCCTTCTCACTACTGCAGTTCACAATTGACCCAAATAACCCATCCTTGCCCCCATGTTCTAATTTGAAATGATATATAAAATCTAGCATTTTTACAAATCAAATTGACATCTTCAAATGAGACACACTACAGCAGTATTTGTTATTAGCTTTCATATACTGTAATCTAGCAAGAGACACAAACAAGCCTTTAGAGTATGACTGGTAGAGGTCTATCACCTCTCATTGACCTCCTTTAAAACATATTTGGATCTCTTCCTGCCTTTTATTGCTCTTCTGCACTGGTAATCCATCATTTGATCATTATAAAACACTCAGAGCAGATGTGCCTACAAACTGAGCATAATGACTTAAGTGGATATGAATAGGAGGAGATGAACTCTCAAAAAAAAAAAAAAAAACAAAGATCCTGAATTTATGCTATTAACTATTTTAAAAGACTAAATTAAGGGATAACTTAGGCAGATTTCCTTAAGTATTCCTTAGACTTGACTATTTTGTAGTCAAGTCTCACAAGTACTGCTCAGAACAGACTACTTTCTCTGTAGTTATTCATGGTGTTTTTCTGTATTTCTCTCAAATTCAGTTTCTATCTTTATTAAATACCACAGCAGAGAAGATACCAATATTGTGCTGGTGGAGGAGAACACAGTTGTTATGCAATTAGCTATATCAAGTCGCATTTGCTCTCTTTCCCTCTCTGCACCATACAGAAGAATAAATATGACAGTAGGATGGAATCGGCTTTACTATAATTAATTTGTCCAATGGCAAATATATCTTATCTTGATTACTCATTAGAGTTGGTGACACACACTTTACATAAATGAAGATATGTGGATGTAACATATTTTGTTGTCAAAATATACTTAACCATTAGGAAATACACCAAAAGTGTGTTTGGACTGAACATGTGCACCAGAAATCCTTTTGATAAAATTGTGAAGAGTGATCTCACTCTTTATGCTTTACTGGGCAAGCAGGGAAGTAAAAGGAGATCTAGACCAGTTTTTAGTTGGTTTTTTTTTTTGTAAAAACTAAACACTGGGATCAAGCATGCATCATTTCTCCTATATTCAAATTTGACTCATTCTATTATTCACAGTAACATATGTATCTATAAAAGTTATGCAACTTACTTTGCAGTGATCATACTGCTGCTGTAAGGTTGGAACATCCCCTCCGATGGGCATTTGCTTTTTCAGTTCTTCATCTTTTGTATTCAGCCATTTGATTAACTCTTCTAGGGATGTCAGCAACCGATTCCATTTCTCTGCACTTGCCTCCAAGTGAGCCCTGTGAAACAACATAAAAGCATATTTAATATCCTGAATGGCACAAAACCCAAGAAATGGTAACAAATGAACAGATAGATATTATCTAACACGCTATTTTTCTATTGTTAAGAATGATCCAAATGTTCAACTGCTGAGGACCGCTGACATGTTAAAAATAAACAAACAAAAAAACCCCAACTGTACCTGGACCCCCTACTCCTAACTCTTAAATCATTTTGCACAGCAAAACATTATAAGCAGGTGAAAAATGAGGGAACGCAGACAAATATATACTTGATATGACCTTTCTAAAACCTTGAATACTGCTTTGTAACTCCACCACAGCACATAAAGTACAAGCCTCATTTTGTCAGCTAGGGCACCACCAAACCGAACCTTCATGACAAGACCTTGGATCTCCAGCATCAAGAGCAACAAACTCTCCCAGAAGCCATCAGCAGTAAATTAACTGTGCTGCTGAATGCATTGATGGCAAAGATCATTGAATACATCACCTTCAGTAGATGAATTATGAGAGAATTAATACAGAGTGAATCTGTCACCCAGTTAAATCAACAAAATCCCCAAATTACACAATATCCCCTTCTATCATATTCAAAAACACACTGATCTGATGACTTCTTCCTGCATTGCCTACACATCTGCATGCAATCTTTGATCAGGGCCAGCAATTTCCCTTTTACTCCAGTCATTTTATTCTGCGGACTCATCTAAGACCTAAAAGTACTTAGCTTATACCAGTAAACAACAATTTCTTTCACTATGCAAGTGATAGAATGGAGAGAGCTCAGTTCGCTCCAGCATAGACACTAGTTCTGCACCTTTGTGCCCTGCTGCTGACAGATGAGTGAACTGAACATCACTATTCTGTTTCCTGAGTCTTTCTCTTTTTCTATTTTGCACAGCTTTGTCTTATTTTTTTCTGATTCAATGTAGTTCACATCTTGAAACATTCACCCGGCTTCTATTGTATTATCCTCTCAAACAGCATTGGAGTGCATGTTTGGTACTGACATGATGTACAATCAATGAATGTATAGATGTTCTAAATACCAAAGAGCTCAGCTAAGCAGTTATTATACTGGAGCAAAGAAAAGATAAGGTGCTCACCCTTAAATGGGTCTAGGAGAGGTGGAGTCAGGCTCCACCCCTTCCGGCAGCACAGGTGAATTGCCTTCACCTGTGCTC
>JAOWBP010001760.1:38516155-38542959 GCA_028571105.1 Tragopan temminckii | reverse complement strand
GCATCACCACCCTCTGTGTGAAAAACTTCCTCCTAATATCTAACCCAAACCTCCCCTGTCTTCGTTTAAAACCATTCCCCCTTGTCCTATCACTATCCACCCTTGTAAACAGCCATTCCTCCTCCTGTTTATATGCTCCTTTCAAGTATTGGAAGGCCATAATGAGGTCTTCCTGGAGAAGGAGTCAGAGGAGCAGGTGGGGATGTCTAACTAAAGCTCCAGCTCTCTAACAGAGCTAGTCTATACCACTTTGGACAAACTCTTTTCTCTGATTTTCCTCACTATAAGGCAGGTAAAAAGACACTTTTGCCATCTTTGAGCCATCATGATAAAAAACTCCGTCTACAGCACAAGACAGTGAAGTTGTCAGTTAAACAAATCAGATCCTTATCTGAAGACATTTGCAGCTCCTGACCTTACAATTCCAACATGCAAGATGACCCACTGAAAACCAGCTAAGTCCAAACAGCAGGAGATACAAGTGTATACAGTAGAGTCAATTTTAATTGCACACTAATCTGTACTTCAGAAGCCTAGCCATGTCAAATCCATTTCTACACCTCTTTAAAGTTACATCACCAATTGACCTCTAAACTTCCACTTCACTATTACAATATTCATTCCAATCCTACTGAGAAATTACATAAACGTTCTAGTTTTGATTACATTTGAGTGGACACTTAACTATGCATACTTAGCAGTTCAAACTGATGCTTCATTCAAAATAGGTTTTATTCTTGTATTTGTCAAGCATTGTGTTACAAGGGTAAGTCAGTTATAAGGGTTTTTCAGAGCAGTATAAAACACTTCCCTGTAAACACGCACACAAGTTTCCCTATCCAAACCAGATTCACAGGGGCAATGCACTACAGGATGCAGAAGAGGAAATAAAATGGCCAAAAAGAGGGGCACACAACTGTGAAACGGTCTTTCTTAGCCCAGTGAAGCAGAGAAGATCCAGGCAAGAATTCTCTCCTTAAAGGTGCAAAAACAAGGGGAAAAAAAAGATAAAAAGAAACAACCAGAGGAAATACACTGCAAATAGAGAAGACTTTTTTTTTTCATAAGCCAGAAGATGTTTATAGTTCTTAATCTGTAGTTACAATGCTTTATCAACTGAGATTTTTGAAGTCAAGATGTCACAGCAATTCTTTAAGGTCATATTTTGGTTACTCTACAAATATTTATGTGCATCTACCTGTTAAACTGCATTGATAATTTACTGGTATGAGGTCAGCAGACCTATTTACGTGCACAAGTGTTGAAGCATTACTGTCCTAAATTAAAACAAAGCTCTTTGAGGATACAGTTCATCTTACATATAAATCAAGATGCAAGTTTCAGGAGATAGAAAAGAAGAAATAACAAGGCTGACTACTTTACCCAGCCATGGTATTAGAAGATTGCCACTTTCTTTAAATTCCACTTAAGAAATAAGATAAAACTCCAGCCTCTGTTTTGCAATTAGGACTAGTGAATTCAAAATCCCCTCATCTTTGTTCTGAACCTCAGACTTATTTAATTCTTTCCTTCTTGCTCTTTCATGACAAATGATTTGCCTCAAGGATTCAAGCTTTCATTTTATGCTTGGTTCTCATTTAAAATTTTGTCTCCATAATAAGGAGCCGATACTTCTTGCTTCAGTTTCAATCAAAATATCACATCAACACATAATGACACAACTGCAGAGGACGCTTCCCTAAAGAGTACACAAGTAAGGTGTGAGAGACTCAATAACATTATAGATAGCAATTCTGAAAAGGACTCAAAGATGTAGCTCACTCCAGTTGGAGCAGCTACTGCAACATTCCCAAGGCAGACTATATCAACTTGTCCAAGGTAGAACAAAGTGTATGACAGATTCAAACATATCCAAACATTGCAAATTCAACTTTAAGGTCAACCAGCTATCAAGCTTTATATTTTTTCCCCCTTCTCAAAAATAGCAGGGATACTTTCAAAAGTACAGTAGTAGAAATAACTGTCCTTTGGAAACCATTAATTCTTTATAAACAAACTAAATATATATATATATCATAACAGCATTCCCATGATGATAGGCATTCCAGCACCTTTTTTTTTTTTTTTTTTCCCTGAATGAGAAGCCCACAGAGCTTTCTAATTCACTCAGCAACCTCCTGAGGATGTTAAGCATATTCCCTTCCATTCAGATTTTTTTCTAGTTTTATTTTTTATACCTTCTTCATTAGTACATCACCATTAACAGAGGCAAAAAATTTCCTCTTTGAAGGGTCAGAACCTTTCAATTGAAGGCAAAAATGCATTGGCACACAGATCACTACTTTTAATATCTACATACAAGCCACAGAACAAACAGCAAACTGCTGTGGCTTTTGAACCATGTGAAGATATTAAGAGGTGTTGTCAGGGATTAAGTTGACTAGTCACAAATGAAAAAATAGCTTGAGAATTGCATTTTCCCCAGAAAAGGAGACCCCCAGGCTCCTCAGGCTGTTCAGACGGGACAGTTTTGTACTTCTTCCATCCAATACAAATCATGGTCATGACTACAACAGGACAGCACACTTGGTTCCGCTACAGGGAATTGCAAGTCCCTCAAGAATGACTCCCCATTTCCTTCACTGGCCGAGTACAAGTCAGCAAAGACATAGTTACAGAAATGCTGCATTTGCCTTTTTTATTTCTGACCTTTAAAAGTGATGACTGCTCAAAGTATCTGCAGAAAACTCTTTCAGCTGGAACAGCTGGAAAAGTAAAACGTCAGTGCCAACCAAAGGACGTAACTGTAAGCCACAGACATCAGCCAGAACATCCTTCTTTGAGGTGTCACAGCAAGTGGCAGGGGAATGGATTTATTTATTTTTTTTTTAAAGTAGCAGACTATATTGAAGCAAATATGTTTTACCTGCTGCTGCCAACTGCAGTTGGGTACACTGCTGTGTCAGATGTTCCCTTTAGCCTCTCCTCCACTCAGAGCTTTTTATTTGCAATAGCTCTTAAGGAAGGAGTAAGAATTAGGGCATGATTTGGGCATATGAAAGTGTCCACTGTGAAAGAGAAATGGGACTTTTAGTGCTCTGTTCCTTGTAATGTTGGGGGTGCAAGAGAGGGATGCTCTTGCAAACAGAGTTAAGTAGAAAAAAAAGAAGGAAAAATGTTTCTGAAGAATGCAGGTGTTCATCTCATTCAGAGTCTCTCCTCTGGTTTTAGAAGAGTTCTGAAGTAACTTTAGAAGGGTTCATGCCATCTGCTTTATCAGAGGCCTGCAGCGGCAGTCTGCCTTCAAGCAATCAGTTTGTAACAAATTCACATTCAGAAGAGCAGTACACATGCAGAACCCTTGGGCAGAATTGCCATTACCATAAATCCACCATTGGCAGAAGCATATATATCAACAATTAAACCTCTCCAAGATGTCACATGCAGACTACACTGCCCATCACTAGAGCCACTGTGACCAGAGCATAAGTTCAAAGAAATTCAGAAAAGTTTAGATACAACAAACTTGATTGCTACTAAAACTCTTAGATAATTCAAGAGAAAAACAAAACAAAACCTTTGAATGAAAAAACCATTCTGGGATATTTTTACATCTAATTTTCACATGTTCCTACCACCGAAAACTTTGCACAGCAGCTTCAAGTTTCCAAAAAGCTGACTAGACCTGTATGTAAAACTTACAGATAAACAGATACCATATAGCATGGGTAAGAATTCATTTCACTGCAAGAATACTGATGCACTTATGGGCTGAGAAAGTCAGCACGCATTTGACAACCTGTGTGGCTCCATCATATGGTACTGACCAAACATCTGAGAAGCATCATAAATCCATTAATACTAATTCCAGCAGTCGCATAATTGAGACTGGGTGAAGCCAAGTAGGCGCTGCCCACTCAAGTGTAATGTGACTCTGCTTTTGCATAGGAAGGGAGTGTCGTGCAAGCTTCTGCAAATGCCATCTGGCTTCTGCATTACGACCACAAACAGCACTCGTAATTCTCTCCTTACGACATGTATTAACAAATTCAGAAAGTTAAAGCAGCCAGGATCGCTGTCATAATGGTGTTTCTCCTGGCAGCAGAGTCCTTAGTAAGAAAGAACAGGATGGGTGTGTGGGAAGTCATGAGAGGGAGAGATGAAGTGGGGGGAAGGAGAGGAATTTGCTAAAAAAATTTAAAAAAAAAAAAATTGCTCAATAAGCACAGATTAGAATTTGAGATTGAAATTTACCAATTATGTTAACTTTCATCTCAAGCACCACAGCATTCTCCACCTTACAAACCTAACCATAATACACCAAAATGACACAGTAAGGCTAAAGCGAGAAACTATGGCAGCTGTGAGATCTTTAAGTTATACTTAAATTGAGAATTCATACAAACAATCCCTTTGAAAACAAATAGGACAAGAATACTCAAATCACATGGGAGAACATGGAATCTGCAATGCCAAGATTTGTACAGGCCAAAAAAGATTAGAAATGCTGGTTTCTAAACTCCTGGTCTTAACCACGTCATGAAGCATCTCAAAGACTCCAGTATGCATCCTAATCTTTTAAGGATAACAACAGCAAGTACGAGAGAACACTGAAACACAGCTGACAGACTGGAAAAGAGAAACAACAGTGGTCCTCATTGTCACAAATGTTCTCATCTGTTATTTATAGCTATGTTTGGAATAAAAGTAATGTTGGTGGGATACTGAAGAGTATCTGCCTCATTACCTCCAAAATTTGCTTCTGTATGAGTGGAAGAAAAGAATAATACAGCAAAACAAAACAAAAACAAACAAACAAAAACAACCACCACAAAACCACCAAACCAGTTTGTAACGGTCTTCTGAGGACACAGGCTTATCATGATTCTGAAATTAACCAAAGTCGATACAGCAAAGACAAAACAGAAAAAAGAACCTGTAGCTTGATTTTGGTTTATGAGACATTTAGGTTCAATTAGTAATATCCATTAAACCACCTTTCATGTGGTCAGTGCTGATTTGGATTAAAATACCAAACTAAAATTTTGATCTTTAAGATAGAGAGCCACAGAATCATTCTTTATAATCTGCACTTGGACTTTGTGATCACAACTTCTTTAACCTTAATTTGTAAATTATACTTTGCTGAAGACTCCTGTCTTGCATGGCACAGGAAGATTATGTGTATATATGCTAAGTTTGTGTGTGTGTATGCACGCGCATATGTATATATATAGATATGTAAAGCCAAGCTAAAGATTGCTACAAATGTATGATCCGGGTTTCATCAGAAGTGTTGTCTACTAAATGATCACAGTCAGAGCAAACACTCTAAAACTAACTCCATGGAACCTGGAACAGGAAACAAAGCACCACAGGATTTTCTCAGATGGGTCCTATGAGCACCTTAACAGCAACACGTAAAAACTCCCAAGTTCAACATGCACCTGTCCTTTCTACTATACATTTTTCAGCGGCATAGCCAAGTATATGAAACCTTGCATATCATACCTTTTCAAATTTCGTCAGCAGCTCACGTAAGCTGAAGTTCAGGCCAATCATGATCAAATGTCCCTCGAAGCCTACATTTTCCTGGCAGGTCTTCCAAGCCGCATCTGTAGCCTTCAGAAAGTCTCTCTCTTTTTCAACCTATATTGTCTCAAACCTCTCTGGAAGCTGCAGTATGTGTCTCTCTCCCAGGCTACACTCTCCATGGGGAAGTTCACACAGCATCATGGTAGCAGCCCTCTGGTCCCCGCTCCTTCCCAGGGGCTGGGCAAGTGAGCATGAGCCAGGCGATGTTCCTTGTGAGGTCAGCCTGGCCCCATGGGGCTGGGGGAATCTGCTCGTCACTGCACCAGGTCAGGATTGTCTCCAGCTCACCTTAGAAATGGCACGTGAGCTCCAAAGTCTTTCTTGAAGGCCACAAGCTCGATGTTTGGTCTCAGTCACCCTGAACAAGAGAAGCTGTGCTCTGCTGGTGAGTGCAGGGAGGAGGATCAATTACTCCCATGTTGTTCCACTCAAGAAGAAAAGATCCCCAGAGAAACTTCTGCTTATAGGAAGCACCAACAGCAGGCTCTTCAGAGAAGAAGAACTGAGATGAGGCACACTTCAGCCCAGGACCTGGCAGGAGGCCACTTCTCCTCGCCCTGCCTTCCTTATAGCCAGACACCAGCAAGATACTGTGATGGTAATGGCCACACCACCTCCAAGCTTCCACCACTGACTTGCTCTGCTTTGCCAGGGGGACGCTGCACTGCAGAACAGCTAAGGCCCATTAAAAAAAGCTTAAAATGCACATCCTTCATGTCATCAAAACAAAACAAAACATCTCCAGCAAGGGATCACACTGAAACCCCCAAAGCCTTCACTGGGGATCTCCTCCTTTGGTCCTGGTGGCTCTGGCAGCCGTGCAGTGATCTATTTCCAGCGTTTGTTTATTATTTTAATCAGCATCCTCCCTTCCACCAGCCCTGGTGCTGCTCACAGCCAAGCACACTCCCTCTTCCCGGAGGCCTCCCTGCTACAAAGCCACCTCTGCAATGCCCTGGACCACAAATCCTCACGCAGCTCTCCTCACTCGCCCCTCTCCCTTCCTGTCAAAGGGAAGAGTGCCTATTTTGTCACTAGACTGTAAAAGCTGTAAAAGCAACCGGTGCTCCAGAAAGCCTCCAACAGCTCCCTCATTACCCAGGACTCACCATATGCAGATTGTTTTTGTATGAGGCCTTTGCTGGCCTTTCAGTGGGAAACCTGACACCTGGAGGCTGGCTACTAGGAAATCACTCTGTTTTAAAGCATTCCCTCTCGAAACAGCGTGTGTGCATGAGAAGGCCTATTTAAGCTACTAATGTTTTCCGTACAGCCACACATTACTCAACTGCCAGGGAAAAAAAAAAAAAAAAGCCTCAGCAATAGTTGCCAGCAAGTCAGAAAATGTGTAGTTAGAAGCAAACCAACCAATCCTTTGCAAAGTCTGGTACAAGTGTTATTCCTATAACCATATGTGAATCGTGCTACTTTTACTTTCTTTTTAATTCACTGAACTGTCATTTGAAGTGCCAGTAAAGTCACTAATGACGAAATTGTCTTTAAAATTATTCTCATCTACAGGATTATACTGATCTAGTTAGTGTGGTCAGGGTTTTAAGAATTAAACTTGGAAAAGTTTAGTGGCAGAATTTTCGTTTTATTTGTACTTTGCAGCACGCCTGTATGATTTGCATAGGCACATTTGCAAACTGCAGAAGTGCTTGCAAAATAAACAGTTTCCCAAAGAACGCAGAACTAGAATCCTGCTGCCTCACTGATGAGTGATGTCAAGCTGTCTAAATGTATTTCACAGCTTAGGCAAGGAAAAATCCCAATTATGAATGCAGCAGTAGTTAATTCTGCAACAACTGCGATTGTATTTGACCCACATATTGCTTAATCTCATACAAGTTCTCATTCGCACACCTACTACCAGCATTTGTTAAACATTTATTCACCAATACTTCCCCCAAAACTTCCCAGTGACTAAGACAGCCAGTACACTATGGAACTGCAGTTTCTGATGTACTTTTCTGTGTTCTGTACTTCCCATAAAAACTATACCTCAAGCCTCAGAAAAATTAAAAATCCTATCTGAAAGAATCTTTTATTCAGTTTAACATCTGTTAAAGACTTGTTCCAATCTACACAAATTCATCACACAACAAACCCAAAACAAACAAAACCTACAGACCCTAAGCGATTAACAGTCTTGCAGGGCTGTGAACTCCCTAGTTTACCCAAAGTGCATGCATTAATGATGGCAGCAACTAAGCAGCTGCAGCCCCGCGCTAGCAGAAACCAACAAATACAGTGCCTGAACTTCTTAAAGTTCCTAGCCACTGCCAGGCATCTGGGGAAGCATGCAGTGGTGCAGTTTTACCTCCTTTAGTGGGTAAGGTCACTCAGTCTGCTCACTCCTGTCACACTAATTAGCACTGATAAAAATGCATCAATAGAGAATATTTTTTAATTAAAATAAGCATAGTACCCTGCCCAGATCCCCAAGCATTGGTTGTCTTGGGTATTTTCTTTCCTATAATACATTTTCCCCAAATAGGAATTTAAAACCCTGCTGAACCCTGTACTGTTAATGCATTTGATACAGTGGTGCAGATGATCATGTACTTGGGAACAATTTATTACATTTTGATATTAAACTAGTTCGGTGCATTTTCTCTAAAATCTGAAATAACATAAAACTGCATGATAATATGAACAGCTAATTGTACTTTCTGTCCAGCGATAATGTTATTAATGGCAGCCTGCAAAATGCAAGGACCATCAACTGAAAAGTACTTTTATCCGTATTACAAAAAGCACAGCAGACACAGAGGTACAATCATATGATTGCTTGCAACTATTTTTTATGAATTCTGCTCTGAACTGCGTCTCCAGCAGATCCAGGTTTAAGAGCTTCCTCATTTACCAAGAATTAATGAAGAAATTATAAAACCAGTAGTAGAATGGTATATCTAAAAACTTAGTACAGCAAAGAACCTTTTTGTAACAAATCCAATTTTTTATCATATGTAAATCCAGTAGTAACTGAATGCTAGGAAACTGCAAACATGTGAATGTTGAATCAATGAAACCAACATTAAGAAGAAGAAAAAAAACTTACTCCACTGCTTCTGGATGGAAAAAAAATATCTGATTAACTTTGACATAGTCTGAAGTTCTTAGAACTCTGAAGCTGAATTTCAGAAAGGATAAAAGTAATGCAGACAGCCTCTCTGCAAAACAAAATTACTTACGTGCAAAGACCCCATAAAAATTTGCTTTGTACATATATTTTATCTAACTCACAACAATGAAAAGATTAAAAGAATAGTGTCTCCTTTTGTAAGACTTAGATGTGAATGATGCAGGGGTCAATAGGTGGTTACAGCAAATCAATACACTCTGGTTTCTCTTGAGAGACACACATCCAGGCAGGAACACAAAAATTTACTTGTTCAAAAGCACTGTGGTATTTTCATCAGCCTTACAAAATGCGTGGTGTTAACTTGATCAGAAATGGAAGAAGAGCTTCCTCCTCCCTTCTGCAGGGGATCAGCATTTATGTTACAGAGTTAACAGGCAGCCCAAACAAGTTCTTCCCCACACAGAAGCTAGTTACCAGCAAAGCCCAATGCATGAATTTCTAAGAAAGGCTCTTCCAGCATTGCCCTGCTGTTAACCTCTACCAGAAGGCAGATACTCCAGTGACACAGCACCCCAAGGACCAAGAATTTGTCAAGACAGATGGACAAATTGAGCTGCTACGATAAAGAAGCAGTAGCACCATGAAAGTCACATAAACACAACTTCTCAAATTTCCTCTTAATTTAGATATCTATTACAGTGGTGATTGCAGTGCTGATTATGAATGTGAATGCAGTGCTGATATGATTATGTGAAAGGGTTTGCAATATCCCTGGAGCACAAAGCCAAAGCATTGCACTGGTGCCTTTCTTTCTTTCCTTAAAGAGTAAGCGCAATCAGTTTGCCACAGAAAAGCATTTTTAGAGTGGCCAGGCCTGTGCAATATTTACTGTATTCAGCAACAGTCCCATACTAGGCAAGCACAGAAAGGAAATGGCCGTCCTCAAAATAAGAGGTATCAGACAGGACATTAAAATTCAAGAATGAAATGTATTACAGTCCCAGATAAGATAATGTATTCCTGGGGACAGGAAATGATACACTGCCATGGAAGGGTAGTAAAGGACTTGCTGTTGATATTTCTTCTCTTAGTTTTGACTTGTTTGGACAATACATGGCTTTCAGCTTTATGAACTACCAATAATTTTCTAACTTTTTGGAACTAAATATAAATCAGCTGTATATTTTAATTTCTTTGCACCTCCCAGAGACACCCATGACTAAAAGCAGAATATTGGAAACGTACTCAGAAAACACACATTGAAATATCTCGTACTTGGGCTATATCTCAAAGAGATCAGATGTCAAAGGGAAACATGCAGGGAAGTATTGCTAAAGCATCACAGGCACAGAGCCACTGCAGAATTCACTGTAGAAGAGATTGAGACTTGAATCCCACTGAGAGGATTGATCTGAACATGAAGGCTTTAATTCTGATCCTGACTGACAAAATGAGGGAAGAAGCAAGAAGTATGGAGGAAGACTGGCTTTCATGCCAGGCAGGGATTTCATCATCAGGTTGTTCCTTTCTAAATATTACTGGTGATTGAAAAAAAAGTTCCTGTTGATTGACAGGCTGTTAAAAAGTTTGGTGAGTCTTCTTCTAAGACTGCCAGTTTCCTGTCCTCCTGGTTTTCCCTCTTCAGATGTAGTACCTGTACTTGCTTGCAATAATCACACCAGGTAGAATTAAAAATAGATTGTAATTAAAAACAAAACAAAACATTTAAACCACATATTTCAGTCTTTTCCCAACTTTTTTTCTATTCAGTGGCATTAGACTCAAGTACCTGATCAGAATACAGTGCTATTACAGCTACATGGCATAAATTGACATTTTGCCACGATGCAAGAATAAGCCAAGCAAAAACATTTCATAAGTCTGAATATATATAATTTTATTCTCTACCTTATCCTACACTCTCAGTCAACTGAGTGACTTTGTATTGCAGGAAGAAGTGACACCTGGATCCAAGGTGAGTTTTGTTTTTTAAAGCCACAGAGATTTGGACAATTTCTACTCCCTGCAAACTCCAAACTCAGCTATTAATATTTGCTTTATCTGTTATCTTTTGTGCCATGAACATTTAATTTGGATACTGGCCAGTCATCTGTTGCATAAAAAACAAATGCATTTTGAATTTCTAGCATAACCACTATGATAATCTTCTGCATTTAAAGAATACAAAATAACTAATTTGTGTTGTTTGAACTTTTGACTTTGAAGTCAGCATACCTATAATGTATTTATAGATAAATATGTTTTTATCAGCTTTAACATGCTATAGTGCAAGAGCCATAAAAAAATATATACATCCATACTATCGGTGATGCTTAAAGACTTCATCTTTGATACTTCTAAATATGGAATGAAGTGGTAAGAAATCACCTTCCCCCCGCACAGGGCAACGAAGAAAGGCAGCTTACTGTGGCTTTTAAAAGTCACAGCAAATTCTTCTTGCCACTCAGCTGTCCACCCCTTGGTTCCCAGCAGCCATTATGATTTTTAAATTTATAATTGCCTCCAGGCATCCAAGCTCCA
The DNA here is from genome assembly GCA_028571105.1 of Tragopan temminckii. Taxonomy (NCBI): domain Eukaryota; kingdom Metazoa; phylum Chordata; class Aves; order Galliformes; family Phasianidae; genus Tragopan; species Tragopan temminckii. Next base: position 38,531,774 of record JAOWBP010001760.1, on the reverse strand, counting down.
CAGCATACTTCCTCCTTATACCTATGACAGTTCTGCTGTAAAGGAAGCATAACTGAGACCAGTATGCTTACACCTGCTGGATTTCTCCTTTTTGAACATTATCCTATTAAGCACATTTGGCACATCTTTTCCCTGGAGTAAGCTCCCAGTGACTGCTCTGGCAGTCGACTCTGATCATCTTGACTTTGTCCTGAAAAGAACTTGGATGTAATAATGACTTTGCATAGCTATCAAGGAGTACAAGGAAATACAGTTAAAAACCTAAGATGAGACAATTGAAATAGCAGGCATTTTCAACCAACTAACTTGACTGTATTCAACCCCCCAGCATGTATCTAGATCTGAGTTCACTTCTTATTCTAACCTTTGTATACTTATGGTAGCTAGATGAACATCCCCTTTCAAGATTAAGCCCTATGAAGAAAAAGTAACTCATTTGGTTACTTCCAAAGTCAGTAATAGCTTCACTGATGAGGAAAATAGTTAAGCTTAATTTCATTAATCAAGCAGACATCAAGCAATTAGGACATAGAACTCCAGCATCATCATGGGCCAGAAAATCAAATAAGCACTACCAACCCATAATTAATCACAACAAAACCCAAAACCTTTGCATCTCCTGGGCAACTTTGTTTCATTCCTTTTGCTAAAAGCTCTTTTGCAGCAGCAAAAAATTTTGTTGTTCTCATTCCAAACTGCTCCTGGTGTTGGATTTGCCATTATACTTTAGAGCACACTGCAGCATTAAGCTCTACAGACAATATGTAAAATCACTTCCAATACACTCTCAAGATGGAAGAGATTATGAGAAATACAAACCTTGAAATTTCTAGGAAATTCATGTTTCAACTCTGGTCACAAAAGCTCATGAACATGAAGGCGTTCTTACAGCTTCAACATGCACATAAGAAATACCCTTTTCAAACTGCAAGCCGTGCTCCAGTTCAGCTTTTACCTCTTGGTTTTTTATTTTTTACCCATCATCTCCTTACCACCAGCATCTCAAAGATAGGTTAGAAAGGTAAGAAAACATTAGATAGCACTAATAATATGCTCTGTTCATAAAGAATTAGAAGATGGATGAGACTCATAGGTTTATTAACTTCACAGTAAATAGTCTTAAGTATGTATAATAGAGCCAATTTAAGACAATCACTGATGATGAAGTGAATGCACACTGAAATTAGTTGGTGAGCAGCAGAAAGCAAGATAGTTCTTACAATTGTTAGACAAGGCAAACTACTAGTACTACCTTTTTTTTTTTAATTTAATGTAACTAACAGCCAAATGAAGTAAATGTGACTACATTTTTCCTGTTCAACAGCCTTCAAGCAGACTTGAATTGTCTTCAATTCAACTTTTTATGCATTAGGAGAAGAAAAATTAGATGCTTTGGGGGTCACCGAGCTTTCTGTCTCTGAATTGTTTTAATATCTGGATTGTTCCTATTTAGATTGTCTGTTTTATGTTGTATATAATTTCTTCACCTCCATCTCCTCTCGACAAAGAACACTTAGTATATTTTTTTTTGTTTTAAACTCACATTAAGGTGCATAAATACTTAATAAATCATAAAGTAGTACAGCTAATGTGAAAAGCCTTTTAAAAAAAATCTAAGTTTTAATCAAAGACCACAAATGTTCATTACAATTAAGAGATTAAATTATTCTATTTTGTACCTGACACAAAAGTGGGTAGAATCTTTTACGTGTTCATTGCCTGCAACTCAACCACATGAAAGAAACATGAGAGAGACTTCCAATGCATGAATGTTAGTCCTTGTATCCATACATGCATGTAATCATAAGTGATTTAATCAGTGAGTCAAAGACAAAAAAAAAAAATAAATGTAATGCAACACTGGGTTAAGGAAAAAAAGGTACAGACCATTTGCTCAGACCCTGTTAAAAACACCTTTGCTTCTAAATGAAAATAAGATAACAGAGCAGTTATAAAGCATTACAGTCATAAACTGAAAGCACAGACAAGCCTCCCACAGACAAAAACCTTAAAATTTAAGTACAGTACATGTGACTTCATTTGTCAGAAGACATCAAGGGAGCAAGACACTGTATGTTTCATTATTGCTGGATTTTAAATCTTATCCCTACATTGATGCTTCTACAAGTGTTATCTAAGGGCTTTCCAAGGGAATATCATTTGCTCTTAAGCACCTGGACAGTTGAAAGCAGCCTTTCATGTCATGCTGCTGATTATTCTGGCATCTTCTACAGAAAAAAAAAAGTTCTCTATTGCAATGGTTGAATGGCAAACATATAACCTTTACTTTAGACAGACTGGGGCTTTTTGCTTTTTGTTCCCTCGTTATTTTTTATTTTTAAAACTGTTCAATAATTTAATTTCTGAAGATTATTTCCAGCATTTACCAAAGTCAGAAATAAACATAAAGCTACACTAAGAAGCATCAATTTAAAGGCAACTTCCAAAACCACAGCACTGAACCACTCCTTTCCAGTTTCTTTCAAGGTTCTATGTGCAATTGCTAGTAGCAAAGTCATGTTTAATTCAAGGGTTAAATTGGCAAAAACGCTCCTATTTTTCAGAGTTCTTTCCCCCCATTTGTTTTTAGCTGTCTGAATACTGTGCAACCCTTCAGTCTTCCCCCGCCAGTAGCACATGGAGGACAGATAAGAAGGTGTTGTCCCACACCCTGGTTTTAGTGGCCAGACCCCAGTGAAGAGCTCAGAAGGTTTACTGACACAACCAAAACCACTTCAGAGCCTGCAGTAATGATTAATGCTTGGTTGAAAACTAGGTTTTCTCTTAGGTAACTTATTCCAATAACCAAAATCAGTTTAATGGACTCATTTTCTGGCTAAAGACTACCCTTGCAAAGCCCAGAAAAGCTGGGTGGCAAAGATAAAGTCTGTAACTTCTGTAGACTTCATCCTTGGCACTTCTGAAGTGACATCTCACTCCCTTCCCCAAAAATGCCTCTCCTCCTCTATCTGGGTTGCTAGGATTAGCTGTGTTCCAGGGAATCCCAAACCCATTTTCAGGATCAGGGAGAACTACAGTGAACACTGTCAGTGCCTTTTCACTCTCAGCAAGTTGTTGGCAGTAATTAATGTTTCAAAGGATACATTGACAAAAGGCTTAAGAAGTGGAGCAAATTATGTTATTTGGTAGAAGAGAGAAGGAACAAAGGGAACAGGAAACCTGTGATCATTTTCTTGTATACGCTCAAAATCAAAGCGATGAACAAAGGTCAAAACAGGCCACATTTCCCATCTCTGCCAGCCCCAGCATCAGCCTTGTCAGCATGCTGGTGTGCACAAGGATTGTTACTGCTGTGCTCCCAGAGAGCACCGTGACTCCTTTGGCTGAGGCAAAGGGAGCCCAGCAGGTGAGCTCGGAAGGGAAGGACAGGCATGTAAGAAGGGAGCCTTCTGAGGACTCACAATACACTCACACAGAGGGACTTGGAACCTGCCACCGGGTTTCTCAGTGCTGCTGCTGCGAGCATGCTTTTCTTTTGAAATACCCAATCTGACTACAGCTATTAAAGCGCTGAACTAGATTTCCTCGCAGAAGAAGGTTTATTATCTTTCTGCATGCTGTGCCATTTTGTCAACTAAGAGGCTCACGTAGAGATCTTATCAGTGTCCTGTTGACAAAAAGTAAAGAGCATTTACAATTGAAATTATGATAATATAATCTTTATTCTTGAAATAAAATGTAAGTTGCATTATCCATAACTGCAGCTTATAGCTTTGGCTTGAACAAAAAGCTTATTTAAATGCAGTATGCTCGAGGCTTCTCTAGTCCCATTTTATTACTTGTTACTTTAAAAGAAACAAATAGGTTTTCCAAATTCATTCAGGCAAAGCTGTCTTTGTTTAAGGATGGTCAGAAACTTGATTTCCATTGAATTATTGTACATTTTCATTCTCATTTAACTGCCATTTGAAGACAAGGTCTCCACCCGCTATTCAGAAATGCCTGAGTTTATGTTGGAGGAAGTTGAGGATTTTCACAGAGATGTGCAGAATTAAGGATACAGTCAGCTTCACTAGGACAAAACACACTGGGTTCTCCTTACAGTATTTACAGCTCAATTCACATTGGCTTTTGATTCTTTAGAACTTCTGCATGTTTTTAAGCCTCCATGCAGGAAGAAGCCAGAAGGGAAGCACACACAAAACAAAAACAGAACAGAAAGTTTCCTTCAAGTTGTGGGGGTGGACAAAGACAATCATGCTTGTCTCTGTGTGAAATAAACACATGCTAAAACAGATCTCCTATAGAACAACAATACGGAGGACTGAGTGGACCAGTAAAGTATGTCAGGCAGCACCCATGATGAGCACATACAATAACACACCAATTCAAACAGCTGTAAAAGGCAGAGGCACTTGCCCATTGCATTTCCCCTATTCCTGGCATGCTGCTGAGAGTTGCTGTGGACGAGGACTAAGTGTTCAAAGCCATATGTTTCCCCCATCAGAAAAGGACTCTTCTAGTGCAAGAGTTTCCATTTCAAAAGTTGTCTGACCAGCCACCTGGGGATAACATGAATGGCTCAACATGGAAAAAGGTAAGTACTCACTGCAAGATGTGTAAAATGAACGAACACCAGCATTGAGAAAATGTAAGACACCAGAACTTATTGAGCTGAAGAAGAGCTCAGTGTCTTTAGCACATTAAGTAAAATATAGCTATTACACTTTCAGGCAAGAAAGAATGAGGTAATATGCAAGTTGTATTTATCTCTAAAATCTTTCTTAACCATATAATTTGATTGCTCTACATTCACCTATAAAAATACACTCCGTTAATTGAAGAAACTTGCCCAATATATTGAGCTGTATTACCGTTCTCTCATTAATTTAAAACAGCTGCGAAAAGAACCAAACAAAATTGATCTTATGCTTGCTAACGTAAGACAGAAATTACAGCCTTTCTTGCTGAGCCATTCTCTCTCTGAAAAGCAAATAAGAAAGAACCAGACTTACTAGCCTGGAATAAGACCATTAGGTCACTGGCATCTATGGATGCTGACCAGTGTCACAGATCAATTATCAACTTCTCTCTTACTCTCCCTCCTAACTACCAAGTGACAAACAATATTCACGTGTTTGTGCGCACCATTTTTCTTTCTTCCATGCTTCCAACCCATACATAAAAGAGGGTATGCAAAGAGGGAACAGATTTGTTAAAAACAACCTTGGATCACATCAAGGGTGCTGAGTACTTGCAGCTCCCCTTGAGACTGTGGACCTTAAAGGTGATAAGTATCTCCACAAAGTCTAGTGTTTGTATAACTAAAGCTAAAACAAACACAAGTGAAAGCCTGTCTGCAAGGAAATAAACCCCTCAAAGAATGACATTCTCTAGTTTCAAAAAGGCAGAGTAAAGACAAATGCTTCTTTTTATTGTCAGATACTTCCAAAAACAAAGAAGCCTTCACCGTTATTACTGAAACTTAACACCTGCTAAAGGAATCTCTCTCCTCTAAGGGGCTGTGCATTTTCCTCCCAGTAAAAGCCATACCTTTGGATCTCCTAGCTCCCTTGGATTCCAAGCATGGTGTTGGTTGTTGCCATCTCAGCAGGATGAGTGCATGAATTTGAGCCTGAATGAAGAAGCACTGAGCTCCCATCAAGATCCTACTGAAATTATGACATGAGGTGGTTCAAGTCCCTCCACACATTAAAAAATAACCGGCAACACCACTGGTAATTTTTAAATAGAACTAAGTTCAATATCATATGGGGCACGCCATCACGCATGCTCACAGACAGCCCCCACTGTATGCTGCATGTCCACACAATGTTCACAGCTTTCTCAGGAACAGCAAGGTAATGTTAAAATAGACCTTCTGACTGTCAGAAGTTTGTGTAATGCTTAACATTTAATGAAAACTTCTACAGAGTAACAGGAAAAAAAAAAAAAAAAAGACCAGTGACGAAAACATGAAAAGCCCTAATTTCTCAGATGGAGGGTTCAGGAGGGCCAACAAATAGATGAGCTTCAAGACTTGAACACTTCTGTGAAGACCAAGCTATCTTACAGAGGACCAAAGCAAAAAACAGCAGACATAAATCTCAAGTCTTAAATTTTTAAAGTTTGTTTTCTTTTTACAAGGATCTTCTGTGTGTCTAGGCACAGAAGGGAGGAGAGCAGCATTGGCAGTTTTGCTCTAAGGTCTTCGGGGAAAGTGGCTGTGCCCTACTTTGACAATAGCAGTTGCTGAGGCAAATTGGGTCTTTGACAGGGATAAAATGAAGTTCCACTGTTAGCACAAAAGAACTCCCATTGATTTTGGCCTCTTTCAGCTGATGTAAATAATCAGGTAAACATAAATTTGACAAGGAATAATTGCTGCCTTGTCCCTTACACAGTATACTCAAAAAGGCATTTAAAAATCACCTTGAGCAGAGAAAAAAGGAGAAAGGAAAGCAGAGCCCAGGACAGTTCTCCTTTATTCAGCTCTGTTCTGCAATGTCACCTGCAAGCACATGACTATCTTTCAGTGAAAGGACAGAAAATCTTGGCGCCTGAAGCAGCAAGTTTGCAATTCCATGCTCTGATGAGCTCAATGAGCTCTTAATTCTGCCAAAGAATGGAATTTATGAAGTTTCATTTCATTTACAGACAAGCTCATTTGAAACAATGGTGATCTGTGAGCACTGGAGTCAGTGATGCACAACTCCTGATAAATTTGTCTTAAGCTTCCCTGAGCCCTGAGGGGAGTTCAGCTCATGTTCTTGCAGCCTTTCTTAGTGACACAGGACTCAGTTTTCTTTAATGTCTTGTCCTCTATGCACAGGACTTTTTCCACCACTCATCTCAGCTTCAGCCTGGACAACAGAAGACTGCCACTGCTCCAGTGATATTAAAACAGCCCAACAGGACTCGTCTTTATCAAGAGACAAGTACTGTATGCTGAGGCAGCAGTCATGTTACTCTCACATGACATGACACAGTCACCAACCAAGTCCAGAATTAGACTGGATTTATTGTTACTTAAGATAACAAAATTGGTGAAACTGTTAACAGGAATGAAAGGAGAACCAGAATCCTTTCTAGAAAAAAGTGGGTCATCATTATTTTATGAAACACAATTAGGGATCTTTATGGTTTCACAAGATTTTATACCCATGTTCATTATTTCTTAACATCTCTTTAACAATCAAAAAATGGAGCAAAGCTGTACTGATCTCAGTCCAGCTGAAGTAGTAGCAATTAAAAAAAAAAAAACCTTACAATTGTCAGGGAACAAAAAGAGTATTTATACCAGCTCTTAGGCTAGAAAGCAATGTCTGAAAAACATATAATTATGGAACATTTTAGTCTACAATTTCTCATGAACTCTAAGGGATAAAGGGGATGATATGAGTGTAACAGTCCACCAGACAAACTAATCTGACAATTCTGTCACTTCAAACAGAAATAAAATACCACACACCCACATCAGTTTAGAAGAGAGTTAAGCAAGGTGCTAGGTGAAAGTATACAGAAAATAAATTAGAAAGGTGACAGAATTTTGTCTGTCGTCTGCTTTTTCAGTGCCTGACTATATTTTCTTGTGAGCTCTTGTGATATCTCAGGCCAGCTTCAAATCCTGAGAACTGGTGTATCAAACAAGAAATATCTGACTACCAGAATTAATTACCACCTGCAAAACACTTTGATAGCTGTGGATGGAAGAATCACTACTACTGTTATTTTTATTAAATAAGATGATCAGAGAATAAGATGTTCAGGAAGCCTTTGGTAACAAATTTGGGTTTATTTACTACATTTTCAGTATGCCTAAAAAGGTTGCTATTAGGGTAGAATACTTACAAAGGAAAGCAAAACTGTCCCCAAGGATTTTCTAATATCAAGAATAAAAGGACTATAAGAGAAAAGACCAGCAACACCTACCAAATGGCATGTAGCTCATTAAGATTTACATATTTCAACAATGAATATTTATTTTAAAAAGAAACCTAAACACTTATTAGCATGACCCTTAGAAGACAAGAATATTCAAAACCTGTTTCAGTTTCCTTTTTTATTTAATTTACATATAGATACTTTTGCAAGTGCCATGCAGCACTGTTCAGCAAAGTAAGTCAGCGGTCTTGGGATAAGTCAATATCCACTGGACACACAACTCTTTTTACTGCTTTTTTTTTTTTTTTTTTTTCAGTGTGGAAAAGATGGTTATGCTGATACACAGCTGTCCTGCCACAATCAAAATAACATGTCCAAACACCACCACACCCATGCTGCATAAACCTCAGTCAATGAGCACCGTGTTTCCCATGATACCATTTGCTGACATTCTGGATGGACCGATGCATTTGGCAGTAGCTAGATAAGCATTTGGCACAGTCTAAAATACCATTCATCTTTTTCCTTAAATGACTCTCAAAATCCCCACTCGCAAAAATCCATGGAATCAACAGCCGCAACACAAAACATCCTTCAAAAGTTGATACTTGCTTTTCAAATGAAAGACTAAATGAAAGATCAGACTAGGCTGTTCCCAACATTTAGCATGTTCACCTTCAAGCCAATGCTCAGTAGTGCAGCTTAAATAAAAATGGAAAATCTCAGTTTTTAAAAGTATAAACAAACAAACAAAAAAACCTGTTGAAACAACTGCAGCATCACTAGTCTGCAGGAACTGAGACTGTCTAAGCCAATGACCAAAAAGTAGATGCACTGAAGCCCCAGAAAATTGCAATCCAGTAGTTTGTTTTAAAGTACCAAAGGCGAGTAATCTGCCTAAGAACCAGAAAAGCAGATCAGATCTACAAATAGATATGAAACTAATAAAATTCAGCTAGTACACCTTCAACCTACAAATTTAATTTATACATCAGTAACGTCTACCCTACTCTTCATAACGAAAGTGAGCAAATAACCTCTGTCAGGCACCATCTGTGGTTCTACTTGATGACTTCAAGTCATGACTTGTGCACATTTTAGCAAAATCACAATAGATCCATATTGGTCCTATTGAATATGAATTACACTTTCAGCTTTTCACTGCCCTAAATTGCTTGATCTAGCAAACCGTTCAAATATAGAAGATAGTCAATCTAAAAAGGCTGCACAGTTGTACAGTCCAAAACAAGAACGTTATTTGAGTTAATCAAAGTGTTTTTGTACGCTACTTTGAAATCATCTTAATGCCATTTCATCATTTAGTACTTGTTCAGAATTACTACTCTCTCTTGCTATGGTCTTGTATCAATATAGAAGCAGAAACCTGCAGATGTACTGTCGAAATCACAGCTCAAATGAGTAAGAATAGGTTTGGGTTTTTTTTCCTCATGTTTGAACTGGGAGAGGAGCCTTCCCTTCTCCACAGCCATCTCCTACTTATATTTATTCTATTTCCATTTTTAGCAAGAGTAGCACTTGCGTTTACATATACTAAGGTTTCATAAGAAATGAACGAAAAAAGAAAAATACAAGACATTTTCTAAATTACTTGCAGAAGCATTTACTACATTCACAGCTCTCTATCTCCATGGCATTAGTTAATGAGACTACTTTCAGTAAGAGACTGAATTCAGTAATTCGCATAAGTTTAGGTTAATGCCAGTAACATGCTGAACACTGGTTGTAGACTGCAGCTTTGCATGGCCTTATTAACAGAAACTCCCCGGTTGATCTTCCTTTTAGTAAGTTATCTAGAAAAATCAACTGAAAATGAATAGAACTTAAATATATACATTAGGGATGCTAGAAACACATGAAATTAAGCATCGCACACCTAAAAAACATATCATATGACATCAAAAATGCTTCCCTATTCATTTCTGTAGGCTAAACTTAAAGCTTCTATTCATCTCTTTCTCCCCTAAGAGTATCAGTGTACTTCCTTAGGTGTGTCCGTGCTTTTGGGTCGAATCAGTCCATTCTGAATCAAGCATAATTTACTACAAAGTTTAAATTTTCCTCTGAGATATGCAAAGCTTTCCTGGGCAGCCTGTTCCAGCACCTCACCACTCTCTCTGTAAAGAACTTCCCCCTGACATCCAACCTTAATCTCCCCTCCCTCAACTTAAAACCATTTCCCCTAGTCCTGCTGTTGTCAACCCTTGCAAAGAATTGACTGCCCTCCTGTTTGTAGACTCCCTTTAGGTACTGAAAGGCTGTAATGAGGTCACCCTGCAGCAATCTGTGCAGATGTTCTCTAGAGTGAAGAAGGATGGGAAGAGTATGATAAACATTAAACATGACTAGAAAAAAATCTTTCAACTTCAAAGTTGTGTTTAAGTTACTGTATTAGTCTATAGATACTTTTTGGAAACAGAACAAAAAAAATAGTCATGCCATGCTGGACTTGCTTTTCACATATTTACTTCTCAACCTGAAGTATGGAATGAACAAATGGGCCTTCAAAATTCAAACAAAAACAGAGAAATGCACATTTTGGGGAGGAAGAGTTTTGTAACTATGTTAAGTAAAAAGTTCAATTTGACAGCTACTCTCGTGTGCAAATAGTATTAGTATTGCAGAAATATCTGTTAAAATAGACTTGGGGAGGAGTATAACTTAATGTAGTACTTTCACTAATTAGCCTTAATTTTCAAAGTGAAAACTGTAATACATTAATCTGAAACATAATAAATTACAAAAATAAAGAAGGAAATATCTGAAACAAGGAAAAATATTGCTTTATATTGAAAAGTTTCAAACTAATCTTCCAAGAGTGGGCAAATTTTGGTAGTAGGATACAAGAAAACTATGCAGCACATCAAATTTAAGTTAAATTTGAGAATTAAGTGAGACAAAGTTCAGGAGATGAAGTCTTCTGACAACAGAACAAGTATTAACAGAAGGACACGGAGATGGCACAGACAAATTAGTCCACTTAAGCTCTGAATTACTAATGAAATGAGAAGCATCTGCCTCTCTTACTGACTTCTGCTTAAGCCTTTACTTTTCATAGTCTCAATTACCCTGACATATAATTGTTATGTGCAGTGTCCATTGACAAGAGTTTCCTTGGCTGCCCTTCTCTTTGTTTAGCCACAGTGATTGATGACCCTGGAAGAGAGATCCAGAATTCGGGGAACATTATTGATCTCATGCTGGAATACAAATGCCTCTTTAGAAACTAATGATTCCAGTCATGTTTCAAACTGGGAAGACTGCATCCAAACAGACTTACGGTGTTTCCTTGCAATGCCATCTGGCTAAAACAATGGCTAAAAGCTTCATCACTCTGAGCTGCTGGAAGCAAGGCACAATGGGCAGGGAGTGAGATTGATCAACAGGAAGAAAAGATGCAGCCGGGTCAAGCATCCAGTATCGCTAAAAGCAAGGCTATTTCTGGAGAATATTGTTCCAATTATCCAGAAAAAGAAGGATGTTCTGATAATTAACCAGTTATAACAGGTAAAGGAAAGCACAAAATAGCAGCTCAGGATGTCTACCAATGACTCCACCATTTCTGTTGGAAAGTAACAAACCAGAAAGGTAAAGAGGACAACAATAATTCAAATTAATCCAGAGGAAAGCACTTCTACCTAGTTGTTTTCAGCCATACAATAACAGTCTCTGTTCAGTCTGACTAATATAAATGGGGGCTTCTCAATTTGTTATTTCATACAAATTCCGCGTCTACATTTCCCATCAAAAAGAGCAAAAGACAGCAGTCTGTCTCCACACTATAAGTTGTTACAGTGGCATATTTACAATACTGTGAAAAACCCAGAAGTTTTCTTGTAAAAAAAACAAATGAAGTTTATTATTTAATTGAGCTTCATTCTACAACCAAACCACTGACATGAAAACTGGGCTATACATGGCACCAACATCTCAGATACGTTTTGCATGTAACAGAAGTGCACAGAAAAGCCTCTTCCTCACATATTGATAAGCTGTTTTCTGAAGAGCCAGTGTTGGACTGTAGGAATTAAGGGACAAGGAAGAACAGAATTAAAAAGAAACAGATTGCCCGAAGAGGTTGTAGAGTCTCCTTCTCTGGAGATATTTAAAATGCTACACTTTAAACTCCTAGAAACTAAGTTACTGTCTTAGGGTTAGATTATAAAAATGAATTACCAGAATGACTGGAAGCATGAAGAAAAATATGCTTTTGTTCTAACGTGTTCATTATCGGAGCTTTTCCCTTCCTTACCCCAGCACAGAGCACTGCAGGCCCAGGAGCAGCCTTGCCCAATTCCAGACACTGCTTCCTGCCCTCCTCTCACCATTAGCGCTTGTAAAGTGTAGAATGCTCCTATTTAGTGATACGACAGCACAAAAGTTGCCCAAGATCAAAACAGCAAGGTAACAACTTATTGTTAAGAGTGAATGTTTTACATTCCTATAAATCACTAATTGAGAGAGGCAGGAGGGGAATGCCATTTAGAGTTACAATGTCAACAAAGGGAGAAAAATGCTACCACTAATGCAAGACATACAGCAGCGGCAACAAGCATCTGTAAAGGCAGCCCCAGATAGGCACAATATGGATCAAAGCAGTAACAGAATTGTCAAGAGCTAATGTAGAAACACAACACTTGTGGAACAAAACTGGCCTCGCAGATGAGAAGGAAAAGAACATTTTGAATACTCCTAATGCCTCTAGTATAAACCAGGAAAAACTGAATAAAAACTATTGTTTCTTGTCACTATGGAAATTTCATGCATGAACTTATGAATAATATTAAAAGAAAAGACCTCTTTTAGAACATAAAATACATAGTCTCCCTAGCCAGTGATAAAAGAAATATTTTCTGCTTTGGAAGATCATTACACAGTAGACACGTTGTTTGAAATGTGATCGCATCTTCTGAAGCTCATAAGCTACTTACAACATACCATCCCCCAAACTCACTTTCCACATGCGAGAATGCAGCTAAATGAATGCAATATTTGAACTGCTCAGTTCTTGTCCATTTATAAAATAGTTTATATATTCAGCATATAAAGATTTATATTTTTGTTGCTTCTCTTCCCATTTAAAGATACATATATATGATTATATATATAAATAATAAATTATATAAATATATAATCATATATATATATGTATATATGATTTCTACTATTTAGACTATCACATACATTCCAATGAAGGGCTAACATCAGCATATTACAGCTACATCTTATAATTAAAAAAATATTTTTAATCCACAGAACTCCCACAATGCCAATACAAGGCTTCCAGGTGTGAAGTATGCCTTAGTGCACGCAGCACGTGTTTGATGTTTCCTGAATGATGCTGTAATTCATATGAAGCAGATAACAACTGAGTAAAGTGTCACTGCTATTTAGCATTATTGTTCTCTGCTCAGCCTCTACTTCTGACTCCCCATTCTCCTCATCATAGTTTGTTTTCTACAAGGATCTCCTCCATACACCCACCCCATCCCAGAGAGCAGCAGTATTACAGTCTTCTGAACACCTCCAGACAAAAAGGGAGAGGGAAAGTCTTTCCATCTTCTAGCTGCATTTGTTCAATTCTACAGGCTCAGGCAGCATGCTTAATTTTCACTTTCATTAACGCCACCACTTATAGAAAGGTATTTAACATGGCATTTTACAGTGGTTTTATATTTGTTTGTTTTAATGCTAATACTCTCCACCCTAAAGAAGGGCAGAGAGGGAGATAATGTGAACAATTATCAGAGATATGTAATCACACTGAACTGAAGCTACAACTTGTTGTTACTATATTTCACTTTCAACTGTCATTTTAAACTTAAAAAAGAACATACACCTCTCATGGAAAAGAAGGAAGATCTCAGTAGGTAAATACGCTGATTCTTTTCTCTGAACTAAGAATCATTCCTACTGATAAGCACTTTCTAATATTTTACTTCAGAAAATACTACCAGTATCAGTAATTATGAACAATGAGTTGTAGAAAACTTCAGAATAAGTTAAGTGTTTGGTCTCATTTTTGTTCAAGCTTTTTCTGCAGGCACTATCTTATAACACATTGTTGTCACCCACAGAAGAGGCTGTTTGCACTCATTACATATGCTTACATTTACTTTTACAAAGACTTATTCCTTTCTCTGAAAGTGAGGCTTGTTTCTATATCAGGTCCTTCACCTGTTTGGCACTCCCTGGGCCAGAAACAAAAACAAGTCACAGAATCACAGAAGGGCTTGGGTTGAAAGGGATCTTAACCATCACCTAGTTCCACCCCCTCCTGCCATGTGCAGGGCTGCTACACATCAGATCAGGCTGCCCAGGGCCCCATCTAACCTGGCCTTGAATGCCTGCAGGGATGGGATACCAGGAGCTTCTGCCGGCAACCTGTTCCAGTGCCTCACCACTCCAATAGTAAATAATTTCTGAATAATCTAAAACTTCCCTTCTTTTAGTTTAAAATTATTGCTCGTGTCTTATCACTATCTGCCAGTGTAAAAAGCTGGTCTACCTCCCGTTTATATGCACCCTTTACAGTGGAAGAGACCTCTACAGGTTACCTCCAGCTTCAGGCAGGGCTGACTTCAAAGCCAAATTACACTGCTCAGACCACTGCCGAGGAAAGATTTCCCTCTATGCCCCTCTTTCAATTTGCAGTTCATAATGATTCAGAGTAAGATAAGTTTTCTGCATCATTTTGTATTCTGTATTTTAAGCAAAGACTTTTACCAATGCGTATTAAATACACTCCATATTAAAAACACTTAGATCAAAAAATTAAGGGTGCAACCCTTTCAGTTACAGTTCCCGTCATCTTCCTCTCCTTGCAATACATTCATATGAACTGTTGTAAAACTGTTTATTATAGAAAATGCTGCACTTTACGAGTATGCACATGGAAGCAATTAACAAACGAAATGCCATGGAAAATGCCATTTGAAAAATGTGTTATTTTACAAAGCAACATCCTGTAAAGTCAATTTAAAAGAACATTATCAAAATCTTGGCAAATCTGCCCTAAGTCTCTTTCTTTTGATGATGAAGACATGAAAATAAATTGCTCATTTTGTAAAAGCAGGGTTGCACAGGAATTTGTTTAGTTTCAAACTATATAAAGACATCTTTCCAAAAAAGGGCACAGCTACAGCTTATTCGACTGTACCTTAGCTGCTTTGCCACTTCCACTCATTTTCCAAACAACTTGTATTGCAGCAATCTAGCATTTCCAATGAATTGAGAACCAATTCATTTTACAAAAGCATAATTACAGTTTAGTTTCAGTGAAAATAATTCACCAACTCCAAATTAAGTTGAATTTCTAATTTCTATAGAAAAAAAAATACAGTATGTATATACACATATTTGAAAATTATCCTGGTGAACATGAGGGGGGACTATTTTACTCACATGATGTGAGTAAAATACACACACACTCCCTTCAAGATTAGCTGATATGAAAATGCTAGTAGAAATCAGAACTGGCTCAGTTAATATATCTACATTAGATAGCTGAGAAATCCATATGGATTGAAAATATAAATTACAGCTTTGTTGGTTCTTTCAGAAACAGAATCAAGTGAAAACAGATTAAATGGTTAATGTAGATTTTTTTTTTCCAGAACATCTGGCTAAAGAAATACAAATTTTTAAACAGTAATTCATCCTAATGAAATTATATCTAAATTTACTATGCAAGCAAGTATGATTGTGATCTAGTTCTATATTGTATTAAGAACAGGAAAACTTCGAATGAGAGTCT
>JAOWBP010001760.1:38479063-38504922 GCA_028571105.1 Tragopan temminckii | reverse complement strand
AAAAGAATTATATGTGTACCAGGAGTACATGACAATGGAAAGAGAGGCTTCACGCTTCAGCAGAAATAAAAGCTAAAACTTTTGGTGATAATCAAGATAAATATTAAGCACCGTAGGAAGAAGAGAGTCTGTATATCATCCATGCAAAAGGGACTGATTGTGATGGATAAAATTTAACAGCATTTTCTTTAAGAATAACTTAAACTGAGACTCCACTTTGGTAATCATACATTTCCCACAGGCATTTCATATTATACAGTTATAAATGTATTTGTTATTTTAACA
This sequence comes from Tragopan temminckii, assembly GCA_028571105.1. Classification (NCBI taxonomy): domain Eukaryota; kingdom Metazoa; phylum Chordata; class Aves; order Galliformes; family Phasianidae; genus Tragopan; species Tragopan temminckii. The sequence continues at coordinate 38,504,637 of JAOWBP010001760.1, read as the reverse complement.
GAAGTGTTACAGTATGCCATCATCTTCAAGCTGTTCCAGAAAATACCCACTTAAAAGGTACTCAGAAATAGCAAAGTATATAATCTGCAATAAAGAAAAACGCTTTCGTAGGGAGCATTTGAAATAAAAGCCTTAAGCATCTTCATAACATAGTTCATCTTTTCAGTGTTTGATTTAGCTATTTACCTTCATATTGCTACATATAAATAAAAACTGTTGTCTTTTGAAGCTCAGGCCAAATGAATTGACAACATAGCAAATGATAATAAGCTGCAAAGAAACGATATGGCCCACCAAATAAACTTTTCCAATACTAAGATGATTTTTAAAGACAAAACAAAAAACATTGTTTTACAGAGCTGCAAGACCTCTGCTATTTCAGCACAAAGTACGCGTTGTCAAAGGAAATATCAAATCACAGAAACTACACATAAAGACATAAAATTTGTAGCGTAGAAAAATAATGTGTAATATAAATTAATGATGACACAACTATACATTTCTGTTCTTTCAAGTTGCATATTTTCTTCCCAAATTTCAGAACAAAGCCCCCAGCTAAAGCCTGAAAGTACAGCTGACTCCAGAAGAAATGTATGCATAAAAGCCAATTTGTCCGAAAAGTTAAGAAAACTACACTTTCAGCAGCCTAAAATCTTCCAAATCTCTTCCTACATCATATATTTTTCAAGCCAGGGCACAGGCTTTCTAAGTAGAGTTGCACTGTCAACAATGTCAACACACCACAGCTGAGATAACAGAGCTCTGCTACACACTTATTGACTCCAACGTCTCTTTTCTGGGACTAGCTTGCTTCCTAGAAGTTGCCTGATTCAGCAACTCAGAAGAAAGACAGATCCCATAAGGGAGGCTGAGTAAGTAGGCACTGCAAGAAAGCACGAGTCAGGAGCATGCCCAAGTGAACACTGATGGCTGGTAACAATGAAAAAAAAAGAAACTGATGGGGAGGTACAGCATCCAGGAGGCAAGGTGGATCATTCTGTGGAAATGATTGTAACAGAATAACATGGCGATAATGGAATCTGCATAAGGAATCTAAAGAGAGACTAGGACCTGGACGTATTAAGGAGGAATGGAGGATAAAAGCACAACTGAAAGAAAAACTGACTGAATGAGAAAGCCACAGGTGCAAGGCTCAGACTCACAGAGCAAGGCAATGATGAGGAGAGGAAGCAAACTCTCCCTGAAGAATCCTGGACAAATGTGAGGCAGAAATGGGAGAGGGAAGGTTAAGGAAGAAAGGATCAGCACTTGTGGAAGGGAATGAACAAAAAATGCTGTGCAAAGTCTGGAACTAAAGACCAGTATCAGCATGCATCTCATGGCCAGGCTCTTGTCAGCAAAAGAAAGGAGAGCTACTCTAAAGCACCTAGACAAGACCCTAAAGGTTGAGATTCCATCTCTATGCCTACTTTTACCTCTCACAAAAATCCTGCAGGATGTTCATCATGAGCTTGCATTTATCTTTTCCAAAGAAACAAAAGCAAGCTCCCCATGTTCTCCTGCCAGACCTCAGATCCCAGACACCAGTTTGCAGGCTGCCAAGAGCTTGCAGCTGCAGATGAAGCCAATGAAAATTGTTCCATGAACAAACAAAATACCTTGTAATGGTAAGCACTTACAACAAAAATAAGCAAGAAAAAACATCCTGAAGATTTCAAGCTAATTATCCAAAAGATGCTGAATACAGATTCTCTATATCTTTATAATTGCAAAATGAAGGTAAAGCCACAGCACTCAGCTTTATAGACAAATTTGTTACTATGTGAAAAGCACTTTGGTAACATAGTGCCATAAAAAAAAAGTACTGTAGCATTGTAAAAGACAAGCAAACTGGAAACTTGCTTCACAATCTGAATAGTATGATCTAAAAAGGACTGGGACCACACAAATGATAGGGAAGAAAAACACTAAGCAAGTGGTCATTAAGCAAGTACTGACTTCTGCACACTAAATAAAACAAGATGAAAGACTGAAAAGATATCAGAAACAAAGACTGAATCATAATGTATGAACACAAAGAGAGAGAGAAATGAAGGTTATGTAAGTGACCTTAACTGTCGCATCTTGTAACTTGAATATTCAACATTAATAATATTTTTCTAATACCATTTTGCGTATGGAATAAAATTTAACATTGAGTAACAAAAAAAAAAAAAAAAAAAAAAAAGAGGTTTGAGAAATTAACCCTATCATCTCCTTTCAACCACTAAACGAAAAAGAAGTGAAGTGGATATTCAGACACATCAAACTTATCCTGTTTCAGCAGTGCAAAGTTAAAATGCAGAGGCACAGGACATGGAGAGTCAATATTTCTGCACTGAATACACAGACAAATGCTCTCAGCTCATTTGCGTTTCCATTCCCCAGAAGGTCAGGAAGCAGTCCTTGTGTTCAAGTTTCAGGTAGCAGGTCTGTGCTACTGTAGCACTATGGAACGTGGTATTCATGATCTCATATCTATCACCTCCAACAAAAAAGAAAACTTGCTGTCTAAACACAAACATACATCTCTTATCCACCTGTCTCCTACTTTTGGTAATTTATTTTAGCCAAAGTAGGGAATATCTTTTTAACTTCCATGCGCAGCATCTGCCACAGTAAGACTCCAGTGCTCTTGTCCTAACAGTAACACTTCTGTCAGACCGCCGTGCTTTTACAACTATTGCTAGAATCATCTTTGTATCAGGAAGCACTGAAGTGCGACAGAATCAGAGCTGTGAAATTGCAAATACTTCAGCTGAGGACCACATGTCTATGTGGGACGTGTTGAAATGCTTCAGATTAGCTCTGAGTCCTATGGACTGATCTTCTACAAGCGGCACGACAGATTTGCGGTGGGACCACAACTTCTAATTTAGGTTCATCCAGAAAGATAGTCCAATAGGTACTCCAAGCTTACTCCTTGATAAGAACCAAGAAGCAGGGACAGTCCTGCTTTGAGAGATTTTCTGCCACAGGGCATTTCTGTCCACTTGGATCACTGACAGACAGCCACACCGCACTGGCTGTTTGTTCCCAGCTGCACCTCTGTGCCTCACACCACCTTCCCACTGTTCTCAGCATCATCACTTCCTTAGTGGAGCTTTTCAATGATTCTGTTGCTCTGCAGATAAAGCACGCAAAGTACAAAGTTCTTTGTACAGAAGATGAAGCTCATTAAACTTCTGTTGCTGAATTTAAATATAGTACAATCACCTACAGAAAATACCACATGCTACCGAAGTTATTCTTTGTATGTGCAGCAATTATATACAACTCATTAATTTTCATGTGAGTTTTGCAGTACTTGTCAAATTAGCCATTTGAATGCCATAGTCCTTTCTAAATGGGAAAGAAAAGTATCCAGTTAATAATGAATAAAATTGCAGCAACAATAGTTCTTGCTATCTTTATAACTGCCTACATCCCAAATTTCTTCATGGATGTCAGTATGCAAGCCTCAATTTTTTTTTTTTTTTTTGCCAAATTAACAGATGGTGATTTATAAAAAAAAAAAAAAAACAAAAAAACCCAAAAAAAAAAACACGCAGAGGAACAAAAACAGAGAATGTTGAAGAAGTCGTGGGTTTACTTACAGAAACATATATAGATTTATTTAAAGATATAAATATATATAGAAAGTGTATTTAGCTCCCATCTGTTCATTTGTTTTCTTTAATACAGATATGTGTGTGTGTGTATATATGAGGGCCGCTCCAAAAGTAATGCCTCCTATTTCATTACATTGGCCCATGACATCAGATGTGGATGTTGGTGGTATGGCAGTAGAGGTGGAACCTTTCCCCCAGTATTCCATTACGTTTTGTTGCTGCTGACAGACGGCAGCAGAGGGGCAATCTGACAAAATGGTGTCTGACATGAAAGTGTGTATGAAGCAAAGGGGTGTCACTGAATTCTTCCATGCAGAAAAAATGTCACCCATTGGCATTTACCAATGCTTACTGAACGTTGATGGAGACCAAACAGTGGATGAGAGTGCAGAAATGTAGCGGGTGGTGCATTTTGACAGTGACAGTGATGTGAAAGACACGCAATGTTCCGGACAGTCACGTGAATGTTCACAAGTGTGGCATGTAGGCTCTTGCTCATCACTAGTTGAAAACGCATGGCTAATGGTGGTGACTGTGTTGAAAAATAGTGTTTTGTATTTGAGAATTCACTCTATCAAATGGTGTTACTGTGCTCTTCATATCTACTGTAGTTTCCATGTGCATGCACATCTGTGTGTGCGCGTGTGTGTATATATATGTAAAGTTCAAGAAAAAGGAAGACATTAACTTCCTAGGTGTACTTTAAAGGTAGCAGTTTTACTTCTACGGCAATTACACTACCCTAAATTTTAAGAAATTGTTTATTCCCAGAGAGGCTCTGAATTCTATTTTCATTTAACCTGGACCATAAGTAATCACTTCTAGGGGCTTTGAGAAAGATAAATAAAATGCATTAACTTATAACACAGTATAAATCCTTTGTACATGCAGTACTAGGAAATATTTGGATAATATAATAATCAGTTATTTACTGAGATAATATTCTTCACATAAAATGATTGAAAAGTAGCAGTGGCACTTGAGGCTGAGATGCTGAATGTTCAAAATGGGACTAAAATGCAAGGTACCATTCAGTTTAATTACTTCTCTCAAACACAAAGGACTTGAGACTACTATTTGTAACAAACAACAAACTATTCCTTAAGACTTGTGTTGACGCCCCTAGAATTGCTGGAGTTTAAATAGTAACTACTTTTGTGATGAATGATCACCTTATTTCTACCTAGGAGCTCCACAAGCAGCAGTCTCACCATCTTCTCAGTTATCTGCGACTACACCAACACTTGGTTTAAATCAATACTGCTCCAACCTTCCAGGCTATTTATGAATTGTATCTGCTCATTGCCAACTGCAAGAAAACAACCCTACATCATGCTTCTTTTCTGTCTTAACTACAAAATCTCTTCCTTTCTGGCCTACCTACAGCACCTCCTAATCTAATCAATACGCCAGGCAGAAGATAGTTTCTTACTTCTTATTATTCAAACTAACATGACCACATGTCTCAGTTTCCTTTGCAAAGCACTTTTATGCGCTGTTTGGAGACTCTCTTCCCTTTCATATTTATGCATCACACCTACCTGCTGCCTGGATACCTGGAGAGGATTCCTCATCTGGTGCACTGAGCTTTCCTACACATAGTTGGTGCTTTCTAGTACTAGCATCAACTGTTCTCAATCTACTGTTAAAGACAATAACAGTTTAAAAAAATTGTGTACAGTACATTTGCAATTTAGCAATTTTTTTTAAATCACCCTCTCCAATCATGTTTTACTGTATTTATCACTTGCTTTGATTAATACTAAGTTTCTTAGAATCTAATTCCTACTTCTGCAGAATATGATTCTATATGAATCTGCTCTACATGAATGTGCTCTATAAATGCTATGTGATGATCATTAAAATTATTAAACTATTGCCAACAGAGAATTGAAACTGAATTAAAGTACAATGATTTGTTTAAACACCAGTCTGCTGATTTTATGGGAAATACCTTGGATGTCTGTTGTATTTCTAGATTTCTGTGTTTTGTTTTCTCCTTCGTCCATTGTGCTCTTTTGTAAAGATTCAATATTCAATATTGATTTTCTGTTTCTATTGAATTTAATCCATGATAGGTTAGCTTGTCCAACAGACTTAGTATTACACCTTCAGCAGCGAACATGTGTGATTTTCCACAGATAGAGCTGCTAAAATCCACAAGGTTCTTTCAGGACAGCTGCCTAGCATTAATACATCCACACACATTTACTGTACACAAGCGTCTGCAAATACAGTACCACCACCACTCTGGAGCACGTAGATCTTCACATATGCATGTTTCAAAAGCCTCACTAAAATATGACTGGCCATGCACAGCTGCCCTGCAGGACACCTATCAGGACCCACTTACTGAGGCTATAATATAGCAAACATTTGAGGTGGTGTTAAATCGGGCAAGAGAGATTGCTAACAACACAGTGGGCTAAAGTAGGAGTGACTACCTTTCATGAAAAGTCAAGATTCCCCTCTCAAGTACCCCCTCAAAATAAACATATCTTCACAAACACACCTGCACAGATGAAAAAGTTACTTCATATTTTAGGTAAGCATAATGATCAAAAACAGCCAACTGATTTTATAAGCCCATTCATATTTTCTTAACAAGTATCATGGCTTCCTCTACATGTTTAGTCTCCAGAGAGATCAGGACTCTGACAAGTGTCCTACAGCACTTGAACCTACTGTAGAAATTCTAAATATTGTGATTTGTAACACCACTCAATACAAAAAGGTTGCTAACAGTCCTTGACTCATCAGCTAATCAGTAATGGCAGGGTAAGATACTGAGCCAGAGAGTTCCATGTCTACACAGAAGGGGAACATTGCAAGAAGGTATCCACAAGCACTTCATGATCCTGGTCACAGAATCACATGGGAGAAGAAAGGGACCTCTTGTGATCATCCAAGTCCAACCCCACTGCTAAAGCAGGTACCCTACAGCAGGTTGCACAAAAAAGCATCCAGGTGGGTTTTGAATATCACCAAAGATGGAGACTCTGCAACCTCTCTGGGTAGCTCGTTCCAGTTCTCTGTCACTTTCAAAGTAAAGATATTTTTCCTCATTTGCAGATGGAACTTCCTATGTTCCAGTCTGTGCCTGCTGCCTCTGCCATGTTTCTGGGTACCACTAATAAGAGCCTGACCCCATTCATTTGACATCTCCCCATTAGATATTTATAAGCTTGGATAAGATCTCCTCTCAGTCTTCTCTAGATTGAACTGGAGCAAATGATGAAATGGAGCAAATGACAGACAGGTTTCTTATGCCAGCCTTGTCCTCCCAAAGACAGCTGAAGCAGCAGCAGTAGTTGTTGGGTGGCCCAAAAGAAAAGAGAGCTGAGAAAGGAGCACAATGTCAAAAGTGTGCAATAACTATGGTGTTATCACTAAGTTTGAAGAAAGACACAGCTCACAAATAATTCTAACAGATCAATAAAAGATGTAGAAAAATACATCTGAATGCTAACAGCTCCTTATCTTCAAGAACTCTTAGGAAAAGCAATTTGGCAGACAGTAGGTCCTATTCAATCCCAGAAACAATGCAAGTTAACAACCTGAAAGCAGACAAGAGGAGAAAAATATTTGGCAGCACCTCCCTTTTAAAAACATAATGCTGCTGCACTGAAAGCACAAGAGACCTTGGAGACATCTCTACTACTGAGAATTTTTCAGAAAGAGAAGTGACTACAGTTTAATGGAGGCTAATAAAAAATAGTTCACTGGCCTAGAGAGCTACTTAATTTTATTTATTTTTAAACACTGATATGTAATAGACAAAGTACAGATACAACAAGATGAACCATTGTTTTCATTTCCTCGGAGTAGGGTTCAGCACACAAACAACAGATACTACTGATATTCTCTGCAATACAGCCACCTACACTGCTTTGAGCACAGAACTGTTGATTCAAGTATGACATTTTAGGCACCAACACAACACACGTCACTTAGGTATAGTTCTCATCTCTAGTAACTGTTTTCACTTGTCTTAGAATGAATACTTAATTTGGCACACTGTTTTAAAATTTTAACAACACTTAAAGGACCAAAGATCAATTTGCTTACCCGATAAAACACTACAAACTTTAATTCAAATGGGAAGGTAATCACTAAGTCCAGACATTTCTGCCAAGACAGAGTAATTACAAACCTGATGCACTTCTGCTCTACTTAGGTCACTGTAACATATTAAAAACACAAGTATGGCTTGCTGACACAATCCTAAGGAAGTTATTTAAACCTTAAAGACATTATTTAAAACTTGCACGTGTTTTTCACCCTCAGAAGCACAGAGACACCAAATATTTCTCTTTAGTTAGTAATTTAGCTTGCAATAAAACAAATGAGCAATAAAGTTTCACTTTGAAGCTGGCAGATTCCCAAATATTCCATTGACCCTGACACATCGACACTGACAGAGATGACATTTCCTCCATTCATTGTGATGCATGTCTTGTGACTCAAATAATTCAGACTGTTTTGTAAATATAATTTTTAATGGGAAAAAAATTAATGTCTTTGATTTTCAGAGAGAGCATTCACTAAATACCGCTAGCCAGAAACTAACTTCTTAACCACATACAGTAGTCAGTGCATGTTTGCTAAAGCTATGCATTTACCTAACAAAATATACATGAGAACTCAGAAAATATGTATGAAAACTAGGAAGCATTTTAGTAGAGTCTTATGAGTTACCTTCATTTCATGCAAACTCTTTTCTCTGCCAGAACTAACACACTTTTAAAAGCTGCTATACCAACAGATTAGTTTTTAACAGACAAGAAGTAAAGATCGTTGGAAAACAAGGGATGGATGAGACTCCTATATCACTCTTACCAAGTCCTGAGCCTGACCTCACTTCACTGTAGAAGCAGCATTAGGCAGTTCTGGGGATCAGAACTTGCTGATACTACTGAACTGCACTGCTTGGTAGGCAGCTAGAGCAGCTATGACAGTTGATATTTTCCCCAACCATATAGCCATGCTTTTAATTCTGATATGGTTGATACCTTATGACAAACATAAATAAGTACTACTCATTACAGGCATGACAAGATACTATTGTGGATAACTCATTAGAAAAATTATTCAGTAACAAAGAATAATACATTTTTTTCCTAGCCTAGCCAGATAAACATTACAGTGACAAATTTCACATTCTGCTTTTATAAACTAAATACACACATACAGAAGCCTGAGAGAGCTCCTCTGTCCATTGTTCATCAAATGGAACCAATTCCTTCTAAACATTCTGCTTCATTACGCAGTGCCGCAACCATAACCTTGGGTCTACAGCAATACATTAAAAATGCTAGACTATTAGGAAATAGAGGACAAGCAGAGGAAAAAGAATACATATTTAAAAAAATAAATCTTTTCAGTGCATGACACAATTAATCTGAGAATAACATACAGGACAAAATCATTGCTCATTTAATGTCTATGACAAGCACTGGAACACTTACTTAAGTACTTGCTTCAGTAATCGCCTGCCTGCTGTGCTCTTAAAATTGTTTAAAGAGGTTCTTAATCAAGTTGGTTTCCTGAACTTACCATGGTCATCTCTAGCAAGTCTCCTGTGCTTAACTCATCTGTATCCACACCCTACACTTCCCCTGTCAGGGAGACAATTTCACAGATGATATTTCCCCATAGATTTGCCTGCATTCCAATGCAGAAAAAGCAAGCTGACCATAAAATGAAAGGCACCATCAATCAGGAGAAGTTGGTATTTATATCATATTTCCTCCTCATTACTTTGCAGAGGCTTTTGTTTTCAAATATGGATGCAACAAAAAATTGGAGTACTCAGTATATACAGTTCACTAAGTCTTCAGAATTGCAATGGTTTGGGGTTCTTTTTTTTTTTTTAAATCACTCTATACTGTTATAGTTTAAACAATATAGAAGAGCTTTACAATACAGTTAGACATCGGATCCCTTTTCTTCTATCCTTTACTGTTGTATCTTAATAAACTGAGCTTTGTATATAAAGATCCATGCTATACACATAATATATTTTTTAAAAAGCACATTTTGAATTTTGAACAGTGGTTTAGAGAAATTTTAGGAAAAAATAATTACCAAAAGTATTTCAGTTCAGTAGTTTTGATAATTGATACATTACCAACAGTTTCGTTTTTTGTTGTTTGTTTTACTGACAAGCAATTCAATCCACAGCAGTATTGCTCTATTCATATTTTAAACCATTGTGTTTCATGATATAGTAAGAATGAGAACCCTAACACTTGTTTAGACACCGCTGACACTTGGTGACTGCTAGCCTGCTCTTTCTTAGAAAAAGGCTTCTCCATTACAGCTCAGAAGTGTATAAGTGGTGGAAGAAACAAAGTTAGTTAAGATTAATGTTTTTAAGTGAACCGTGTGGGAAAAAGCTTTTAATTTATGGAACAACTCGACCATAACTTCTGAAAGACTTGGATAATTTATTACTCTTTATTGAGGCTATACAAATATAAATCCCTATCCCAGGGGAGAAAGAATGATCATAAACAAATGCAAACAGCATTAATTGCACGCTAAATAGTGATCCCGGAGCAAATAAGCACCATGTCAAACAGAAGTCACCTACATCTATTCCAATAGTAAACATCCCATGCATTTACCAGAGAGCTGATTTTTAAGATACACACAACTAAGATGTGTTATGTTTTTTTCCCCCCAAGGAGTTCAGAAGGAATTACTGACCACAGATACTATATTTGAAACTGACACAGTAAATTAACTCTTGGTGTATTAACTAGGGAACTTAAATTGATAAAAGGGCTAAATAGTTCTTAAGCTTCTAATATTGGATTGGTACTGTTGCATGATGAACTTTTGAATCATGAAATCGCAGACCAAATTTTTAAATTAACAGGAGATGTGGGAGGAAGAACAGAAAACAAAAACACTGCTTAAAACTTGGCAAGAAACTAAGCACCCATCCACCATTTTAAGAAAGAAAAAAACCCACAAAAACCAAGCAGAACAACAAGGGAAACCAAGCAGACACGAGGAACAAATGCCAACAGAAGAACTCCAACAGGTTTTTGCTGTTGGCTCCACTCCATGGTTTGAGCCTAGGACTCAGAGTGGTCAGCTGCCCACGCCCAGCCACCTGTGCTCTCCTCGCAGCCAGGATTCCACAGCTGAGAGTTTTCACAGGCTGAGCAGTGTGCAAAGCAGGGCCGTAGGTGAGGCTGAAGGCAGGCTGCAATGCACACAGAAAGACGCACACAGCTATGGAGAGTCAGAAGGGGGAGAAAGACCAAGCAAGAGTAGGTAGTCATCAGCTGTAACCAAACTTCAGCAGTATGAGCTGCTGAATGCTTTCATGGCATTATATCCCTTCATACAACTGATACCTGTAGAAAATGAAGAAGAGCAAAGACTCCCTTCCCTTGAAACATACCAAGAGTTGTCTCCCAGCCTGTAAAGCAAAAAAGATTAAAAAAAAAAAAAAAAAAGAGCAAACAAACACCCAACAGGAAGGTACAAGAATAGCACAACCTTTGTATAGCGGTCAGTGTGTTTGCATAAACACATGACGTAAAAAATGACTTAGATCTCTAGGAAACTTTTGACATCTATTTCTGATAAATACATTTTCCTGTTGTTTCCCCTTGATTTTACTGCAGGACTAAACATAAACAGTGATTCCATTACATTTGATAAGTTAAAAATCAACACAATTCTCTACCTTGGGAGATGCAGGTATTCCATGAACATCTTTGAGTCTGTTTCCAGCTTGGAGTATTATTAAAGCAGTCTTGATTTTTTTTTCTTTTTCCTTTATTAGGTCCCCATATTGAAGTACATTTGCCTTGATTTTTTCTTTTTCTAATTAACTTATATACTAGTTCATGCCAATTGGTGTTTTGGATTCCAGAAAAATTTACTCTGTGAAAATACCAGAGGTTTTTTATCTTTTTTTTTTTTTTTTTTTTTTAACATTTCTTTAAACAGATATATAAATAAATACAGTCCTTCAAACATTTATCATCTGCTTAAACAATTTGCTATTTACTACTAAGTCTTTCACAGTCTTTAAATGAAAAAAAGCTGTAAAGCAATTTCAAAATCCTTTCTAATTCCCTCCACTTCAATTTCCTATGCTTAGAATGATCAGAACAGAGTTTTTGTTGTGGCACTTTTTTTTCTTTACGTCTATTTTTCATATACTATTCATCAGCAACATACATTCCCTGATATGCTCTATTTTCTATAGGCCAAAAACACTTGAAAAATTCTATCTTCCTCAGTGTGGGTGGAAGAGAGGAACAATTCCTGCCTAGATTTCATCACCAACTAGACACAGAATTAATTTCATAACAAGAAACAATCAAGAACACCCTTAAGTAAGTCTTAGCCTTGCTAGGCATCATTCATTTCCATATTTACCTTTAACGAGGAAGACACTGCCACGTCCTTGTCCTAAAATATATAGGCAGACACTGTTCCAAAGAGACCTTTGCTTTCTGGCATCATAAAATCGGTTCCTTTTAAAGCGGATGTTTCTGAACTCAATAAAAATGTCTCACGTACACTCTTATTCTATTACTTATGCTAAGTAAAGAAAAGTCTGAGTATGATGGAACATAATAGCACCCACGATAGCAACTAAATCAAGTTCAGAGTTAAAGCAAAAAATACACAGAATAAATGCATACGACACGCAGCAATTTAAACCAAGCAAAACACTCCTAATAATTGTCATTTGAATTTTAAGTTACCTCAAGAAAGGACTACACTGCTCCCAAATATTATTCCCATGCTCATTTGCTTTCCACCTTCCTTCATTTCGCTGAGAAACAGAGAAGCGGACTGGAAGTGCACTAAAAACCATCACCGTTTATTTCTAATCCCTAATGCTACCTGGATGTTTTCTGACTTCTAAATATAAAAATTTTAACAGGCTTCTCATGTAAAGTCTAAAGTCATACATGAATCACTGCAGATTCACAACATTCAGTATTCTGAATTAGAAGAAACTTGCTGTACGTAAACTTCCACAGCTCAAATGGTACAGAAAAGCATATACAACCAATTTCAGTGATTCTATGGAGGTATACATTTGATTTTGAAAAACTAAAGACAGATATGCATACATTTTCCTAGAAAACAATTTGTCTAAATCATTTTTTTTTTTAAAGGCATAACATTCATTTATTTTCCTGAGAAAAACTAAGGGAGGTTGTTAATGGCACAAAAGTTGGTTCATAAACACTGTGCTTAAAAAACAATAACATTAAAATGCTACACCCAGGCTCCAAAGCTATAGTACTCAATAAGAACAGTTATGCTGAGAAATAAGCAGCGTTAAATACACAAAACCAGAGAGAAAGCAGTAAAAACTTAAGCTACAACCCATAAAAACAGGTCAAAGAGTAATAAGGTAAGTTTGACTTCTTCACTTTAGGCACACCTGATAAAATTTGACCCCCAAAAAAGTACTTAAATAACAGTCACTGCACATCAGCACTATTAGCAGCTGAGTACCAACAGAAGAGTGCACGAAAATGTAAACACAGTTCTACTCTTTAACTTAAGGAATAAGGAGGAACTGAGGAATTCACTGTCATTAAGTTTTACTACAATTTCTACAAAAAACAGTAAGCACATCTTAAGCATCTTAAACAAGAAAATCAGCCAACAAGATCTGTAAAGAATCAATCATGTCAGACTAACAATTTCTTTCACTGACAGGATAACAAGCCTTGGGAATATGGGAGTGGTAGTACATGTCATTCATTTTGACTTCACTAAGTGTCAAAAGTCTTACAAAATAGTCCTGGATTCAAGCATACCTAACTGAAAATATTATACTTAGTAACGAGGAGTTCACCATCAAGGTTCACATAAATAAAGACTGCACAAGAACTGGTCTTGAGACCAGTACGTACGAATATTTTCATTAGTCATCTTACTCATTTTTACAAAGAATGTAAAGCTAAAAACTATCTGGAGGAAAGATAAGAATTAGTAACAAATCTTGGTAATTTGAGGAACTATTCTAGGAAAACAGAAAGAAGGCACACCTCTGAGAACAATAATTAGCACCATAACAGACTAACAATAATCAACACAGCAAATGTGACTGAGAAATTATGAACAAGAGGGTGACATTGTAAAGAAAGATCTGGGTGTTGCACCATTGTGTCTCACAGTGAACATGAGCCAACAATGTTAATTGGAACAGGGGGAAGAGCAAGAGCAATCAGAAGAATTATTTCATCCTGCTAAGCTCTAGCAAGGTCTGATCAAGCAAACTGCTTCAAGTTTCAGGCACGGAGATTCATGAACTATTTAAACCAACAGCAAAGAATCCAGAAGACAGCTGCAGAAGTGATTATTTGTCTGAAAAGAACTTGCCATGGTTTTCCAATATGTACAGGTCAACTTTCATGTTGGGCTGTGAATACTTGTATTTATAGTCAGGGAGCAACATGCAGTGGGTTGATATATTTCTCTCAATTATAATGGAGATTTCACTTAATCTCATTTCATCAGCATTTAATACCAATAATAAAAAGCTGTAATAGTGAAGACATGAAAAACTTGAGTTACTTGGGCTTAAATCCAACTGTAAGAATTCTGCCCTTGGGTAACAACAGACCAAATATCCCTAAGAAGTGACATAGCTATAGATGATCTCAACACTGGGCCAAGAAATTAGGTCTTTTATCAGTACTCCTCCCTAGCATCCAAATAATTAAGACTCATCATCATCTCAGATGTCCACTTGATCTTTCTGTAATAAACTCATGAGTAATAAAAACTGAGATTCCCCAACTATAGCAAGAATACCTTCCAGAGCCAATTTTGTTTTAAATCTAAACCCGTGCCACTCATAGCATCACACAATCCTCGTGTGCATACATAGCTTGTTCTTCTTTCCATGTGCAAGTCAGAAAACAAAGGGTTGTACCTTAACAGAAAAATACATTCGATACATCAAAAATTCCACAGAAAATTCTGGAGGCAGAATCGCAAGCACACAATTTTTTATATCCATTTCTAAACTCCAGTAGCAGACTTAGCACATATTTGCCTATCATCGGGAACAGATGTTCTTAGGGAGGTTTAATGCTGAATTCCATTTGAAACTTTGAAGGCCCTTTTGGGTACAGTCATATGACATACCTCCAACAGCACTATGCCTCTCATTTTCAACCAAATCCATTTTATCAGACTGAAATAGGTAGCTGATCCCATTTACATACCTACAATAGTAACATGACATGGAACAGGATAAGGAATCAGCTCTGCTTTCTGTGCACAGCTTCACTGTAATCACACAGGCATAACGTATTCTAATACTTTATATACAGTTCAGTTCCCAAGGAAGTAATTTATCAGTGGTGCCACAGGAAAACCTCTCATGGCATTTACTTTGAGTCACCGCAAAATAATTCAGTGAAACCAGAGGACAGTAACAATAGTCAAGATAAAGGCTACCACTACTTTGAAACTATGATAACCAGAAAAATCTTGCTGGCTTCCCCAAAAGACAAGGCACCAAAATGCTCCATTCTAGTTTATGTTCATGACTGAGTCTTCATCTATACTGCATCTGGGAATACTGCAGCTGGGAAGCGTTAGTAGTGAAACAGCAGAAAGGAGGGAAGAGGGCTTCATCTTGCCTCAAGAAGAGAATCATACGCATGTTCTTGTGCTGCCCTCCTGCAGAATAATCTCAGAAAAGGCAATCTCTGCAGACCTTCTCTGCAGACAGCACTGCAGTACATTCACTGCGGACTGCCAGGTGACCATTTTGTAGATTTTTTTGCGGCTGTAAACATTACAACCCAACATGTTATACTGAAAATAATAAGTGCTGATAGTAATAAAACTTATTTGTTTAGTAGGCCCAGCAGGTTTTCTTAAAATACTAGTTTATCAACTATTTATGACATATTTTAAGGCTTCTGTTTCCACACTTCAGGAGAAAAACAAAAGAAAGGATTTGGCAAAGGACCCACATTTTAGACACACCTTTGTGTTGCAATGCAGGTAACACATGTTAGGAAATGAATTTTTGTTCCTTCAGGGGCAGTGAGAAGAAGCGTGGAGCTAGAAAACACGACAAAGAATGTTTTAGCAGCCTAAGAAAGAATTTCCAAAATGTACTCTGTCACAACCTGGTCTCCTAACTGAGGGAAACTAATAGATGAAACAACCACAAATAGCAATGGTTAGTGCACTACATTTACAAAACCTCACCCCTGCGTTCAAAGCCTACTATTGTCATTTGGAAGGATCAAATACAATTGAAATTAAGAAAATGCACTTCCCAGTATATAACTTCAGCTAAGGAGCATTTGAAAGTCGACCTCACTGAGTTTACAAGATTCATCCTTCATATGAAAGAGCATTTGTCACTCTGGCTTGATGACAGTACAAGGAGTGGCTGCTCTGGGAATGAGAAAGAAAGGATACAGCTAAAGTAATGGAGAAAGTGAAGGAAAGAATGGAGTAACAGAACAGTACAATTGACATCAAAGACACCTGCTTAAGATACCAAATCTCTTCTCCATTAAATTAGGTGAAATTAATTGTGTTGTTTGTTTTTTTTTTCCCCTCTCCTTTCTGCTCTTGCCTTCAGCTCACCAGGGAAAACAAGAAGCTGAGGTAAAATGATGTTTTTACAGAAACAGTAAAACTATACTTCTGCCTGACTACTGCCACTATATTACATTTTTGGCTTTGTCTCTACAGCAAAACTTTCAAGTTCTGCAACCATGATCACCACATTACATGATGAAAATTGGCCTACAACTGACCATAAGTAGCTTAAAAGTACACAGTTTTACTTCATTTCTTCCCATGCAGCATCCTTTCTCTTCTGTCAGTTGTAAACACGATGCACTGTTAACTGAATCCATTGAACTCCTCTCCAGTTAAGACACCCAAGGGACGAGAGCAGCCAGCAGGGCTGGTTCAGGTGAGTACACCAGAGAACAGTGGGCGCTGGAATAGCTGCCCCTGAGCTGTGTAGCAACAGGTGTTAGAAGACTGGCTTGTCCTTGAATTATGCATTTAACATTTTTACTTGAAATACTGGCTTGCCCTTGAATACATTTAACATTTTCCCTTAAAGGCAAGCAGTACAAAAAAAAAATATATATTAAATTTGCTTTTTAATTCTCTCTCAGGGAAAAGTTAGTGGATAAGCTGGGAAAATTTCCTGCAGATTTGACTGCTGCTAGGTACAGACAGACATTTACTTTGGAATTACAGTGTGTCCCCAAGGAACACCTACCAGCATCTCATCATGCTGTTGCAATATGGAGAGCCTTCATCATTTCATGAGCTGTGAGCAGGAGATCCATGTGTAGGTAACAGCTGTCCTGCCACATAGAAAGCACATCCTGGAAGCAAGAATTTTTATTATTTTTTTTTATATGTCAAATATCATGCAAGAGGAGGCCCTTAAAAGCATGTTCACAACAGCCACAGGACTTGATTTGCCACTCTTCTTCCTTTCTACACCGAGAAATAAATAAAAAGTGTAAAATCAATGAAGGCAGGACCACAAGGTCTAAAACTAAGGACTGGGTGACCTGGAGCTGGCATGCTTGCCAAGTAGGCAATTTCAAAGGTGACAGGGACAGGAAAAGGTCAGAAAAGGGAAGGACCAATCATCATTTTCTCTTGGAGCATGTGTAAAAATCTATTTCAAACCTGCATGCAGGAAAGTAACCAGGAAAGTAATTACAGTAGCCATTCAGAATTTCTACAGCCGTGATCAAACTATATTTCATTATATTGTAAATTAAAAACAGCCAGACTATCAAATAGAAAAGTACTTAACTCACTTTTTTTTGTGTTTTCGTTTTTTTGTTTGTTTGTTTTGCTTTCTTCCATTGAAAGGAATTGAACTGTACTTATTCTTACCAAAAGCAAACCATGCACACAGAGGTAGTGGTGGTCTGGTCTGTGTATCTGCAGATTTAATGCAGATGCTGTATCTTTTAGTTTTTTCTCTTTTTGCAAACCCAGACAAGCCTAACTGCTTAAAGCAGTCAAATCAGAAACATTTAACTAAGCAAGTCTGAAAAGGGTCTGTATGAGAAACAAGCATTCATTTTGCATAGATGGAACTTCTATAGACATGAAGGAGGTAAGGGGGTGAAGAAAGGGATAGGTTAAAAAAAGTCAACACGAACATCAACATTTGATGAGGCAGCACAGTTCATTTGCTCTCTGAACTGAGAAGTTTTAGAGCGATTACAGATTCAGCCTGATCCTTAACTTCTCACACAATGATACTAAATGTATTTTTGCAGTAGGAAGACACTCTGAAGCTTTGTCCAGGGGAAAAAAAAATACTTTTTTTCTTCTTGGAGCACCTAATAAAATGTTGCATCACAAGAACAAAATGGACAGTGCCATAGCAATTCAGCTGCTGAGTGCTTTCTGTAGTTCAGTGCCTAGTCATGCTATTTTATTTCATCTTTTTTCCTTCCCAATAGTTTCATTCACACTTGTTGCTTTGTCTGCAAAAGTTTCAGGCTCCCTTTATGGACTGAAGCCTCCAAGTACACTAATGAGTGACTGCCAGTTCCTGATTTAACAGCATTTTTATTCTAACTTCAAAAACTGTCTCAGGAAATCACAACAAAGTGAGACAAAAACAAGAAAATTCACCCCATTCATATAACCCTAAGCCAGCTGTTTTTCCTTCTGAAGTGTCTTAATTTCAGTTTATTTTTCTCTTCCTCACTACACAAATATCATTACTAAAGAGTTATCTTATGCAAAGATGCTGGGATTG
The DNA here is from genome assembly GCA_028571105.1 of Tragopan temminckii. NCBI lineage: Eukaryota > Metazoa > Chordata > Aves > Galliformes > Phasianidae > Tragopan > Tragopan temminckii. The sequence goes on along the minus strand of JAOWBP010001760.1, from coordinate 38,486,244 downwards.
TATCAAACAGCCATAAAATATAAACATACTTTATAATCAAATTTTAAAAAGCTAAACAAGACAAGTGATCATACTCAGCTTTATGCCCTGGGCTCTCTGAGATGATCTAAATCACAGCTCCTTTTTCACAGGCCCTATGCAATTGGACTGAAGCCTGGAAAAGGTAGTTTAAAGCCTTCTTGCGCCTTCTCTAATTTCTGTTTAAAAACCTGTTGTGCTCTGTTCCAGATCTGCCATTCAGAGAATATCACAGAAACCACCAATTAAGTGTCATCTCCCTTGATTTCATACAGGAGAAAACAGGTACATGTATATAAGACACTCCTTTGTGCTTCAATCAAAAAGTTTTAATATAATCATATATATGATGTGTATGTCATAATACAAGACATTTATACACGTCATTTCTGTGTACAAAACCTATTTTTCTATTAGCTTTATTTTGAGCTGTGGCTTTCTTGTTACTTTATTGGTTTTCTGCAAGTATGTTTGTTTCTTGGGGGGGTCGGGTTTTTTGTGTGATTCCTCTCCTTTCTCAATCTTAAAATTTTATCACATTTAAGCACTTCTATTTTCAAATCGGTCCTTACTTGCCATCCCAAAGAACATCTGTACATCACCTACACTTAGACTCACATACTTTCTAGTAGCTCTTACCTGGTGATAACAGAAGATACTTACACAGCGAGCATGCTGACAGCCCAGTTATATTAAAAATGCAAAACACAGTAATTAGGAGTTTCACTCCTTTTCATTTGCAGCTGTTACTTTTTTGCTCACTCTAATTCCTTTCTGTAGAATAATATTCATTAAGTTTTAGCACAATCAATTTGAACCTCCAGGGAACACACACCTCAACAATGTACTAGACCTAATAAGTCTGCCTCTCTAAAAAAAATCTTCAGTGCCTCCTCAAATTTTGATTAGGAACTTTGAATATTCAAAGATTAGCATACTTAACCCAATGTACAAGAGTCTTCTTAAACTGAAGCATAATTCTGTTTTATTCCTAAAATCAACTCTCCTTTAAGGTACCAAACAAACATCAGCCAAAGCTATCTTCCACTAGCTTTCATATAATCCATTGTTTACTTGCTCCATGGGACTTACACATAACTTTCTTTCACATTTCTTCTACTGTGAACAGATGATCTGTTAACCAAAAAACAGAGGTTCATTACACAAAAATATATTGAAAAAAATAGTTCCTCTTTAGCCACAGAATAAGAAAATTGCTACTGATCATTACTACCACGGGCAGATCAGCATGTGTACCAATAACAACTAATGCTCCCAAATGAATATCATCTTTGATGCCACAGTGACAGGTCAGTAGCCACAGACAAGCTCAATTAGCAAACATTATGCAAGCAGGCTACGGTTCTATTCTCCTTTTACCGCTACTTACCAGAAATATCAAAATGAAAACAAGCTATTAGCAACACTGTCCCTCTGACACTTTTCCCTTACCGAATCTATCATAATCCACAGCTGAAAATAACTTTTAGGGGCTACCTTTAATATGAGGCTGCTTCAGAAAAGGGAAAGCACTACTGAAGTATAGAAAGACAGTCAGAAACACCTGTACACCAAGAGTGGATCTGATAAATGTTTATAAGTATCTAAAGGGAGGTGGGAGGCAAATGGATGAGGCCAGGCTCTTAGTGATGTGCAGAGATAGGACAAGGATAGTAATGGCCTAAAACTTGTACATAGGAGGTCCTGTAATAACACATGGAAGAACTTCTTTATGGTAAGAGTCACAGAGCACTGGAACAGGATTGCCCAGAGAGGTTGTGCAGTCTCCTTCTATGGAGATGTTCAAACCCACCTGGACGCCTACCTGTGCAACCTATTGTAGGGAACCCGCTTTAGTAGCGGGTTGGACTTGATGATCTCTTGAGCTCACTTCCAACCCCTGTGATTCTGTGAAAATATGTATCAGCATATCTGGATTTTGCTGGCAGAGTGCTGATTGTTTTCAGTGAAAGAGGTTGTTACCATTCCTCCACAAAGGAGGAAAGGAAAATAAATGCACTCACTTTCCTCTAAGAAAAAGAATGTTTTGCACATCCCTTACTGCTTGAGAGGTAACGCTATCACTGCTACTGGTTTCCAGTTGCCAAATCTTTTTCACTATTCAGTAACTTTCTGATGTCCTGCTTTATTATAAGCAGCCCAAAATTTTATTGAAACATGTTATAACGCCCAAGGCCTTATTATTTATTTTCCCTTAAAAGAGATTGCTGCAAAGATGCAATACTGTTTGAAGGATGCACACATGAAGTTGTGCTACACAGTGCAACACAGAACTCCATTACCTAGCAAAGAGGGGTTTTAAGCAGAACAAGCATTAAAAAAAAAAAAAAAGACTAACAAAAACTATTTAAGCATCTTGTCACATTGGCATGAAGAGTGGCTCACAGAAGGTCATGTTCCTCTCAAACCTCTCAATTACTTTCCGTATTTTCGCTTAAAAGCATCTTTACATTAAGGAGACAACGTTGCCCTCCATTATAAGGGATGGCAGGCTTCCCATAATCCAGCTATCTGGCTAACTCATTTGCATACAAATAACAGCTGAACTGTTTAAAACTGTAGTCATCTTACTGAGGGCTAGAAGAAGAAATTTCAAAGCTAATCTATCATTGCACTAGGCTATATAAAGTGAAAATACCTGAGGAAGTGCTGTTAGCTTCTGATGCAAACACCTAGCAATAAAAGCTTAATTCCATTGAGAGGCTTCTCTTTCTTCATTCCGGCCCCACTTTCCCAGAAAATAAAGGTTTATGCTTACTAATAAAAAAGCATTAAAAAGGGTGGGAGGGGGGATATTTTGTGTCATCTGTAACTTCTACTAAGACTCCACCCTAAGAATCTCAGATGAATTCAAACAATGAGAAGTTGGGACCATTCATTTAGATTCTGAAGACTTTCAGTAATAGAATGAGGAGAAAATTTTTGCTTCATCTAGTTTCTAGTATCCAAACTTGTAGCAAATTAATGCTTTTCTCTGTAGCAAACAATAAGAGATAATATTAACCAAGTGATTTGCAGTATTTAAAACAGAACATTCAAAATCAAACTTGAAAGGTGACTGATTATTTCATGGTTAATAATGAATTAGTCCTTAAAAGAAAAAGAATGCAAAAGAATAAAGCATAGCTCAAAATGAGTCCAAAGAAGGCAGGTGACAGAGAGCAGTGACCTCAGATGACTGTTCCAGGACCACATCACACAACTCAGCACAATTAGTACTAATTGGTCAGCAGTCTTACCAGAAATGCCAGGAATTGAAAACTAAAGTCTCCGCCTCCCGCCAGCTGATCTCTTCAGAAATTCTAAACACCAGTGCACAGCCAGCACAACATGGTGCCCACAGATACAGGACTCATCAGCAACCGAGGGACATCTACAGCATCAGCAGCATTTCACTTTGTTCCTTCATTTGCAGCACCTACCACACTTAGCACACAACAGAAGACACCAGCAAATACAGCTCCGCTACCACTATGAAGAATCACTTTCAGTAGCACAACACAGGCCATCTATTATCACGAATGCCACTGACACCTTCCACCCACATTCAATTACACAGCTACATAGGACTGCATAAGTTACTTCAAAGCAGAATGCTCTGCAGCAAAGTAAATCAAGAATGCTCAGCACAAGAACATCACAGGGCAGCCCCACAGCCCCACGAGACTATAAGCAGTGACAGTGAAATAGCAAATTTCCAGGGCTACTTCGGAACACAGTCTCGTGGCATCTTGTCTGGATTAAATATAGACAGGGAGACAAAAGGGAACACAGGTCTTTCAGCATCAATGAAGACCAGCAGCTACAGGCCAAATCCAAACAGTACTATTTTCCTAGCTATGTAGTGAGTGTAGTTTTCTTAAAAATATGCTGAAGTGATGTGCATGAGGTAGAAGACCAGAAAGATGGTCAGTTCTAAAGACAGGAAATGGTGAAGCACAGTGCTGGAGCTGAAGCATTTACTGCTTCAGGATTTCAGGAATTTGGACAGAGTAACTGAGCCCTAAGGGAAAGAGGAAAAAGGTTGTTCTATGAAAAATGGCAGCAATCAAAGAGTGCTGTGGTAAAATACTATGGTAAGATGGTCTCATATATCAAATATTGATCCAGTTCCTTGTAAACACATGAACTTCACGGAAGTCAATTTTCCCATTAATCCTACATCTGTGCCTTAATAAAACTACCCCATATTTTACATTCATTTCCATTACTCATTGCAATAGTAAAATACATTCAGATCAAAATTCAGACTTGTCTTTAAGTGTACGATTCTAAAAGGCTATCCTGAAATATCCTCCTTTTCTTTCTTCCAAAATACTATGAAAAATGCTATCACAAAAAAGTTATATCCAAGAACCCATCATCTCTCTCTCTCCTGTTAAGCTGCACTTTGCTTGCAAACAGAAATGCTTGGCGCAGCAGTCAAAAAATACTGAATTTATGAAGCTTTATGTCCTTTCTCATTTTGTTTCCACTTGTTCATTTCTAGAAAAGCTTTATATTCACATAGAGTATGGCAAAGCACAGTCTCCTTTTAAAATTTCAAAATTTTACTGGAAAGCAAGCATTCGTTATAAAGTTTCACTTGGCACTGATCACAATTAGGCAAATGGCAAAATAAAACAGTTACGTTTCAGTCAGACTCATCACACAGGATGTACTCAACCTCTCTGTGAAAGGGGCTAGAGGCACATTCTCTTGTTTGGAGGAACTGACAGTGACACCTGATAATGCAAAGGTAAGTACTGGAAAAGGAGGGGGGCAGGTCAGATTTCAGCAAGTTTTACATTAAATTACAATACCTTAACATCATAAAGACAAAGTCCAGATACGCACCAACCATATAACACTGTTCCCACTGTATTTACATCACTGCAAAAGGATTCTTTCTCAAATAGACACAAGCTATGACTGTAGAACAGATTCACAGCAGACCCAAATTTGGATCAGAATTCAGCTGAGCAGTAAGAACCCTTCGTGTGAGACAAGGACGCGAAGTTCCTTTTGACAGGAAGTAGGCAGCAGTCACAGCTGAGAACTGCTGCACTACGGCTCCAACTGTTTTAGTTTTCACACGTAAGGTAACAGGGCACTAGCACAGAGTCTCACAGAGAACCGCAAGCTGGAAGATCTCTAGAGGTCACATACCTCCTGCCAATGGCAGAAGCCAATTACAAAGCTCACTCTGGCTGCTCAAAACCTCATCCACTGCTGTTCTGTACGTCTCTGGAGATGGAAATGCCACAGCCTCTTTGGACAGCCTGCTGAAGCAATTTCTCCTGTCCTCAAGAGATGGAAGGGTTCTTAGCACCTCAAGTCTTTCTAGTTTAACAGAACGTGAGAATATTCACATCCTCTGAAATTCCAAAGGGAATTAATTTATCATATGTTAACAGCCGACACCAACAAAGAAATAACTTTCACTAGATTGTATTTCTGTAAGTTTTTGTATTTTCAACTTGAACTTCATTTGATTTTACATTTAAAATCTTTTGATAGATGCACTGAGGTTTACAGGTCTTCCAGTACAGCATCAAAATACTTTTATTATTTCTGCTATTAAATTGTTAATAGCCTGTAAAAAAGTTAGTACACAATTATATCAAATACTTCTGCCAGTGTACCGCAGCCTACTATGTACAACTTCAATCTATTTTTCAGCCCAAAGAACTTATTGCAAAGCAGTATTTTTCTCTGAACTGCACTGAGTACACAATATTAATGCTTTTCTACGTCCTCCAAACTAAGTCCTACCTTTCCATCTGTACAAAAACAGATATTTTCCCCTTTTCCCTCCATGCTGAAGTTCAAAATAACATGTCCTTACTGTATTTCCTTGATAATTTTACAAAGAAATTAGTTTTCCTAGACATTCAATTCCAGTCTTCGTCTATGTCAGTTTTAAAAGCTATTAAGTTTCTACATTCAGTCTTCCATTGCTTCTGTAGTTGCTGTAATTATTCTGTAATAAATGCTAGTAACAAACCAATCTTCAACTCCCAGAACTTCAGATGTCCCTGATTTCAAGTATTATACCACCAATTTTCAGGTTTCCAACTTCTAATCCATATCAAAAAAGAAATGATGTCCATCTCATTAATTTTAAATGATCATTCACTTATACACATTCTTGGCATATCCACACTTCTTCAAATGATAAGGTGCTCTAGTCCTTTCAGTCAGTCTGTAGGCAAAGACAGCAGGCTACTTCCCTCTAGAAGGCCATATGGTAGATTAAAAGAACACGGAACATTCCAGACTTAACCTTCTCTTCTTAAAACAAAAACCATCTACAGAGTTCAGCAATGCTTTTGATGACAGAGTCACTACTTCAATTTCTAATCTACATACAGCTTCACTCAGTGTCCTACTTCAGGACATACAACCAAGATTAATTTTGTTCTCAATTCTCTTCCTCATCCATGCTTGATTACCTGTATTTCATACACAAATGTGATCAAAGGTCTGATTTATTTTCTAAATCAAATTAAAGACATGCAAATACTAGAAAATTTAGTTAACTTCAGTAGAAACAAGATCACCTTCCCCATATCTCAACATAGCCCTTCAAGATGCGTGTTGAGGGTTTGTTACTGTATTTTTGTTTCGTTTCATTGATTTGGTGGGGGTTTTTTTTTTGTTTTCCTTTTAAGATCTCCCTACCCCTCGCGACCTTCACAGTTTTTAAAATTTCATATGAACTGAGAATTTACTACTACTCACAAAATTCAACATTAAGTATCTTTTGGAAAGCAATCGTTACTGTCACAGCAAGAGGAATTTGGCTGACCTTAACATTCACTGCTTTGAACTGTCTTTGGCTTTATAAATTTAACACCAGCCATAAAAAAGAAACAGCAGAAAGTGTGATAGCTACATTTTAAACTATGCATGCATTAAAAAAAAAAAATCCTCCAAAATATATATTTCTGAAACATTATTTCCTTTTACACTTGAGGAATTCAGCATTTCACCTAACTCCTTCAAGAGGGAAGACTCACACAGAAGCCAATTTTGAGATTTCAAGCACCTCACAAGGAAGGTATTTTCAGCTTTTTTTTTTGTGTGTGTGTGTGTGTGTGTGTGTGTGTGTGTGTGTGTGTGTGTGTGGTTTTTGGGTTGGAAATATTTATTTGCTCGGT
>JAOWBP010001760.1:38457805-38478971 GCA_028571105.1 Tragopan temminckii | reverse complement strand
ACCAGTTATATTTCTCTGTCTCTCCTCCAGCAGAAAAATGCTCCAATGTCAGCAGTGCATTTCAAAAATCCACAGTCAAGCTTCACCAACAAGATACATATTTCAAGTTAATCATTTACCTGTCTGACAGAGAAATACTATTCTTCCACTTCAGTCAGGGAAAATTGAGAAAGCTTCTCAATCTTCACTTTCATACATAATATTCTGGTCTCCCAGAAAAGATATATTGATTTTACCTTACCATGAATTTTTCTGCTCCCAATAAAAATTTAAATTTATTCTTGTCCAAGCTATTTGGGTATACCTAACAGAAGATATTCTTTAGGGGACAATCACACATTTGCAAGAATACAGGGTGGCTAACAATCCCTACAAAACATTTTTCTAGTTGTTTCTATTGAGCACCAAACCTTTATAAGACAAAGCTACTAACAATAAAGCAAACAATGTTACACACTGTCCTGACAACACACTGCCAAGCATACAAATAAGCCACTAGAAGAATGAGCGTAAAAGAATGAAAGGGCAATACCAGTGAAAAAGAAGTTACATCTGCCCAAACTTACCTTGGCATAAAAGAGTTAGTAAAAGAAAAAAAAAAAAAAAAAAAAAAAAAAAAAAAAACAAAAAACAAAAAAACAAACAAAAAAAAAACCACCCTAAAGATCTCCTGCTTTTCAGTAATGCTATAATGGTATCTCACCAAAACATTTGTTTCTGTTCCTGCTTTTAACAAATTTGCAAAACGAAGACTATGACTGCCAACAGTTACTACAACATGAATCTGCTAATAAAAGGAACAATTACAAATTTCAAATTTCCTCAGTAGTTTAATACTAAAGCTTTGTTTATTCTTTCATAACTATTGTGCTCAAAACTAGACAAACACTAATTTAAAGGATATGCCTTAAATATTTCATTGGCACTTTTTAAATGTTTATCTCATTGTAGTGTGCACCGTTAAGCTTCAGAGGACACTTTGCATCAAACATTTAGATGCTAGTTTATGAAGCAATAATTCACATCCTATAACTTCTCCTAGGCAGAACTGAACTATTTTGTGTACCTACTGAGTTTACAGGGTACAGACAAACCTGTGAAATACCGAAAATAGAAATATACAGATTGCTATCAGAGATCCTTACCAGCCCTCTGTCAGAGCTGTTTTTAATTTGTAATTTCCATGCCATTTTCTCATCTAAGCATTAACATTTCCATCACCAGATTCCCATATATCACTGCCTTACATTGACACCTGCTGGAAGTGACTGGGATTGTAAAACAGTCTTCCCTCATTCACCGTCTGAGATTTAACTCCACAGGCAGACCAACAACAATTCTACTTTCAGGAAGACGTGCACAAGAGAAAACAGCAGTATGTTAAAAACAAATTTTTATTTTAGGTTACACAAAAACTCCCCATCACTGCACAGATTCTCAATCAGAAAAAATACATCACTAACAGCTTTGAGAAGATTTTTACTGCCCCTTGGGTAGGTTTAAACTCATCAAATTTGGTCTCCAACAATTTACTAGGTTATCACTTCAATTAGCAAATAATGATTACTGAAAGAATCATTAAATAGTTCTTGTTTGATGCTATAAAGAAGTTTATACACAAAAATGTGTCTAAACAAGTTTAAAGCACTTCTGCAGTCTTTATTAAAAGTCAACCAAAATCCATGTCTTCACATTAGGAAAAGATTTGTGTTATTCACAAAAGCAACCAGAGCTCTTCAATTATAGAATTGACAAAGACACATCAATGAAGCGTGCTTGTTAAAGTAGCTTGTATATACACAAACTACCATCATTCTTCATAATCAAGATGCAACTCTAAAGCCCTGTAAACAGAAGCACATTGAAAGACCCACGTGAAAGTGATTTGCTTTTCCCCATATACCACAAACTTGACCATTATGCAATAAATATCACATTACATTCTTTTCTTTCTTTCAAGTTTGATCCTAAGGGTTATGTCTTTTTTATTGTATGAGATTTTTGTATTTCTCTTAATGCACATTGCTCATAAAATGTGTTTTAGATTGAAGCAAGCATGAGGAGTTGTAGTAGCTTTGCTTGGAATGAGAATCAGGCTACTGAGCATGATCACACACTTTGGTCCTCTGCTTGTACACAAACTTAGGAGCACTTTAAAGCTGCCTGAGGTTTTTTGTGAAAGCATCACAAGCAGCGAGAATAAAAATCAAGTTGAAAGGCAGCCAGGAAGACTTCATGTACGGTTAATGTCAGTACACAGCTGAAGATCTCTCCAATTTTATATTTAGCCAAAGTTACAGAGCAGGACCTTTGCATTTAAGCCCAATGGTACACCACAGTTTGACCACTCCATGCAAGAACTGACACAGCGGTGTTATTAGCTTATCAACTTTGCATACCTTAAAAACAAATAATTTAATCTGATGAATGATTAAGCTGCTTAAAAAGCTTTGTTTACTAGGGTAGCTTACACTGCTACCACAATACTGAAAGTCCCAACTACTGCATCTGTGCAAAAACAATTAAACAGTAAAATACTTTTGGTGGAAACTGAAACAATCAGCCACCAAAACAGTTAACAGCAAAAATGCCAACATGAGTGGTAGTCTGTGTCAACATGCTTTTTATGCAACTTTTTTATTTTTTTTTCTAATTTCTGAAAGAACTCTGTAAATGCTGGCAAGTGATGTGAAAATTGCTGCATATTAGTCTGCTGAACTTATTCCTGACTAAAAGTTTAATTAAACTCAAAATCAAAAACACTGGGCTTTATTATGTAATGCAGTTCTACATAATGGATACCTAGGAGTTAAAGTACAGCATTTATCAAGAATTCACCAACTTCTTTGGAACAGCAGATGTGGCAGCATGTATTTTACAGAACGTAACTGAATGGTAACGTTTTCCTTCCAGACACTTAAATGGTAAGTAATATAGCACTTTTTTTTTTTTTTTAATATATTCTTAATTGAAAAGCACTTATTTTTAATCATTCTTTCAACAAAACATGCACATGAGCAGGCTTTCAAATATACTATATAGCTTAGATACTTTTCACATCTGACCTGTTCTGACTTTTTTCTTTTTATCTCAAAAAAAAAAAAAAAAAAAAAAAAAAAAGATAAAAGTTAGCATTAGATATTCTCCAGATTCAGATCTTGCATTTCTTACCTTACACAGCTTCTGATAACGTGGAGAAGAAACTGCCATCCTTTGTAAACGATGCAACAATACCACAACTTTCTGCAGAGATGTTCTCACCACAGCCATCATTTTAAGTTTGCCACACTTCTGAAAACACCTCAGAATTTGCATTATAAATGAAGAGCAACTATCATTTCCTCCCGGTCACTGGACAATGATTTGCCAGCTTTCTGAGCATGCTCTCTTCCAGGATTGCTTCTGAGAGCTACAGGCTTTACAGGCTTCAAAGGCAAAGCAGGCTGATAAAGCATAAGTTTCTCTCTCAAAATAACGACGAGAAGAAAATGAAAAAAAAAATAAAAAAAAATGTCTAACCAGTATTGTTCAGCTCTGCCTGTGCAGAGAGTAAATGAAGTTGTTGTGCAGATGAGTATCTGTCACCATTCAAGAGTACACTAAATAGCCAGGAAAGATTATTAATTTAAGCACGAAAGCTGCAGAAACAAGAAAAAAATTCCTTTGGGAAGACAGCTCCAGTGTGTGTCACTACGGATGCTCTCGTTCAGTAGCTGCTTTCAATCGGCAGACTGAGCTTTTGCTCCCTCACTCTGGCAAAGGATGCTCTCGCTCTCAGACTGAACGCAGCTCTGGCAGAGCTGTAGTGAGTGAATAACAGACTGTGTTATAAATGTTCAGAGAGAAGCAGAGGGATACCTGCTCTAATTGTATCAGCTACGTGCTAAAGACTAATAAATCACGTGGGTGCTTCTCAAAACCAGATTATCAAATACAAAAGGAAAAACTACAGGGGGTAAACCTTTCTTCTACAAAAACTCAAAGCTAATTTAGTCAAAGTGATCTCAAAGGATTCTCACTCAAACAGAAAGTAGGAAACGGCTCCTAAAAACCATTCCAATTTATGCCTTTCCCTTAATGACTTATTAGGATAAGAAACAAGGGTTTTGGCAAAGTGTAAGTATACAGTTGTGCCACCACTCCTTTCCTAGCCATCACTGAATCCAAAGAGCTAACACCATTTTGATGTTTTTCCCATGACAAAGCAGAATTATTTAAGTCATCTAAGGATGACAGTAGGACATTTAAAACCATGGAAGAGTTTAGCTCCCAGCAACACACTCCCAATGCAATACAGCCAGTGTACCCCTAAGTATGGCAGTGCCGCATTACCAGAGACAGCTATTTCTCATTCCTTCCAAAGGTGATATGTTCAATCTAGTTCAATCTGTATTATAGGGACTGCTGTAACAAACATTCAGGGAGGCCATCATCAGCACTACAGGTGGTAGAACAAGAAGTAAACAGCAGATGACTGCCGCAACAGAGATTAGATAATTTAGTATCAGGGAAAACTGATAAAGTCTTCTCAAGTCCATCCAAAAAGTATAGTTCCATCAGGAATGAAGTATTCATCACAAATTGATTAAGTATATTGACACAGCCTCTACCAAACAAAATCCAAATAGGCAAATAAAGGAAATATCAAGTCTGATACACGCTCTAAAATAAAATCAAAAATTCAGTTAGTGAAAACTTCTCTTCCAGAGTAAGTTATGCCAACAGGTATCAAGAAAAGCAAGAAGTTATTATGTGTATTCTTCACCTGGGGTTTTTATCATCTTTCCCTTCTCTTGGAGGTGTTAACAGATCTGTAACATTAGTCTTTCCTGACAGACAGGAAGACCGGGGAACTATGAAATGAGAAATACTAAAAAATATTTTTAAAAAATTAACATATTTGACAACATAGATCACTTTACAGAACATGTAAAGCACTTCTTTCATGAGAAGAACTAAACATATTATACAATACAAAAAACCATGCTAATTCTTATCTTCAGCTTCAGTTGAATAATGTAATCTATAAGTAATTCAGATCTAAATGTAATTCACCTTCTAAATTAAATGCTTTTATTTAATGTTACTGTAAGATCGGGGCATATCAAATTTCAAAGTGTATCATATTTCTATCTAGATTTGAAATCTGAAGACCCTATTACAAGTGATCATATTATTTAACATATATATTGCCATATGAACATATGCACACATTTCAAGTACACCACTGAGGACGGTACAGAGGCACCAGCTAAACTTAGCATTAACTCTGACAAGTTTCTGTGATTCTAGATACTTCACAGTTTAGATGCTGGTGATTTATATGCTGGCATGCCTCTTCTTAGGCACTTTGCAGCTATGAGGATGAGTGCTAGGCACAGGTTCTTCGTACAGGACAGATTGAAAAAGTGTTCCCATCCCATATTTAGAAATCTTACTACCTGTATCCTCCACCTCAAATTCGGCTTTTTTCCCCCCATCACCTTCACCACTCAGTTAAACTATTCGCCTGTACTGTCTTGCTTCTGGCTTACCTACTCTCCTCTACCACCACAAGTATAGCTCCAGCCTAGCATCATTAACTGATAACATTGCCAATAAATTTCTTTGGGAAGTAACATATACAGCAAGACAGGTCCAGAAACATTGAAACATTCAGAAATAAGCGTGCAGGAGCTCAAACCTCTTCTACATAAAACAATGTCCACAGCTTACACTTGCCTTCTTCTTCCAGTTTTGCTATTTTTTCCCTTGCCAGCTAATATACAAGCCTGACTCTAACGATGAGACCAAACACAGTCCATTTATAATAAGACAAGACAAAGTTATTCTGAACACTTAGACGTCTGTAGGCACAGGTCTTCATCCCTGTTCTCCCAGAGTTAATTCTGTTTCTTAGTTCACTTTCAGCATCTTGCTTCAAATTAGGTTTAAACCTTTTTCAGGTGGCTACTAAACATATTGGATACAGTGATTGACACAGACTGTGTTCCAGCAGCAACCTGAAAGGAAAGCCTTTTGCTATATTTTGATCATGGCAAATAAATAAAAAGACTAACGCTATAACTGCAAAATTCAACTCTTTAAAAAAAATAATAATTAATTAATTAATTTTAAAAAATCACTATCTTCTGCCATGCTCAAAGTCGAGATTGTTTTTATGGTACTATTCCAAACCTCAGATGTTGCAGTGGAAGTCAGAAGAGGGTTTCAACAGTGCCCATATCACTAAGTCCTGTGCAGAGTGATCTGATCTGCAGCCTAACAAGTTAGTCCTGAAATGTAATGGAAGACAGTTCCATCTCCCTAGCCCAACACAGATTATCTTATTTTGAAAATATATGACGCACAGTAATAAAAAATAATCTATCATATTTTGTTTGTTTTCAGCATATATTTCACCTATAATTTATCAATACTTTGATAGCTGAAAATATTACATAAAGCAATACATAACTCAAACAATTATACTGCATCTACACACTGTATAGGAGCAAGCAGTCACAGGACAAGACAGATAATTTCAGCTAAAGAAATACCATACAAGGAGAAGCCACACCCAGCATCTACATCTCCCTTCTCAGAGGTTATGGTTACAAGCCAGGACAACGGATGTGATAAAGATCTCATTATAGACCTCCCCACATAGCTGGAAGTTTTGCCCAGCAGTTCTCCCCTCACATAGCATTACCCAAGCAGTTTTAATCAGAATGAAGAACAATGAAAAAACAAATAATCTTCCCTTACCACGATGTTTCACAACAGCATACAGCCAACAGTGGTAAACTGCAAAATAACAGCTTTTTCTTGTTACAAGAGAAACACATCTCTAGAGATGAGTTACCTGACTGACCACAATCACAGAAACATCACTGACTGACATGTCATCTTCCACAGGCACAAAACACCACAATATATAGTTCATTTCTTTCTAATCACAGTGAGTAATTTGTTATCAGATAATTCAAATTGCCTCATTTCATTTAAATTCAACACAGATATGTTCAGATTAGAGCCCTACTAATAGCACAATCTTGTTGTTCAAACACCATTAATTAAGACCACAGAATATATGGCTCCAACCTCAGAGCACAGGATTTGAAAGCTGATGTAGCTTTCCAGTTTTGTGCATATCAAAATAACTACACTAAATAAGGTAAGTTAATTGAAGGAAAAAATATATATTAAAAGATTCAGGAGAATTATGACACATGAAAGCATTCAAATCTGTTAAACAGGACAACAAAGGAAATGCATGCAGCACAGAAAGACAAAATACAGTGATGCTCAGCTTTTTCGTGTCACAGGCCCAAATGCATAAATTTTAAGAAACAGTGCTCTTCTCCCATCAATACATTGTACCCTTAATGAAGGCTGAACCCAGGTTCTGTCCCTCCTTCCTACTCTTCCTGAATGCAGCCAACATACAAAGAGGTTTAAGAGCACTAAGTGACATAAATGTCCACAAAACACACATTTCAAATCTTAGGGAATATATCTGCTTTCTTCTCACACTTGCCTTCTAAGATAATGTTTTTAAATACATTCCAATAGGCCGTACACTTCCACTCTCCAGTGGGTGAAACTAGATTTCCTTTATAATATTTGCCACTGAGGGAAAGCACAATAACCAGCAGTTTCTCACCTGCATCTGTTTTCTGAGTTCCCTTACACAGGCACTGTCCTGAGCTGTGTTCTCACGCCGAGCAGCATCTGCAAGAACATTAACTGTTGTCTCTGCCTCTTGAAGCCACTTGAGGAAGCTTTCCAGATCCTTGCATGAGGTCTGTACTGTCTTCAGCTCTGTCTCCAAGATATTCTGCCGATCAACAGCTCTGAAAACAAGACAGCAAGTATCAAAATATTTCTTCAGTATTACACACATCATAATGAAACTTCTAAAAGATAATATGAAACTTCTCTTTATTAAGAAACTATACATCTGTATCAGCTTGTTTTATCATTATTTATACCACTGTTTCTCTGATTATTATATTTTTAGTTATCAACAGATGTTCCAAACTTATGTATTTCACAGTACTTTTGAAGAATGCATGTGGAAGAATCAGAGGTATCTTATTTTTGAGCATTATCATCACAGGCTTATGCTACTCTTAATGGCAGAGGTCATTCCCATATGTGAAATGTGTGAATGCTTCTCTTCAACAAAAATGATACGGAGTAGAAACACTGAGAATTTGGGGGAATTTTTTTCTTCTACAGTGAGCAGAAACATTTCCCCTAAGTTCCCCTTAATTTTGCAGTATATACTGCAAAATTAAACTCTGGAAGTGTGAAAAGTCAAATACCTGATTCTTTCTGCTAAAAGACAAAGACTGTGGGCTCTATCACTCAGAGTAATACATTACAGTCGTAACAGTCAGTCAGTCAGTCAGTCTATATTCAACACGTTTAAAGAAAAGACAACTGGCAGAATCAGAATGTAGTCCAGATTTTGAACCAATCAAAAAATTCTCCAGCTGTACAACTGAAGGCTTTGTTTTTAAAAGATGCAAGGAACGGATTCAAAACCTTTAGATTAGCTTACAGGTATGCAACTTGAATAGATCTCCTGAGATTAGATCAGATTGCACTTCTGGAATCTGAACTGTTTCCTTGTCTTTAAAACAAAACTAAAATTGAAAACTGTTATAAGTCAGCAACTTCAAAAGCTCTGATTAACAAAGTTAAGTGTGAGAAGTTGTTTCAAAGCAGGTATTCCATTTTCCAGCACATCAGAAAAGCCAGATGCAAGGAAATGTTACTTTCCTTCAAGGGCACTAGGAGCATCTGACACAACTTCGACTCTGCCAGGCTCATGTTCCCAAATACCAGCATAAACAACAGAATTTTCTAGAAACAACCTGCAGTAAGATAGAGTTACAACTCTAATATTTGGAGGATAGACCTTACGTCTCTTGTTAATAATTGCTTTATTCAAAATGAGATTCTGTGGATTGTTCCTGACTTTGGCTACTGGTTTTGGCTACTGGCAAATGAGTAGCATGATAAGATGCTTTCATTCAGACACAAAGCTCTGGCATGCTTTGCCCCCTCTTGACAAAATAAATAAATAAATAAATAAATACCATGCTAGGGATGACTAAATGTTTGACCAGCATATAATCAACAAAAAATAACAAGCATCAGCTCAAGAATTAGAGCACACCAAGGAACTGTGTGGAAAAGTGTAAAGTAAAACCACTTATGAGCTCTGACTTCAAACACCTCTCACTCTGCAGGGATTTTCTTCCCTAGCAGGGGGTTAAGGCCAAAGGTGGAAGAACAGGAGTGACAACAAGAAGAACAGACTGATAATAAAGGTGACCTTCAAAGAAAGAGAAAAGCCCTAGAGGATAAAATACCAAGTGACCCAGATCTCTAAGCCTAAGTACTGATGTACTAGATGGGAACTAAGACAACTTGAACTTTTTATCTAATAAGATTCATTGAACAATGTAATCTTCAGCCCAAAGTTCTAATTTTTCAAACTTTCTGCTTGGTTGAAATTAAAGTGAAGAATTAAATCCTATTACAGTAACAATGCTGTCATGATATTTGAATTAAAGCTGAAAATCATTCCTTGCGCTAAGCATGCAACCCAGAGGCATAAATTAACAGATTTACAATTAAAATTCTAAGACTACATGGCAGCTTTTAATGATGACCTATACAGCAGTAGTGAACAACTGTCTTACAGAGGAGACCCAAATATTTTCATTTCACTCTAGTAAAGGCTTCAAACGTAAAAGAGAAGTTGATGGAGAATTTTGTATTGAAGATTAACTACTTCTCTACACCAAAAAGATGATTCTCAGAGAATTCTAACATGATCAGAACAGTCTCCAAAAGACAGTCTTTCCAGTAGGCAAGAATTAGATGCAAAGAGAACCCACAAAACAGCTGCTAATTTTGCTTAATTCAGTGGTAGTGGAGAATGTTTAAGCAGATCCTATCAGCAATATCCAAGAAAAAAAAAGTTACGCCTCTAGCATTAAGCTTTCATGGCACTGTTCCAGATCTCTGTTCCACACAATTCTTTTTTTCAGATTTACACTAAAAATATGCAATGTATATAAGCATGTGATCAAAAGAAAATCAGGGAAGAACATCTGAGACAGTTCAGATGGCAACTACAGTCTAATACTGAAGCAGTACAATGATGCAGAACTACAGCTTCATCCTGAAATAAAAATAAATAGCCACTGGACAGAATAGTCAATTTAAACAATGTCAACGCGAGAAAGCTTCAGCCTCTTAATGCCACTATTTTCCTTCAACTTTGTGTTTCATGACAAGCCTTACCGCTAGCACTCTTGAGGACATTCAGGAATGATTATTCCAGGTAATGCTAATAAGGATCCCCTTCTGCAACCTCCAGGTATAGCTACAGCCAGAGATGGTATTTTACAGCATTATGCCATAAATATAGATCTGTGCTTATAGAAGCCATAGGACACACATGCTGCAGGCACAATCTTTGTCTGTCCTGAGATCTGTCACATTAAGCCATCCTCAGTGCTCAAGGTTCACTAGATTTTTTGTTTATTGTATTTAAAGGCAAAGATAAAAACCTTCATTCCCCTGAAAAGGTGCTTTTATTGCACTCTCCCCTTTTAATTCTGCTCTGCTCCGCAGGGTTACAGTGAGCAGCTCCATGCTCTGGCTACCCACTGGTTTCCTGAGTTCTCCTGTACATTCTGCCACTAGTTAAGAAACAAAGCAGACGTTCATCTTCGTAAGGCTGCAGCATAGCAGCCCCAGTGATAACTGTGGAGCTTCAGTTACACACAATAGAACACAAGGTGCTTACTATTCCATACTTTAAGCAGATTCAAAAATAATTAGAGGCTTCCAGTCAGGAGCTCTTCTTTCTGATCACCTGCTTTGACACAGGTGGGTAGCTTTATGCTAGCTCTAGATAAAACTGTGAAGTTTGAATTTGAATGAGGCTACTACAGAGCTGGAACCTACAGGTACTGCTAATCCAACCAGGAGCTCTCTTGCCAACCTCTAATTGCATCTCTATTCCCAGAAATCATCATGACCTATTTCAGATGAAGTTAACAGCATTTTTGGAAAAGATACTAGTTTACTCTGAGGAAAGGCAGAGGAACATGCAAACTCAGTTCAAATGAATGGTCAAGATAGGTCATTTCAAAAGGTGACCTCATCACTATAATCTAGTTCACAAAGTAAAAAGCTATGGAAGTTTTGTCATATGCTAAAAGTCTTTCCTTTGCCTCTGTCTACTGGACATTTTAACTGAAGAACCATGAACAGAAAATGCCCACATTAGATCAATTATGAAATATTTTAGTTGTTTGAAAACTCTTAGATGTCTCTAAAACATTTAGAGATCAACAAGTCTTTATTCTCTCTCAAATGATCACACAGATTGAGCCATATAAAGTTTTGTCTGTTCTGTATCTCATCTCTCAATGGAAATAATGAGGAAACGAGTTGTATAAAACTCTTTGCGACATCAAAAGCAGAAAACTACAAAGATATCATTTTCCTCCAAGGAAGGATAACAAGACATTACATTTTTCTTCCTTAATTACCTGTGAAACCAACTGCTTACCACTGTAAAGTTCTCTTCCTCTCGTTCCCCAGCACATATCATTCAACTGTAGAGGCTTTACTATGAAAGATTTGTTTTCAATTAACTCACATGTCATTTAAAAAAAAAAAAAAAAAGCAGCTTCCCTTTCTGTGTGCACCTACATGCATGCATACATAGAGATTTTGGTTGTCATTTACCCCATTTCCATACACATAGGATCAGATCTCTCTTCTGTCCTTCTAATCACAAAGTATATTGTCTTTTAAAGATGCTGGTATTGAGTCAGACGTTGGCCTTATGATAATTACCCACAAAATGCTGAAGCCTTTTTGCAGCAATTAGATTACTTTGCACACACAAAAAAATATTACACATAGGAAAATACATGCAATCATATGTTCAGCATTTGGTCTGCAAGACTTATTTGCAAATGATGAATAGGATGAATACAAAGCGGCTTCAAATCTCAGTTCCTATAGACCAAGTGCTTTCTAGATGGGAGTGTCAGACACATCGCATTCAGCAACCCAAAGCACAGGCCCATTCAGGAAAAGTTTCCGTTAGATGAAAGGCCTTAAATAAATTAACACGTCGGAAAGCAGAGCTGAATATTTTCACCCTTATGAAAAAGGAAGCACAGTAACAAACTACATATATACAGAGTACAGCAACATCACAGAACAGGAAGAATTGCTCAAAGACCTTTAGAGAAAAAATAGCCACAAGCAAAGTGGAGAGCAAACATGAGAGAAGCACTTTTTTTTTTTTTAATACTGATTGCTATTATTTTTGAACAAAGAATTGGAAGTCATAGAGAAGCCTTCCATAGTAAACTGTGGGAATATCCATCACCAAAATTCAGCTGCACTACAACTGATTAAACCACCGAAGCAGAGCTAAATGCTGCAGTAAAGGTAAGCCTGCAGGGAAGAGACTGAAATAGGTGTAAGTGATAAACATGAGATACAAGTTTAAAACAGAAAGTTATATACTGAAACCTTGCAACCAATTACCTTTGGTTCAGATTAACCCAGCAAGTGTTCATTTGGTCAGTGGTTTCCTTCACTCTCCTTGTGTCATCATCACGATACTCTCGAAGAAGTTTATTAGAAAGATCATTGAACGCAGCTACTGTGATGTCTCCCCTATGCAAATCGTGTACTAACAGCTAAAAAGGAATTTCAGAATAAGATATCAGAGCAAAATCAAAATCAGACTGCTTTTCATATTATGGAATTATCATTATAAAACCCTCTTTTATGCTTTAAAAAGCAGGAATGTGCATAATTCTTTTATGGAATACAGTTCCTTTTAAAAGGAAAATCTATTAGATAATAAGCATCCTAACAATGAACCAAAACACAAGTGAGAAAAATTATATTGCTAAAGCCACCAAGAACTAGGAAAACTCTCCTGTATGTTTTACTGGCAGCAGAAGTAAAAATAGTTTTAGGTTTTAGCAGCATGAACAAATTTAAGTTATGCTAACAGTGATACAACTGGCACGATATAACATACTTAGACCTTACAGAGTTTTGAATAAAATAAAAAATATATACTTCTTTATTTATTAATCAGTTGTACCTTTTTTTAATCTCCATACTCAGTATTTGGACACAAGTCTATTTTCACTTAAGAAAGCAAAAAGGTAGGCATAAGAGCTCATTTCCAATTCTCTGCTCATGCAGGAAAGGCAATGAAGAACAGACAATTTTACTGCTTACTGAAATAGCTAGGGGTCAGTGAGAAATACTCATTACTAAACTCTCTGCTTCTTTCCATACCTAGCCACATCCCTACGCTGAATGTCTGTGCATATACGTACACATTTTTTCAAAGTTTATTAAAGCTTGTTCTAAGTTCCACACTGATAAGAGCCCCTCCTCAATCATTAGTCTCTTTAGTTCTTACCCTGAGCCTCCTACAGCCTGCTCTTTTTCAAACAGCCACCACAAAGGACATCAGATTTACTGATTAATCACAGCACGTTCACTGTGATACAAAAAGCAGCAAAGATCACGTGGAATTGAGAGAAAAAAATAAGATGAATATGCTTTGTATCAATCAGAAGTGAAACTTGGGATAATTTTAAATAACTTGTTCCATGCCTGGGTTTACTATTGTTAATAGATTTCTGCTACATGCTGTGGTTCTATGATAAAACTTTTATCAATACAAGGACTTTTTGCGTAGCATCATTTATCGGATTGTACTATGCTCCTTTCAGCCACACTTGTAAAAAGGCACAAAAGTGTTCACGCCACCTGTTTTTCTCTCAAAAGTAATTCTCAGGAAGGCTGATGAAAAAAAGTGATTTAGAATACAGAGTTCCCAAAATCACAAAACCACCACATCAACCTTACAATTAAATCTTACATCCAGATATCGAACAAATCCAATAGCATTACACAGACCAAGAAGTCAACTGCAGATGGTCTTACCTTGTTATCTGAAATCTGTTTGACAAGCACCTCCTTTGGGGCCTGCTGAAGCATACGCAGACGGATCTCACACTGCTCCATGAGATGCTCCATTTCTTTCCTCTGCTCATCCCACTGTATGCTGTCTGACAGCATGTACTTCAGCTGCTGCTGCCGCATCTCCACACCATGCTGGGTGTTATCCCATTGGTTCTTTACTTTTTCCACTGGAGAGGACAATGCAAAAAAAGAAGAAAAAAAAATGAGGTAACCAATCAAGTAGCCCTAACTACCACTTACTCCTCAGGACAAGAAGCAATAATGTAACTCATTTTCAAATACAGTCACTTCAATATTTTGTGTTTTAGTTCCCCAAGTAATTTATATTTTCATGCAAATAAACAAAAAGTAGGGGTTTGACTGCCTCTTGTTTAAGCAGGTCAGCATACAGGTAACAACTACTATTTCTGGCAGTCTCCAAAGGCATTCCCTTTACTTTTTACGCGTTCACAGGAGGTAAATCTGCCACAGCTGCACAGCAGAGATGCCACAGTAGATCCGCCACCAGTTGAGTTTCCAGGGAGCACCAGGGCAGGGTGAAGGCTGTGCGACAGCAAGTCACCTTTCTGCACTTAAAAAGTGAACTAGGGTTTACTGACCACCGTGTGTGTTGAACTCAGTCTAGTAGCACCTGCACTACTATGGCTAAGGTAGGAGCACTCCACTAACAATGTGCTTTAGTATTTTCACTCCACCACAGGATTCTACAGGCTTGTGTAGATTATACAACAGAGAAGTTATTGATCTTGCCTCATTTCCTTCAAATATCTCCTCTCTCAATAAATAGAGTTACTTTAGACAATCAATAAACAAGCTTCAACCTTTAATAAACAAAGAATGAAAAAGAAAACACGACTGAAGCCTAGAGCAAAATAATAGCATCAGGAAAAGTAGTAAGTCTGCCTGACAGAAAGAAACCAACAGCATCATACTTTTTTCCTCATACTTGCAGACCAATAAAAAAAGGTATATTTCTTGAGAGTCTGTAGAGATAACAATAGGTCTTCCCTACTACCTGTCATGACAGTAGCAACGCATTGTATTATTTGAACTGAAGAGTAAGAAAAAAATGTAAAAAAGCAAAACAAAAACAAACAAACAAAAAAAACCTAAGCTGGCTTTCTTGAGACCATCTGTGTTCTCAGCAGCAACAGGTATGCAATAAGCAACAACACCAAGGTAATAATTACCTTACCAGTAATGTATGTAATTTTACTTTATTAGAAAAGCAACGTAATTGATACTCAAGTTGCTTTAATCTTTCATGAAGTAGCTTTAATCCTTCATGAAGCAAAAAAATGCCAAGGCTTGTGTTTAAGCTAAAAATCACGTAAGTGAACTTTACCCTTTGCAGGTTGTTTTGTTATTTTGCTTTTTTTGTTTGTTTGTTTTGTTTTATAAATCTTTTATGAACATCCAAAGTCATTTTGCTTGATCTGCCTGGCAGGATCTCTTATCTTTAAAAATATATCCAATAATATACTGTTCAGCTTCACAGAGCTCTCAGACTGTGGCAGTGAAGTGCCTTTGCCAGAGTGACTATAATTTTCTGGCATGATGTAGGTCATTGAATGAATTGAATGAGACCTCAGAAGAAAACTTCAGTAACCCCAACAGTAAATGTATATACAAAAGCAAAAACAGCAGGAATGAAAAATGGGTATAACACTGTGTGGTGGCTAATAAACTGTAGAGAAAAAGTCTCCTATGATTTTAAGCCCTCTCCACAAGGCTGGAAGGAAAAATATCCCTGTGAAACAACTATCTAAACAGCAAGTGATTGAAATTGATACATATTTGATGTTTCTATACAGATATTATTAATGAATGAATATACCTCAAATTTCTGTTACAGATTTTTTCCTATGAATGGGCAAGTTAACCTCGCTCTCTGTCTGGATTGAAACTTTTATCCACTCAAGGCACCCTAATGCAATTATCTGCTATTGAAATATTTCCTTTTCCTTCACTCCCTGACAGTGAAACGCTTGGTGGCCTCAAGGATCTGCCTGTGGGTTCAAAACTGGGAAAGAAAACCCAATTACATGTTGTTTTTAATTTCCTGTGTCTGGGCATTTACTACTAAGGAAGTTCCAGAGCAACTTTACTTCTGTGCTCCCAGCTATTTGAGTAATTAGGCTTCATCTAATGACACTTAGCAGATTTGGAAGTGTATATTCTCCCGAGCATTTAAAGAATGAGATGTACAAAGCAGTTCCGCTCTTCATTTAAGAAAAGAGCAAACTACTACAAAACCCTTATAACAGAAACATACTTTTCTTTACAAATGTATACTAAACTTTTTTCATGTTTCATAACTTGTAGCAAAATCTTCACATGCATGGGGTATCTACTGGAAGCTTCATTTGTGGCAACATACATACCTTCCCTGCTTCCATCTTTAGCAAGAATAGCTATCAGGAAACTCAGCATCAGTTTTCAAAATACAATTCCTTTATTCTCTTTTATCTTTTGTGAGGGATGCTTTGCAAATGACCAGATCTTCCCTTGCTGACTGACTCCACTGAACAACAATAGCTACCATCCTACTACCAAATTACTCTGCAGAAAAAGATGGCAAAATATATCTTTCCATTGTTCCACAGATTCTTTTTTCTGCTAACTGCAGTATTTCCTGCTGCACTAATTTTCTAATCTTAGCAACTGGCAGAGCCTCAGGAGTTCAAAGAATACGATGTCCCCTGGTTTCTAATTGTGTCAGTTGTGTTTTCCTTCCGTAATTACCAGTGAAAGAAATTTTCAAAGTATTTATTTAAAGTACACACAAATGACTTGAAAGTTCTAATTCTCAGTCAACAATTTCAAAAGTTAGTCTTCCAAGGCAATACATTCATGCCTTTTTTTTTTTTTTTTTTTTAAACCAACTGTCCAGTGTAATGTAGGATCAGCAAAAATAAATATCTATTAGTAGCTTCTTTGTATCAACAAATAAAAAGCCTTACAAAATCCTTATCTCTGGCTCTGTGTCTGTCAGGTAACTCAAATTTTCCATAAGTTATTTTAAAATCCCAGCAATACAGCAGGTTAGCAAAATAAATAGCAATTATTCTTCCAAGAATTTTCATTAAACTTCTATAGTGAAACCCATGTAAATGCTAATTTTCAGTTTACTTAAGGAAGACAACTTCAGCTGGGTTAAAAATCAAGAGTTTAAAGAGAAAGAGATGAAGATTTTACCATCATGGAAACACTATCTTTAAAAAACACAGAATGGAGGAACTTACATTTTTCTGTAATCACTGTTCTAACGTCTGAACTGGAAGTTTTATTTTTCAAATTTTGAGCCAATGTAAAAACAGAATCAAGCTGAGGGTGCCGTTGGTCCAAATCTGCCTTTGTTATCTGTTGAGAATTAGGATATGATTTTTAGGTACAAAAAACAGGATTTACTTAACATTATCTGTATTACTTATACATAAAACTAAGCATCTATGTCTCCAGAGACAGATGGCAGCTTCATCACTATTTACAACCCTTGAGCTGTCACAGTATTATAGCACTGCTTTAAAATGCAAAAGTATTACAAGTGAAAATCCAGATGTGGAGGCTAACCTGCACAAATCACAGTTACAACCAGTCATTGTGAAATATTTTCCAGTATGTTTTTCTCTCTTCCATAATTTATTTTTGCCTTACCACGCTCTGATCTTTATATAGACACAAATGCAAATGTACACATTTACAAGAAGATGGGTAAGGCAGAAGAATAGTCAGCATGGACTATAGACAAAACATGATAATTCTTTCAACTATGGCTACGTACCAGCACCTCATATCATAAGCATTATACAGTTAAAAAATAGAATAAATGTGAAAATGCTATCAAATACCAAATGATGTTAGATGTCCTCAGAAATAGAAATATTAAGCCTGTAGCTTGTACACATACAGTTACTCATGTTAATTGATACCAAGTCAAATGCAATGAACCTTAACGGCAGCATACATCTCACAAATGCTGCCCTTTGTCACAGCTCAGCACAGCATAAGCTATCAACAGAAAAATATTTACACCATAACCATTTACATTAAAACCTATAATCTCTTTAACATGTTTCTGGAAATCAGTTTACAATAGTTACAACATAACAAAATTCATTAAAAAATCACTACTAAGTGGATCATACAGAAGCTGTTCCAAAGGCTTCAGCATAAGTTATCTATATATTATCACTAAAGATACCATCTGCAGTTCTTCTCTGTTTTCTTTAAATTAAATAAATAAATAAATAGCAGTGCCTATCTCACATCTTGCTCGTGAAGGGAAACAAGGAAGTAAGGGGAAATAGTAGAAGGGAGAGTAGCATAATACCAACAGATTTTGAAGTACAATTTGCAGGTTAAGCATTTACGGTAGTGGTTTTGTTTTGTTGTTTTTTTAATACTTTTTAGCCTATATGTTTAGTCAAGAAATTACTCCTAATGTCTTCTAATTTTCCAAATCACCAGCCTTCGCTAAAACACATACTTTCATTCGTGCAATAGTCCGGTTGATCTCTTCAGCATTTCCCACAGTGACTATGTTCGACTTCAGCATCTGGTCAATCAATACCAACCATTCAGCCAGCTCAGTTGTAGTTTTATCCAGATCAGCAGGTGCAGAAAGTTCCAAAGCATGCTGTGTCTGAACAGGAATTTCCAATGAAGAAGATACTAGCACCACCTTTTGGACGTCTGAAAGAGTTTGGTATTTTTATTAAAGACAAAAAATCATGGCTACACGTACAGTTTGGAGAATTGTGGTTTGTTGTTTTTTTTTTTGTTAGTTTCTATGAATACACAACAGCATGTTAAAAAAAAAACACAGCAAGACCTGCATTTGAGACTTTTTAACCCAAAGAATCTAAGTCACCACGATGGTTTTTTTGCTTGTTTTGAAGCTATTAATTATCTCATTGCATGGCAAAGGGCCCATGAATCACCCATAATACTATACAAATGAGAAAACAACAAAATAGCATTAACTTTTAACAGAATGAAGCTAAACTTGATTGAAGGGAGTCAATCTCTATGCATATTAAACAATTATTTCAGTTAAGGTAAAAACCTGAAATTGCCTTTCTCACTTTTGTGTTATTTGGCAGAAAGGTTTTCCCATTCTTAACTCAGAATCCACTTAAGCAGAAGTAAGTCAAGATACTACAACAGAGGCTAAACAGACTTGGCAATACATCACCGTCCTAAAAGGGACAGATGCCCACTAGCTCAGCCCCATCCTATCTATCTGTTTATTATTATACTGTTTATTATTATATATGTTTATTATTATATATGTTTATTATTATACTGTAAAGAGGGAGGAATGGGCTGAAAAGTAGGATTCTTTCCAGAAGTTGTCTCTGGCTGTGTTCTTGATCCAAGAAAACAAAGTTAAATCAAGCTGAAGCATAAATATTACACACTTGCCACAACAAAAGAAGGAGCTTTACTTAAGAAATAGTCTGTACAAAAGAAAAACAAGCTGAATCAGAGTTCTGAAAATCCAAAAAGTTTTCTGCGCTCCATGATTTTTTTATTATTTTTTTTGCTGCTGCTGAATTAAAAAAAAAAAAACAACACTATTAATTTACTGAAGTTCAAACCGTAATTTCTCTTAGGCAAGGATTGTCTTTTTACCTGGTTTTCTAAAATGGAGACCTGGGCATCTTGTTTACACACTACCTGCTTATCCATCTCTGATAACTTTTGAAAAAGCCAGTATTAATATCTGATACAAGACCATATTTTTTGACAGCTTCCCTTACAGAGTTCAGAAAAATGACTAACTGGTACGTGGGAAAAGACCTGTCTGTGCTCCTACTAAGCCAAAATATGCAGAATGACATTTATAGGACTGCAGAGAATCCGTATGCAGGATAATTAGCTGTAGATAAACATTCTATTGGATCTCAGTTACTAAAAGGCACAAATGCCAAAACGCACAAATGCAAAAATGCACAAATGCACTGGGAAAGAAAGAGTCACAGATAGAGCTAGTTTGGATGTTTTTTCCTGTACCTACAACACTGCCTCCTGATGAGGACATCTAAGCTTTACTGAAACATTCTTCCGCTTCAGCACATTTAAAAGAACATCAATGGACAACGTCCAAACCTAAAATGCAAACTGACTTTTTCCCTAAACAGATATTCTCTCTCTCTCTCCCCCCTGATAACAGGAAGGGAGTTCCAAGCAACCAAAAACATTTATTTCCATTTGTGTAAGTGTATAGGGAAGGTTTTCCTTTTTCGATTGCTTTTTGACTACAAACAGTATTAAGCTCAGTGGAAGGAATGACTACTCACCAGAAGGCTTTGCCTGGGCAACAAGGTGAGGCTGGCCAACAAAAGCCTCCAGTTGTCTCACTCTGTCAGGCACATCTCTGAACACCTGCAGCCCAGCAGAGAGGAACAAAAGCAGTGAGTAAATCAACATCAATAGCAGAAGTTCATGTATTAGAGCACATACAATATTTTACATTACACTTGCTATACTGGCATGCTTCATAACTCAATAAAGTTTTTCAAAGTATCATTTAAAGACAATAAAAATGCCAAAAGGTGCTCAGTATTTGCTTTTCCAAAGCCTTCCATGTCTTACCTAACCCTTGGAGAGAAATAAATTAATTTTTATAGATTAGTTGTTTGCATGTTTGTTTGCTTTTTTACCGTCCAAGTATGAAAGTCAAGACTCACTAGGCACACTTCAAAGGAATGCTCATGATTTGTGATCACAAAAAACTAAGGCAATACATAATTAATCTAAAAATTAATTAAAAAAAAAAAAAATCCTCTTGCAGTGAAAAAAAATTAGCCTGCTGTTTCCAGAAAGCAATGATAGAAAACCAAGAACAGTATGACCAGCAGGTTGAGGGAGATGATTCTACCCCTTCTCTTGTGAGACATCACCTGCAGTACTGCATTCTACTCTGAGGCCCCCAACATGACAAGGACATGGGCTTATTGTAGCAGGTTCAGAGGAGGGCCACAAGGATGATTAGAGGGCTGGAGCAACTCTGCTGAGAAGACAGACTGAGGGGAGTTAGTGTTACTTAGCCTAGAAAGGAGAAGATTCTGAAAGGACATTACGGTAGCCTTCCAGAACTTAAAGGGAGCCTACA
>JAOWBP010001760.1:38443689-38456024 GCA_028571105.1 Tragopan temminckii | reverse complement strand
TTTAGAAACCTCCTTCTCATTCCCAGATAGTATTTACTCCTGACTGATCAGTTAACATCCGTTACTCCCACTTCCCCAATAGCAGTCTTTAATAACAGATCTTCTCCCCCATGTTATCCTATTTCTTCTCACCACCTCTCTTCTCACTGTTCTTTGGCTATACAAAACAAGGAAAGTTCTCCAAGTTTCTTTACCTATGAGGAATTCTTCACCCTCCTGAGCAGCTCAGTAATCGTACTAGTACCTTGAATTCACTTCCCTAATTAGCACAATCATAATTGCAAATGCAGTTCCTGCTGTGATAGGTCCAAATATGGTATTTAATTCCCTGCCAGTGCTTCTCTAGTAAATTCTTATATCACACATGCACACACACACCCCCCCTATGATCCACTTTTACCTTTCACTTCAGGAATTCACAAGAAAAATTAAACTTGCTCAGTAGCCAGTCAGCAGGATACTCAATTGATTAAAAAGAGAGTGAACTTGTTTACGCAAATACAACAGCAACTACTTTACATCACTTACATACATTTGTTGCAACTTCAAGGCTTTCTAATTTGGTCCAGCAGTAGACCTCTTTTTAATTGTTATTTTTTAAAAATGAGTAACTGTGATTATTAGATTCTTTTTAGTATCCAGAACTATTCTCTTTCACACATCCTAAAATTAAAGATATTTTGCTATCAAAGCCAGACAAAATAAACAGGAAAAATAACATACATACACACATCTAAGTAACAGGAAATGACCAAAACCTTTACTAGTTTAAACAGCAGGTTAAATACAGACTAAAGCATGCAACGAAGTATTAAATCTGCCCAATAAACAAGACAATGGTGCTTACATACCCACCTGTCCATTTATCAACTTGTCCATTCTTACAATACCCTTTTAAACCTACGGACTTTTGCTGATGTCTTCAGAATTATAAAGTGGACTTGTGGGTATTATCCTGAGTAAAATTCCTTTTACCAAATTCTATCAGTTGTATATATATTTCTCACTTTCTGAAACTGCCATCATCATCTGGCTAGATAACCATTATCAACTCAACCTGATTTCAATACAAGATGCTACCTGCTTGTGTAAGTAATCACACGGAGCTCTCACACAACATATTTCTTTGTCAATTTACAGTGAAAATATTCTCCAAAAGTCACATTCTGATACTTCACACGAAACATATACACGCATACATACACACACTCAAGGATCTTGCCTGTAATTCTCGTAAATTTTCTTCATGGTTGAACGTAAATCTCATGTCCAGAACATTTTCTGCATTTTCCAACCAGCAACGCAGTTCATCAAGCTTTTTTCTGTAATCTATCAGCTGCTGATTCTCTCCCTTTAGCCTTAAAAAGGAAAACAAAATATCTACCTGCACTTCTGCAGTGAACATGACATGCCAGTCAACATTTTCAAGTTTAATCTTTATAACTTTCTATAACATTTACAAACAGAGGAGGAAACCTTGTATCCTCAGACACACTGAAAATTCATGTATTTATCTCAGAATATTCCACACTTTAATCTTTGAAGGAAATTTAAGGCTCATTTACAAAGGATTTTTGTTTTGTTCAGAAAATAGCTGGTCAGCTATATTAAAAGGCTGCAAACACAGACTAAAGCTTTTGTTTTGAAGTATTGCTCTTGACTTCCACCATACAATTGTTTCAATTAGCATATATTTGACAGTGCAAAAACAGAAATCAAGGTAGAGGACTTTCAGTTTAGCTTCTGCCAAAAGAACTAGTTCAGTGTTCCTTCCAAAAAAGGTGTCTGGCTTAGCAATGAGATGATTTTGAAAAAGAAGAAAAAGTAATACAAGACAGTTTAAAAAGAAAAAAAAAAAAAAAAAAAAAAAAGAGGTCCAAAAAAAAAAAAAAGAGGTCAGGAAAATTCAGATAAATGACAGCATGCAATAGAATACACTAACTCTCACAGAGTCTGCTAAAGGAGAGTCTCTTCACCACATCTGGCCAGATATCCAAATTCCTGAGTAACTTGTTACCTCTGCTGTCTATCCATGACCTCAGCAGTGATTGCTTTCCAGCGCCTATTCAGTCCTGCCAGCTTCTCCTGCAGGAAGCTCCCATCTGTAGCAGAGAGGTTCTGTATGATCCCTTCTCCAGTTCTGTTCAATGCCAAAACACTGCTCTGATGGCTGTGTACTCCATCTTCAAGTTCCTGTCAGAAAAAAAAGCGACACAATTTTATTACTGACCTGAGATGATTTTGATCTATGGCTCATAATATGCACAATAAATCATGAGTGCATATTGTTTTACTAAAATAGGCACATGAAGCTATCTTACTTAAAGTAGGATGCTGTTGATTTAAGTTATTAAGCCTGTTATTAAATGTGGTTTAATTTTCTAACGAGTGTCATAAAAAAGATATGATGATACAGAATTCACTACTGAATACCACCTAGGATCACAAGAATTCATTCAAATGATCAGTGTTAGAATTCATGCTTGCTTTTGATTCCTTCCCAGTACTGCCAACAGGTATTAGGACTATTTTTTTTAATTTCTTTTTTTACAACTATTTCTTCTCGTAAATCATGGCCCTGTCTATTTCTGTAGCTTAACACTGTATTAGCTAGGATCATCATGCCTGTGCTCTCCAAACATCACAACAAATCCATGAAACTGAAGGAAGTCAGAAGACATAAGGATCAAAAATTCAAACATTCCTTAGAACTACAGCAAGCTTGAAATATTAGGACAAATTTCTCTGCAACCAGAACAGAAACAAGATACTTCAAGAAGGAGATGGGATATGGCAAAGAAAAAAAATTTCAAGCAGTAACAAGGATAAAATTAAAAAACTATGTGCTAGGATAACACTTGGATAGCCACTCCTTACACAGAAGAAAAAAAAATAAATCAGACCCTTAAAGTAGTGTTTTCCTCTCTTTTAGCGGAGAGTAGCTTAGTTAAACAGAAGAGTTTGTTATTTCATAATGCGGATCTAGAAAATTATCAAGTAATTAAACTGCAGTTTAAAGTACAATATTTATATATTAACTACAATATTTATAATTAAACTGAATTCTGAAACAATAAAATCTAAGGCACCCATAATTTAAATCTCCTCATTTTCTAGATTAAATGATGCCTGTATTTGAATTATCAAATTAAGTCAAGACAGAAGTCATCACGCTACAAGCAGGAATTGTGATCTTCTCCAGGAATCACTTTAAACTACAAATGAAAGTTACATTAATTGCAGTCTCATACATGACTCACATAAAAAAACTATAATTTTAGATAAAAATCTAGATTTTCTAGCTTGTCCCATTACTGCACATATTATACATACCTGCTGATGCAGCCCAGCTGTCTGCAGATCCAGGCTGCCATCTGGACCACGGGCATCAGCTAATAACCCTTCAGCTTCTGTTATCCACTGAGAGAGGTCATTGAGATCACAGTGGAACTGCCTCCATGCTTCAATTGCTCTATCAAAGGAACTGTAAAAATAACACATAGAAAAATTATCCAACCATTTCAATGAAAAGACTAAAATTTTCGCTCTAGTGATATTTAAGAATTCCGTACAACTTGACTTAGAAAACAGCTGAAGAGTAGCACATAGCCTAGATAAATAAGTCCCAGTAATGAAAGCTTCCTGACATGGGAATAGCTGGTAAAAGCCAACAGCGTAACTTCCAGCTGAAGGAAAAAAGGGCAGTCTAAAGCACACTTTTGTTTCTAACACTTAGAGAAATAAAGATTGATTAGCTGCATCAAATTGGTCAGCAGAACCTTTTTTCTTTGCTGTAAAGCAGTTCAGACATCAGACAGTATGAAATATCAAATATGATTAATTGCTCAGATTTTTTTTTTTTTAATTCATACACCATGCACTGTTGGTGCTGGAATTTAATAAATGAAGGTGATTTTGACAATATAGAAGTGACTGTATTACCAGAAGACTTGTGCAAGTAATTCTATAATTTAATCACACATTAATTTCCTATGCATTTTGCTATGATTTTCATCTTCACAGTCTCAAACTAATGTGAAGCTTAGCTCAAAGAGTAACATTTTCAAGTATGAAAAAGACTGAATTATCACAGTCAGAAAGTTGTTTCCAATTTAAAGTGAATGTTCTACAATGCTAACAAAGTAAAAAAAAAAAGAATCCATGAATGTTAAGTAAGAAAGGCATGTCAAAAAGCATAGAGAAAAATTATTTTCAATTTGTTGATTGCTAAAAAAATGGTACCATTACAAAACAAAGAGGAAAAATGTGTCCAAGGACACAGGACTTGAGACAAACAACACTTAGCAGCCTTACAGTACCTGAAGGGGGCCTACGGGAAAGCTGGGGAAGGAATTTTTATAAAGGCAGGCTGTGACAGGGTGAGGAGAAATGGCCTTAAACTGTAAGAGTGCAGATTTAGACTAGATATTAGGAAGGAGTTCTTTACTGTGAGAGTGGTGAGACACTGGAACAGGTTGCCCAGAGGGGCTGTGGATGCCCCCTACCTCGAAGCATTGAAGGCCAGGCTGGATGGGGCTTTGAACAACCTAGTCTAGAGGGAGGTGTCCCTGCATATAGCAGGAGAGGTGGAACTAGATCAACTTAAACGTCCCTTCCAACCCAAACCATTCTATGATTCTAACACAAGTTCTACATTACCTCTTGTAGACTAGAGAGTATCCCTTTTCAAACTAATACCAAAAGTATTCTTTAAAGAGACACAGGAGACCAGATCTCCTGCTAATAAGAAGATCCTCAGTGATGTGTGGAAAGGTATCATTTGCAGCCCATTATTTTTGTCTTAAGCAATTCCAATCGCAAAGACTTCAAGGTTACTGTTTTTATCCAGATGTAACATAAAATTAGCATCACAGAATCAAAGGTATCCAAAATCAAACTTCAAAAAGCTACATTACATCTATTTTCTTCACTAATTAAATTCAGCAATTCCAGAGTTCTAGAGAGATTATTTTTATCAGAATTGTATCTCGTTTTTAATCAAGGCTCATCCATATTTCCTGGCACATACAGAGCTTTGTTTTGTTACTATTTGTCATGTGGTCTAATTCCAATAAAGAAGAAAGCAAAAAAGAAGAATTCCTACTTAAATTTTTCTGACCCCATGTTCCAGTTCTACCACATCATTTTCTTGCACACATCCCATGGCAATACATTAGACTAACCTATAGACTGACCCCAAATCCCATTCCCCTTTTATTTCTCACATACATTTTACAGACTTTAACTGAACATACTGTCTCATGGTAGTATCTCATTTCAGATTTAATGTGAAGATATATTCTAAGCACTTAAAATAGTTTAAAAGAATATTTTAATGGCTTTCTTCAAAATGAAAATTTCTGAGGCATAAATTTTTTCAGAATCTAGAGTTTAAAACTGTACAACACTGAGATAGAAAGCTCTCATGGTTTCAGTTCCCAGCCTACAGTTACATCAGTATTTCAAGCATAGAGCTGTGGTTTCACTCCAGTTTTGAGGTAGATGCACTTGCACTTGTTTCAATACACAGAATGCCTGGGCTGAATGGTAAAAGCACAAAAGTCCTGTAAGCATACCACCAAGATTTGGCTTTGCCTGGCTTCCTCCACAGAAAGTCACATGCTTCCAAGCCACAGCTCACTGCCAAAGCACCAGCACTTTTAACTCAGGTGGAAAGTTTATGACAGAAAGAGCAGAACAAGCAAACCAGCACTGTTACAAGCACCACAACACAGGTTGTTGAGCCTGTGTGTATAGATAGACACACACACACACACACACACACACACACACACACACAGAATTGCATATGAAAAACCCACAAACATTTTGATTTACATGTGTTTAAATCAAACCAAGTCAATCAGATTCAGCTGAGTGCTTAAAAGCTTTGTAAGTGCAACTGAATTCTACTTGTGCTTGGCTACATTAGAGCTTTTATCCATGATTTAACTACTTAGTTGGAACTCAATCAGAAAATCATTTATAGCTCTGAAAACCAATCAGTCTTTTGCCAAGCATTTCAGATGCTGTTTCTACTAACCCTGTCAAAATCCACACACATCCTAGAAATAGAAAAAGCCAGAGACTACTAAGGATATAGGTTATCTTCTTTCTTATACTTAGGACAATACTGAATAAATGTTCGGTTAAAAAAAAAATTCTCAGTAATAAAAAGGGTTAAAGAATACAGATACCAAAATACGGTACTTTAACACTGATGCTAAAATTGTCTTCATTAATTAAAATGCATCATCTCATTAAAGTTTTAGCACTTAATATATTCAGGAAGTTGCATTCCATTTTTGCTTAAATTCCTAGTCCAGCAGTCTTTTTTGCATGAAAATTGTGCCCAATAATATCCTCATTAAAATGCAAAGCTTTACAAACCTTATGAAGTTGAAAAGTAATTTGTATTCAGTGAACTAAATGAGAAGGTGATTTGTTGCCTTTTGCCTGCTAATCATAAACACTGAAGTTACTCTTTGACACAATTATCTTTTTCAACAGGGAGATTAGGTTTCCAGTTAAACCTGGCTACTTAATGAAATGAAATTTTAGTAGTAAATGAAATCTTACTGACACTTACAGAAAGATAATATTAGTTAAAGCTTTTAAATTAAGTTATAGGGGGGAAAAAGGCATAACTAAGAGCTCAGTGTGACCCATGCTTATGAAGACAACAATATAGCTGCTGGCATAATCAGTAATGACAGGTATCAGATTCTGGAACATTTGTCTCCAAATGTTGGAGGGGACCATTGGCAGCCAGCAAAAACATAAAAAGCAACACCCAGCTGGAAACACTATTCTCAAATTAAAACATAGTGAAACAGCAGTGCTTGGTGATGCTTTAGAAATTCTGATTCTTCCCTGATCCAGTGGCTCAGAACTTACTGAAGTATCTGCTTAGACAATGACACCAACCATTTTTATCTTTATTTTCCACTGTCAGACTTGTCAGACATTTGTAAAACACTTCTGTTCAACGCATAGTATGTGCAGTACTTGATCACAGACACCAAGCATTCTCAACTTACCACTTACGATCATTGTACATTCTATTAATTCTGTCCCATTCTGCATTCAGCTGGGTTAGTGCATCTCCTATCTGTATTGCTTCAGGCCCAGATGCTTCCAGTATAACATCAGGCTGCTTCTCGTGTATGATCGCAATCTGATCCCCAAGTTTATCCAAAATATCTTTTACATTCTACAAGTACAACAACAACATAAACCATCAGTAAAATGAATGTGAGCAGGGAAAATTAATGTCCTCAGAATGTTATTCCAAAACAGTATCTACAATAAGATCATAACTATCAGCAGTTCATAGATAAGATCAGCTATGGCAACCGAACTTAACAGTCACACACAAATTCTTCAGAGTGTTCTCAGCAGTTTGTTTTACAAAGAGGATGAAATACTTCATATAGCTGATGTGTTCCTGAGGTAAAGAGACACATCGTATTTCTCAGAGCAGTACCATTAAACATTTTGTACCATTAAACAAATCCACACTTCTGTCATGAACACTGCTAATGCCTCCAGTTCTTCCCTCTGAACGTTTGGAGATGTAGTACCTTCAGCGCATCCTCCTGAGTTGAAAAATCCTCATAGATGCCAGTATTTAGCTCAGGTGCATTCAGCAACAGCTCAACATCAGCCATGGCAAGTAAGACCTTGTTGATTTCAACCAGGTATTCAGCTGAAAAAGGCAAAGTCCTAATTCCTGCGGCAAAGTGGCTTTTTAACCTCTGCTGGACAGTGATTGCCTAGAAGTACAAAAGTTCATTTTATGTTTCAAAGTGCAAGAAATTTTAAGGAAAAAAAGTCCAAGCCAATAGATTATATTCAGAATTAAAATCTCTTAATTAAAAGACAAAGGCTTTTCTAGCCAAGTCATATCATTTCAGAAAGCTTCAAATCCTGAAAACTATTTAATGAAAAAACAAGTTACAAAACAGTAGATAGCATGCTTCACAATAAGACTTTATTATTCCTTATTAAAACTCTGGGGAGGGGGAAGGGCACTGCTGTTGTATCTCTCACCTTGATTCTCAGCCTTCCAGTACATAAACTTCGTGACTGAGCCTGCTTTCCTCATCAAGAATTCTCATAAGTTACCAATTTACTGAAGCAGATTCATCTTCTCTCCAGATTCTTCTCAGCATGCATCCCCATCCATATTTCCCAGCTATTTTTAAATAAATTGATGCTTTACCAGTAATACAATATTAATTTTGCAGCAATAAGCGGTACTAACTCCTCAAGATGTTGGCAACTGCTACCCACTCTGGCTGTAAAACCAGATCACGTAGCCAAGTACCATCTTAGCAGAGTAAGAACAGTAAGTTTGGGCAGCTTTTTCTTGAATTAAAAATCACACCCTCCATCTGAAGTGTAC
Source organism: Tragopan temminckii (assembly GCA_028571105.1). Taxonomy (NCBI): domain Eukaryota; kingdom Metazoa; phylum Chordata; class Aves; order Galliformes; family Phasianidae; genus Tragopan; species Tragopan temminckii. Next base: position 38,447,617 of record JAOWBP010001760.1, on the reverse strand, counting down.
GGAAACCAACTGTAAAAAACTACACGTGGCCACACCTAGCAAAGGTAGCTGAGCAAAGCAGATACTCTTAAGACTGAAGGCAGTTTCTTGCTGAAAAAAATTTCTGTCCAACTGAACTCCACCACCATCTCTGAAAAGAGCCCCATTCTTTAAAATCAGCATTGAAAAGGTAAACCCACCTCTAAGTACTGAAGAATTCAAGCAGGTCACACTCCAGTACTTGATGAAATAGAATTCTCAACAAGAAATACATAGAAGCACTTAATTGCCTGCGTGAGTTACTAACAGCAATGGCTTAGAACGTGCTTACGAGTGCAAAGGCATAATCATCGGCTCACAGTGGTTTCAACCACTGCATTTCAGTGGGCACAGATATGCAGGCAGTTAGCACAGCTGCCAACAGTTAAAATATTAAGCCCCACTAACAAAGTTGCAGTGAACACCTGTCTACATCTTCCTCCTCCACGTTTCTTAGCATTTCCAATGTGTCACTCAAATTAACTTGATATAACATGTGTGGCATACGTAGTTCAAAAGCAAAAAGGACTGCAGCAAAAAGGTTATGTTAAATTATTTACCATTCAGGATTTCTTACGCATAGAATGTTCCTGAAGATATTATTTATGTAGTTTAAAAGCACACAGCAACTGACATCAATACTGAGGATATAAGGTGTGCTCTCTCAAGAAATTTATCACTAAGCACAGTATGTTTTCAGTCATTCATTGAACATCAAAGGAACAGAACGCACAGGTACAAAAACTGTTAGTCTACTGAAACCAAGTACCATTACTTTTGCTTTAGTAACACTACAGCAAGCAAGTGGCATAGCAAAAGCTAAAACTACTATGTATGTTTTAGCTACAAATCTAGCATCGTGGTTCTTGATGCTCCCCAAAGAAACATTTTCTTGCTGTGTTGTATATATTTTGCTAGCTTCCATCACTGGAATTTCGAGCAAATGCCGAAGGCTTTGGCAGTGGTGTGATTCTTCTGTGGACAAAGAGGTCCCCAGTTCCACAGAAATAAGACAAAGGCTGCACAATCGGAAGCAAATTTTACTCAGTAGTATGAGACATGATGATGTGAACAAGCATGTGAAAACTTGTGAAGAATGTAAAAGATCTGTGGCATTCAGTGAACTGGCTTTCCACTTGCTGCCAAAAATGATACACAGTGCAACTTCCTGCTTCCCCAACAGCCCCGTTCAGGGCCAGGCTGCTGCTCCTCTGCATAGCAGTGAACACCTCCTGGTGCTGTCCCTTCAAAGCACATTTCCTGCAGCTCTCTCATCACTGAGATATTTGCTCCCTTCAAAACCCTTCCTCTAAGGGCGAGCGTTGTAAACTATAGCTGAGTTAAGCGTTCTGCTGTTCTCTACTGTGCACTGCAGACTAGCAGCTTCTAAATTACAGCATTAAGTATTAAAAAAATGGAGTACCAGAAGTTGACATAACTGTGTCTCATGCAGTGCAAACATCTAAGTCTCACAGATGTTGTTATTTTAATTTAGGAACACACAAACCATTTTCTCAAAAAGCTATAAATTAAATATTATTTAGGAAGAGATTTGACAGGATGACAATCATACATTCTATAAACAAGAACTCTCAGTGAGAGAGGCTAACAATAATTTTAACTCAGCTAAACAAAATTTTGTTTTTGGCTAAACAAAAATTTGTTTCCTCCCATATTTAACACATACCTTTTTGACCTGCAGTTCTGTATTTGGTTTCAGATTTTCTTTCCCTTTCGTCTTTTATACTTAAACATATTTTTAAACAAAATCTAACAAAGATTCTACTCAAGGCAATATTCTGACTTGCTTCCAAAGTGAATTTTTGAAAATACTGCCCAAGAAATTGATATAAAATATAATGTGGAAGTCATAACCAAGTCTAATCTCAGATCACCACATATTACTTACCCCCTTAGCAAGTAAATACCCTTTAGTTCAGAAAACTCACACTTCTTAACCGATCCTTGTCCCTTCTCACTCTCAGCCAAAATAATTCACAACCTTTTCAGGAGGAAAAGTTTTCCAATGCTAAACTCACACAACCATGTTTTCTTCTATACTAATTAGTGAAGTCAGTAAGCAATATATTTGTTGACAACACTGCTACTGGTCCACATTTAAGTAAACCAAAACTTCCCCTGTAAAAAGCACAGTAGGCAAGCAAATACGTTTTCTTTATTATTGGAATAATGCCTGTGTTTCAGTTTATAAGAGAAACAGTATGGCACATGAGGCATCAAATTCACTCACCATCTGCAAAACGATCATTTTAAATTCAGAACAGCTTTCTAAAACCTGGAAAACTGTCTCAGGAACTTTAGTCAACTAATTACTTTTGCAATATAAGGTTTAATTTCTCTTTTCCCTCATTTGCAGCTAAGTTAGAATGGAACAATTCAATAAATACTAAAACAAGTTTAGAAAAGAAGGAATTCAAGGAAATGTTTATAGCATATCCCTATAAACTTATGATGTGGGCTTTTCTGCTCTCTGCAACTCCCTCACACCAAGGTGAGGTGTTGACCCAGCATTTAATTTAATACAGACCCTTTTGTTCATTTGCACTCATGGCTGAGAAGGAAGCTGCCATACAGCAGTCACAGAATCACAGGAGTTGGAAGGGACCCCAAGAGATCATTGAGTCCAACTTCCTGCTAAAGCAGGTTCCCTACAATAGGTCGCACAGGTAGGTGTCCAGATGGGCCATGAATATCTCCTGAGAAGGAGACTCCACAACCTCTCTGGGCAACCTGTTCCAGTGCCCCATCACCCTTACAATAAAGAAGTTATTCCATACATTTGTATGGAACTTCTTACGTTCAAGTTTTGGGCCACTGTTCCTTGTCTAATCACTATACACCACTGAGAAAAGCCTGCCTCATCCATTTGCCTCCCACCTCCCTTTTAGATATTTATAAACATTAATCAAATCCCCTCCTGAGTCTTCTTTTTTCCAGGCTGAACAGACCTACAGGCCTACAGACCTACAGGCTTCTCAGCCTTTTCTCATAAGGTAGATGCTTCAGGACCTTCATCAACTTTGTGACACTCTGTTGGACTCCTAGTCTGAGGCCTCTTGGATACATCAAGGGAGATAGGGGATCAAGCACAAGTAAGATGGTAACAATCAGGAATGGAGGGATGTTGTTCTTAAGGTATTTCAGTATCAGAGTTCCTTCTCTGCTGATGCCAATGAAATTCTGTAGCAACTGTGTTCACCTAAAGCAATGATTGTTTAGGGGAACACTATGTTTCCCTTCAAAAACAGCACAGTCCCAATTAAAAAATAAAAAAATAAAAACAAAAATAAAATTTAGAAGATCAAAATAAGAAGCGGCAGCCTCAAGACACATCCTTCCTGGCAAGTGTTCAAGATCAATTAGTGAAGCAGAGGAGAGAGTAAGTGACAAAAATTAAACTACGGTCACCTGAGGGAGGCTGCCTTATCACTAAGATACCAGAAGGCTGAAGACACAGCAAGGAAAAGCAGCAGCTTCTTCAAAGCAGAAAGGAAAACTGCTCTGGTCCTCATCTGAAAGCCCAATGGACACTGTCAGACTAAAAATTACATCTGGAAGTGTAAGGATTTTTTTGCACAACTAAATCTGAGCAAAGATAGCATTTCTTCATCCATAGTCTGTTGTAATAGCTCTTGCAATCTGTAGTTATATGATCTTATACGATATTCTGCATTCAGCACCATGATACCAAGACGAAGGAATTTCCTCTATCTAGAAATGCGAAGGATTAGCTACAGTATGTCCCTAAATACTAAGACTTGGGTAAAAGCAAAGGATTTTCCTTAGAGAAGATGAGCCAAGCCAAGCACAAGTGAGACCAACAGGGATGAGGAAGTCCAGTCTGAATCATACTGTTGTACTTCAAACATGGACAGATCCTCGTCCTTTC
>JAOWBP010001760.1:38406172-38436128 GCA_028571105.1 Tragopan temminckii | reverse complement strand
GCACGTGGCAGGGGGGTTGGAGATTTATGATCCTTGTGGTCCCTTCCAACCCTGGCCATTCTGTGATTCTGTGAACTAAAATATCCACTTGAATTCAAATCTTTTCAATATAAAAGCTGTCTTCTCGCACAGCAAAGGACCCTGAAAAGAAAAACTGTTTATAATACCTGCATCTTACTATACAAAGCAGAATACATAAACCTGAATAATTTGAATTAAGATATACTTAAAAGAAACATGCTTACCACTTACTTATAGCTAATAATCACCAAGTCAACATTTAAAGTACATTCATTATGTTTTTTAACTGAAATAGAAGCAAATATAGAATCCAGTACTTTGGGGCAGACATGACAGCAGAAAGTTGTAAAGAAAAGTTTTGCAGAAAATACAATCTGCCCTTGAAAACAGCTCTATAAAATAAATGTGAAATTTAATGTTTGCTGCAGTGCAATTAATTCCATTTCACACCGACTATACAATTTGTCTGGTCAAAATCTCACACTTGAGAACAACCCAACCACGGAAGCCAGAATAAAGTGACACTTCAAAAATTGCTCTCAATTTAGTGTTTGCATGTATTTATACAAAATAATATACACTTCGAAGACCTAAAAAAAAGTAAATTCAGAGATACAAACAGGACTGTAACCTCATATTGCAAATATCCCTGACTTACTGTCCTTCCCTAATTTCTTGTCCTCCTACGTTATGAGCTATAAGTGCACAGGCGACATTAGAATCCACGCCTTCTTGAATATCTTTACTTTATAAAAGATTTATAGGATCCATTTCAAGAAATTACAACAATGCTACCTGGGCACTAATGTAGCTTCACTCTGAATAAGCCTGATTCTGCTTGGACTTCTGTCTTAATTTAAGCAGGAAAAAAAATCCCTATTTCCCCCACCATCACCCAACCAAGCATTCAGTCATTTTTGAGTATTCCAAATTTATCCAAATGGGGATAAAAACTTCTAAGAAAATTATTCAAATTAATATTAAATGAAGTTCTTAGAAAGCACTTTTACATGTATTTTTTATTTCACCCTGAAGGCAACACTTAAATGGATTAGAAATCATCATGACATCTCCTAAAAATAAACAGAGAGAGAGAGAGAAAGAATTTACACTGACTCAAACTTCTCACATGACAACTCAACAGTTAAGTATCTTGCAAGCTGTTTTACAAACAGGTGTAACATCATACAAACACCTTAAGGAATAGCAGGTGAGCTTTAATGGAATAAGTAGAGTTCTATGAACCTTCCTTTCTTGAAGAAAGATCTCCCCTTTCAGGAACACACTATGATCATAGGGAATCTGAGACTGTTACAAGTAATCTTTCATCTCTCAACAGATTCCTTCTGGATGTAGCAAACAGTTTATGCAGAATCAAATGGCTTATGCAGTATCAGCTGCAAAATCAAAACCTTATAGCGCCTTCTGACATCAAAACAATAAATAAAATAAGTTATATGCAGATAAATGTCCATATAAAGATTTAGTTTTCTTACCTGTGCCCCGAGGTCGTTGTAAAGAAATTTCAATGCTGTCAGTTGTTCATCCATTCCTTTGGGATTATCTGTCTGTTGCTTTTGTACAATTTGCCTTCCTGTCTTGATGACAGTTTCAACCTCCAGTTTTACTTCACTGAGGGTTTTATAGAGTTTCTAAAGCACAAATATACATACTAGTGATTGATTTCTAGTTCAAATGATCAGAGTACTTCATTTGGCGCACTTAAACTCTGAGTTTTCGATTAAAAGCAAATCAAAGTAACACTGGGCAATGCAAAAATGTTTGAAATCTGCTTGGCAGACTCCTGATTTTCCATAATTTATTCTAGTTTTAATTTTTAATGAAGTAAATTTTATCCCAATAGTTCATTACTGTTTACTCCATAATATAACCCACATCAAAAGACTAACACTGTGATCTATGCTTGACCTTTACTAATTTTATTTAAACAGAAAAAATACAAAGAACCAAGCAATCCTGCCTGGAGTCATGCTTCCCATGGGTCAGGCAAGGCAATTCTTACATATAAACTCACCATTTAGAGATAATTCAAAAGAATTGCAGTGTTTTAATTTTCAATTGTTCTGTTGCTATTCTGTAAAAAAATTGTAACAGTATTTTCATCCCTAGCAGATTAGGCTAGAAGAATCACACTGTAATGAAACAACTCCAAATATAACTTAAGTACATTCCATACTTACCATGCACTTGTCCAGATGTGTTTGGATTACATCTGGGTCAGTATCCTTCACATCCAAGACATGAAGCTCTGCTTTTACACTTTCCAACACACGCTTGCAATCCAACATGCGCTGCTCAAAGTTGGCTGGTTTCTGAAAAAGCTGATACTTCGTAGACACTTCACGGAGTTTTCTCTGTTTTAATGAAAATTATTTTAAGAGATTGATTTAAATTAACATCTGCACTTTGATAACTATACTTAAAGCATCTCCCTCTAATCTAATCCATCTCTCATGCTACCACAACTCAGGATACATGTTAGCATCATTTGCCTGTCCACATTCCATCACCTATTTCTAATCTCCACACGTGGTGTAGAAGACCTCTAATTCTCTTCCAGCACAATTTCAAGATATCCATTCTACCTTATTTTCAGTACTTATCCCATGATAATTATAGGATTTCAGCTACCCTATTCAATTAATCTAGTGCTACTTATTTCCTAATGAAAGCATATAGAAATATACACTATTAGTTTTTGAGATTTGCTTGACCGCACCAAGCAATTTACAGACTAACAACAGCAGCATGCTATTTAAAACCAGAACCTCTTCAAATTTAAATGCTTAGTGTGACTTTCGTATTTTTACCTGCAAAACATCCAGCAGAGTTCCACCTCGGGGAGATCTGCATTCAGGAGAAGCAGGAGGGAAAGAGCGAGGACTTTTCTTGAGCTCCTCTAAGGTGGCCTCATGAGCTGCAATTTCAGCTTGAATTTTCTACCATATAAAAACAGGAAAAAAAATGTTACAACACATCTTGCAGAGAGGGAAAGAGCTTGCTTACTACTTAATATCCACCAGAAGTAAATCCAGTCTGTAATGTTAAATGATACCAAATTTAAACGTAAAGATTTAATTACAATTTTGATTTTAAACATGGCTCTGGTCACACCTTGCTAAATTGAAAACTACTAAGACTGTTATTCTATAAAATCTTCTGAAAATAGGAAAGCAATCCAGATCACAAAACCTGTCAATTAGAACATCAGTGCAGGAGTGAAATTAAACCCGCATGAATTAGTAAGTCTACGCTGAGTGCTATCACCAGATAAATCAAATTGATCAGTATTAGAAAGCTACATTAGAATACCTGGGCCTCCTGTGGCATCTGAAAGGCATCTACCCTATCAGTCAGGTAAGATGTCAGCTGTCTATCCAGCTCCGCTAAGTTTTCCTGCAAGACCTGCAGCATGTGGTCAGTTTCTCTCATTGTCTGAAGCTGCTGTTCCAAGGCGATCTGTCGGCTCACAGCCTAACAGGAAAGAAAGGTAGGATATGAGAAAGCATTTGTTCTGTAGGAACAATATTAATCTTTCTCAAAACAAGGTGAGGAAGACCCCAAAACTTCTATGTCAAAAGAACTGTCATCTTAAATAACATTTCTTTAAAACTGCGTGATTGATATCATTAACTAACAAATAATGCTGCTAGATACAAGGCTTTGAAAACAAGTCTTTCCTGCCACTTCAGGAGGAAAGCAGGCTGTTAAAAACAGGCATTTCAGAAACTACTTAGTCACTGGGAATCAGGGACATCACGATATGCTATAGCTTAGTGTTGTTTGATGTGCAAACCTGAACGTTTTCCATCAAAACAACAAATTATGTCTCCCCGTTAAAGTGTTAAAATGTAGGTTCACATTTCCTTCCTTCCACTGCCCCCTCTTAAGCAGCAAAACTTCTAAGTTCACTTGATCACTAATCCATGGGAGCACAAAATCCCCATTACCAGCACACACACACACACCGAGATAGAAAGTAATTAACAACGCCGCACATCAGCACTGCAGATACAAAAGCTGATAGCTTTCACATGGCAGTGAAATGCCACAAGGGCAAAAATAATAGTAAATGCTAACTTAAATGACAGCTTGTAACCTCTAGCTTATGCAAATGCATTCCTGTTGCTCACTGTAATGAGAATGAACCCAAATTTTCTCTGTGACTATACTTCGATAGTAGCAGGGGGAAAAAAAAAAAAAAAAGAAAACCTCTCCAATCCTACAGTCTGGCTGGGGCCTGTGCTACCACAGTACTCAAATGTATGCAACCTTAAGTTAATCCTCTTCTATCTAATAAACCATGAGACAAACATGAGAAGAGGAAAGGGGCAAGGCAACATACGGAGAATGGAAAGAATGCTTTCCTTCTGTTCCCTTATTATACAGTAACTTTTTCCTAGCACTTTCAAAGAGTGAAAACGTCTCTATTCATGTACTTCATTTTTACAATTAGTGAGCAGTACACCAGTATTCATGGTAGTAGGAAGGGAACATTAACCTCAGTTATTGAACTTTATTGAACTGGCCCTCCTGAGATCATAATTGACTTATTTTTTTTTTTAAATCAAAGTTATCTAGAAAAACATAGAGGGGGTTGGGGGGGAAATAGGAATGCAAATGTGCAAGACAGAACATGACTGGTAACAGGTGAAAATCTGTATTCTGCTCCTAGGGTATTATTCCAAATTGAAAGCAGCTGACATTATGAAGCTTTTTCCTCGTTTCCTGTGTTGAAGTCCTGCATCCATGAATTCAGCTAAGAGGAAGCATTTCAGCCCACTGAGTTGACAAACAGAGCCCCCAGATTCTTACCAAATGACTCAATTCCTCATAGCGGGCATTGAAAGCCTCCAATTTTTCACTGATGATATCATCAAGAATCCCTCCATCAATCAATGTCTGCCCAAGTTCCCGAATCTGGGTTCGGTTATCAGCTGGATGACGCAGGACTGATTCCAGAGACTAATCAGTGGAAAAAGTATAAATTCAATGCATTCAATATTTCTGAACTTTCAGAGGTAGAAATCTAGCCGCATGCAAAGTTTACAGTACTCTCAAGACAAAAAGTGTAAAGAAGTATGAATAAATTATGGCTTAATCCATGATGGCAAATACAGTACCTGTTCTGTTTTACAGAACCAAACTTCACAGCACTTCTCACCTATTCATCAATATTTCACACAGTAGTGCTGGAAGGAATTAATTTACAGAGGATAAGAGAGCATGAAGTTTCACCTCTGCATGGTATCAGGACTGGTACAATTGTTACAAACAAGAAAATATATTTTTTGGAGGGGTGGAGGGTGTTGGTCTTACAATATACATTCCAAATTCAGAGTACTACGTTAACAGGAAGAAATTAGAATACTCAACACACTGCTCAGTACCCTTCAAAGGGCAGAATTCTTGTTCTTTCAAATGTGTCTATCTGAAAAGTCAGCAGTACAACAGAATGACAATACCTCAAGAGCATCATTGACAACATCCAACTTATCAGCCAGATTTTCTGTCATTTGCACTCTTTCTTCTAGAGTGTTTAGCCAAGCTGTTTCTAAATCAAGATATTGAAGCAGCTCAATCCAACAGGACCACACCTCCTAGAAGCAACAGAAAAATTGAAATTAGCCTAGAAGGTCAGGCACAGGCTTGAAGAAATTATATTTCACAGATATCTCCCCGCATTAGTCAAGTAGAACACATTCAAAAATTGAGCATTCTACAATAAATTTTAGATAGAAAAACTTGCTACTACAGAAGCATGACAAAAAGAAATACGCAAAACACATACAAAGGTCTCTAAACTCATGCTAAAAATATCAGACATCCAGATACTTCTAACAATTTAAGAATGCAACAGAAATTCACCCACTCCTCCTGAAATGTAGGACATACACAAAAACCAAGATCAACTTGTTCTAATTATTGAGAAGTTTCTGTTGTTTCTGAAGAAACAGAGATAACAAAGCTCTGAGACATTACTTATTTGTACAAGTGTTGATTATGGAACAGATTTTAAAAGCAAATCCAGGTGGTTTCTCATGCATTCCAAAGACCTCATCTAAAAAAAAAAATCTTGGAAAAGCACCACTGCAAAATGCATTGTCAAAGTTTCTGGATTTTGTGGCACAGACATTTTTAGCATCCTTCTCCATTCCTCATGTCACCTACCTGAGTTTTGTTTGAGATCTGCTAGTCTTACCTCTAAAGTGTGGCATTTCCCCCGGATCCGATTACACAGTAGCTGGTAGTTCTCCAACACAACATTCAGCTCAGTTGCCAGCTCCTGACCTCCAGATGGCACTTTAGTGGCCAACATCTTGATGTTGTCCTTGAGAATTTTCACTCGCACCTCCTTCTGCAGCACATCCTCTTTTGCTCTCTGCCCAAAAAGAAAATATTACACAATTCAATTGCCATAGCATTCAGTTGTTAACCATTCAAAACAACCATCAGCAGTTTAACACCATAAGCGTAGTTGCCAGAATATTCTCAAGTCTGAGCACAACAAAATACGGCTAGAAAGATCATATTATTGGCTGTTGAATTTTGCCCTAATCAGAACTTAGGAAGCAGGATAGCTGAAAGGTAAGAGACAAACTTTGACTGGACAACGTGGAAACAACTAGAAGGATTCAGAAATAGAAATTTTCCTTAGCTCTTTCTTTTCAGGTTTCAAGGACAGTTTTATGAAGTTGAAGTACCTCTGATATATAAGGCACTGTAGTTTATGGTAGAATTTAGTACATGACAGCATTATTGTTGGACATATTGTTCTAAATGTAAGGCAATTAAAAAAGAAATTTCAGTTAATGAAAGGGCAAAGGATAGAGATCCGTAACATTCTACTTTATGACTATCTCAACCTACCTCACAGCATTTAAAATTTACTTCCTCAAATTAGTAGGAGCTCCATTCAAATAAGAGCAGAATTAGGCAAGCTAAAGAGTTTTTCAAAATGTCATGTAAAAAATGCTCCTGGGTCAAATACACAGAGGGTGCTCTCCCCCAGTATTGGAGGCAGTCCCAGCATAATGCTCTTGATACAGATGTAAGAGGATACACAATTGTTACAGTAAAAGTTCACAGGCTCACTGACACATCTGTCAGATTAAAAAACACAGAATATAACCTGGATTTGATGGAGGTTGCTGTGCTAAATCAGATTTCCCAATTAAAAAAAAGTGTTGGGTTTTTTTTCCTGGCATGTTTTCAGCAGGCTGTCAGACTTCGAAATCTCAAATGGCCTCAAAGGACATAAATATATTAATAACACTTGTTAAAAACTGCTTCAGAAAACCCCTTTAAAAAGAACAGTTTGGATCTTCAAATACATTTGTCAAAACACTTGTAAGGAGCAGAAAAAAAACCTTTATTTTCTACTCAGAGTAACCGTGTAGTGAATAATTCAAAATATTTGTCAAGACACACCTGAACTCCCACTGAATTGTTTAAAAGCAGAGAGAATTACTGTTTGCTCTGTACATACAATCTAAGAAAATTACCTATTCAGCTGATAATTTATATTGAGACAAAAATAAATCCTTCTCTTCTTTTTTTTGACAACAATTCCTAAATTAGGGGGATCAGCATCACTATTTGCAACAGATGAGGAACACAAGATAACCTTTATTACAAAGCTGTTTAGAACTGTTTTACTAAATGCAGAGTTACTATAGCATGAGACAATAAATAGAAGTCCAACAGCTGGAAGCAGAATAATATGGTTTTACAGCTGCTAATTTAGACAGACAGAATATCACATTGTCCTCCTCTAGTTTATTCTCCTCTAATAAGGTAACATATTCTCAGGATTTAATGCATTGCAAGCCTTCCTGACTTAGAAGGCTCTGTGTGCTACTAGTCATTATAAAATCCCTATGCATCTTAGCCAAATACAACACCTGCTTTTATAGTTTGTGCTTTAAAACAAAAATTTCCATGAAGCAAAGGTGAAAAATAGCACTAATCTTGCCATGACCTGAGTTCCTTTACCTACAGACAATAATTCCACAAAAGATCAGCCCTTAGAAACCAGTAAGTTTTGTTTCCCTTTAATCAGGTCTCTACAATGACCTGATATGCCTGACCTTCATTTCCTCCACAGCATTCTCTAACTCTTCAGGGGACTTGTATTCAAAATCCTTCTCCAAATATTCTTCTTCAGCTTGGGTCATCCATTCTTGCATCTCTGCCAAATCCTTCTTCAGATTTACAGCTTTTTCCTGACTTTCAGACAGGCGATTTTTCTGACTAATGATCTAGAATTCAAGGTGAAGAAAGAAACAGCAGTTTTGGTACATAAATGTCCTTGTGTAGATGAAAAACCACAGGTTTCTGTTAAAACATTTTCTGCCAAAGCATTTTTAAGCCATTGTAATTAGCAATATTAAAATTAGCTGTCCCCCCCTCCATCCACGTCACTTTTAGCAGATCAACAAAACCTAGAGGTAAGGAAGGGAAAGAGGATATAGATTTCGTCCTTTTGTGTAAACTGGTGGCAATTCAACTGTCAGATGTGGGGAGGAGGAAACAACAAAAGGTGAAGAAAACACTCTTCTGATCACAGCTATCATATAGTTAGGTACATCCTTATACAGAATACTTTAATGCCATCAGGCCTCACACTTTTCTACAACCCAGCCAGCCTGGATAAAGGTTCAAGGTTCATCAACAGCAAGGTTTTCCTTGTCAGGCACTGTGATGAAAGTAAAACATTTCTACAGAAAGCAGAAAGCTTCCACCCAAAAGAAACATCCACATACTCCAAACTGAAGAGGCAGTCTATTTATAGCCATTTATTTTTCAAAGCTGCCTGAAAGGAGGCTGAAATTACTCAGCCAGAAAAATATTCCAAATTTCAGGGGCAAGTTTAGGTGGTCAGATTTTTTTTTTCCTGAGAAAAGAAAAAGCAGTATGAAGCAAAGTAAATATTTCATTTTAATATACAAATAATTAAACTGAAAGGAACACAGTGAACTCTTCAAATACCTAGAAATGCACATATTTAAACAAAACCCCTGTTGCATAGGGATTCCCTAATATATTTGCGCTCGTGAAGGATTTACTGTGCCAGGTTGAATTTTAGCCATTTTGATAGCAGAACAAGTAGAGCGTATTTGTCGAAGAGTCAAAAATATATTGTCAAGAGTCCAGAGAAGGGCAATGAAGATGATCCATGAGCTGGAGCACCTCTCCTGGGAACACAGGCTGAACTAATTCAGCTTGTTCAGCCTGGAAAAGCGAAGGCTGTGGGGAGACCTCATTGCGGCCTTCCAATATTTAAAGGGCATTTATAAATGTGAGGGAAATCAACTTTTTACATGGGTAGATAGGACAAGGGGAAATGGTTTTAAACTACAGGAAGGGAGATTTAGATGAGATGTCAGAGGAAAGCTTGCTATGAGAGAATAGTGAGGTGCTGGAACAGGTTGTCCAGAGACGCTGTGAATGCCCCATCCCTGGAAGTATTTAAGGCCAGGTTGGATGGGGCCGTAGGCAATCCAATCAAATACTTGATCTAGCAGCTGGCAACCTTGCCCATGGCAGGTGAATTCAAACGTGATGATCCTTGGGTACCACTTCAAGCCAAGCTATTCATTCTATAACTCTAAGAAACTGTTTCACTGTTCCACCTCTACACCACACTCCCAGTGTCATGAAAATGAACAGATGCAGTAACAAGTAAGCGCTAGCAACATACGAAGAACTCACCTGTTTGCTCAGTTTCTCCCATTGTGTCTGGCAGTCTACCAGCCTAGATTTTGCCCAAGTATTTATGCCTGCAATAGACTGACTTCTTAAAGCTGACTCTAGTTCTTTCATCTCTTTCAGCGAAGGCTCAATCTTCTCCATTTCATTAACAAAAATCTAAACACACATAGAAAATAAAAAATAAATGTATAGAGTACCAATGATTTTGTAATTTTAAATTATTTCAGAGAAACTTTACTTAAGGAAAAAAAGTGAACGTTTTCTGTACCAGACTGTTTAGAACAATCCTGCAGTGGCCTAAAACATCAGAGCTGTGCAACTAGAAATACATCTTGCCATACACAGTGCAAACTTTCTTGCACACCAGATGTCAACACTAGAACAAGTCAACTTTCAAGATGACGTATTTCAAATACCCTGATGTTTCTAGTATACCTCAGATGCATATTCTTCCTCCAGAAACAAACGTTTGAGGTTACACTGTAATCAGTTACTGTCAGTTGACATTGTATTGACATTGTACCTAACTTTGATCCTCATGTGACACCAGATAGGAAGGAATCTTACTTGCAAGTCACGTACAACTCCTAAACCATACAAGTTTAATCATACATATTTGCTTATCATTTTTAATATCCTTGAAAGTTTTATGCAGAAAGAAGTTTTCACTGATAGATGTGTCATAAAACTGGGAAAAAAATTAAACACTTTTACAGAAGAGTTAATGTAAATTGTGGATAAGTATTTTTAAATATAGTGAAGAACTCTGAAATGTACAAAGCATTATGGCTACACACATAAGGAAGCACTTAAAATTTGGTCCTGAAATAGATAAGACAATTCTGGCAGACTTTACATAATATACCATGGGCAATAACAGTAGCAAAATAATAAAGAAGAGATGGTAAATGTATGATTTCAAAAGATTCCTTAGGAAAACAAAACTCACTGTGCACTGGTCAAGCTGTCTTTGAAGTCCTTCACTATCTCCTTGAGCAGCCTTTTCTGTCAGTAAGAAACCTTTCACGCCATCCATCCACTTCTGAACAACTTTTGAATTAGTCTATATCAAACATAGTAGCAAAGAGTTGATAATGCTGTGAGTATGGCAGTTGCATTTCAACTACTTTAATCAGAGTTAGAAGAATGTTCCAGAACATGCAAGCATTCCTCAGATTTTGCGTCACACCACTTCCATTATTTTCTTCCTTCAATTTCTCCATTCTTAACTTTAGGTGAAAACTTAATTCTCGATAGCGATACTCTTGCACCCATGGTTTAATTGGCATTGTACTCATCCTGGCTATCACACAGAAATGCTGGATAAACTAAGAAGACAAGCACGGTTTCAAAAAGTACGTGGCTATCCTTCAAATGAAGAACTTGCTAGAACAATGGAAACTGTCTTTTCTTCACACTGTAAACTATGTGCAGCCATTTTCATCACGCTCTTTTGAAGGATCTGCTGCACTCCAAGAACAAAACAGGGCCCCTATAGGCATCTATGTGATTAGACGAGGAAAGCATAACAGTAAACATACTTCAGAGGTGGAAGCTATGCAGGGAAAGCCTCAAAGAGAAACACAGGCATAAAAAGCAAATACTGTACGGGATTAGACTAAGCACTAAAAAATTCCAGCTGCTGGAGCCAATGGTAGCTACAGTATGCACTCAATAAAGCAAGGCACAGAAATAAATTTATAAATACAGAATTGCAGTCACCCGACCTAAAATTTAGCAGTTGCCTTATATTCTGGGTAAAGTGGGACAGGAGGGTTGCCATCACCTTCCCACACAATTGTGAATGTTCACTATCACCCTTACAAACAAAACCACTACAAACTTGGAGAAAAGATTTTTCTTGTCCTGATTCAACTATGTTATATGATTGCCATTTTTAATAATATAGTTGAACTTTTTTAAATCTAAAGTTCTGGGGGTTTTTTTAGCAGATGGTATCTTTCTATTTTGACTCATTTGTCACAACAGAGCATTCTTACTGGAGAAGCCAAGTCAAAATTCATCAGCATTATCTTCTATTTTTCACATCACCAAAGAAGAAAACACACACTTGTCTTTCAAGATCCATACATTATAAAGTGCTTAAAAAAAACAACTCAGAACTAACGAAAACACGTTAGATTACGATTACATTTATATCTAGGACAATGCTACCATTAGAGGTCAAAGTCACGACACTTTCCACAAGCCTCTTCCTTTTCGGAGGAATTTTGTTCAGTTCATGAGCCTAACATTTTCCAAATCAGACCCTAGGAGGCTCTAACAGTGAACCACAGTTTAAAAATATCCATACCTATATATACACACACGTAAGAAGTTGCCATTTGACAAGGCATTTTAACTTACATTTAATTTAGCTTGCTTACAGAAAGATATGCACAGCTAGCTAAAGATAATAAGTAGCTAAAATGAATTAAATGGGATTATTCACAAAGTTAGACACATATTTAAATAACTTGCTGAATCAGAAGTTCAATGAAGTAAACGCTCCTGCACTGCATAGGTAAATAATTATCAAACGCTCAGTGTAGGCCATGAATGTGTAAGAGCTCCCAGTTGTTAGAAGTGAATTAAAACAATGGATCTATTTCTAAAATTTATTCCAGCAAGGAAGATCAAATGTGCTGAATATCACCTTTTGGACTCCTGAAAAAAGCCACACTATGTACAGCTACGCAGTAGATTTAGAAGAACTGAAGGTAATACTCAGTCAAAAACACAGCAAACAAACCACGTTATTACAGACAGAACAAAAGATACAGAAGTGTTCTAGCAAATACAAGAAGTAATTGACCAAGGGAGTCTTGTCTACTTTTCCCTTCACATGACTATTACAGACAATATCACAGCAAAACCAATAAAGCACAGAAACAGGTCATGTCACCAGTGCACACGCTGTCAGCCTGGGGGAGCCTCTATCACAACAGAAATTGCAGAAATGACATCTGAGAAGCAGGTCCTACAGACGGAACTGCCATTGCCTTGTTCATCGGACTAACGAGGGCATTTTAAGCCATGTTCATTTGTCTACTTACAATTTCTTTTCAAAAACATAAATGTGAAGAGTGCTGTTGTAGAACCTCACAGTAGAAGTGAATTAGGAAAAAAGTAAATATTAAACACAAACACTTGTGCACAGTTGTAAGTAACCATATGTTCTCCATGGCTTGCCACCCACTTATTCCATTTTTCCCCCCTCCCCCTTTTATTTTTTCCACTTTTATAGTCAGATACTTCATCTCCTCTCTTAACAAGTATCCAGTCATTATCAGTCAAGCTATTTTTGTGTCTCTGGTATCACATCTCCAGTATTGACTCGTTCAGCGTCTGCTCCACAAGAAAGAAAACATACACTTATAAGTAAGTAGGTCTAGCTCAGTGCAGCTACAGATAAATCAAGACAACTGGAAAGGTACAATAATTTATGAGCATGACTGATAAGGAGCTGTTGCACAAATGAGATTGAGAAATGCTCATAT
Organism: Tragopan temminckii; assembly: GCA_028571105.1. Classification (NCBI taxonomy): domain Eukaryota; kingdom Metazoa; phylum Chordata; class Aves; order Galliformes; family Phasianidae; genus Tragopan; species Tragopan temminckii. The sequence continues at coordinate 38,422,872 of JAOWBP010001760.1, read as the reverse complement.
GCAGAATATTTATTCCATCATCCTAAACAGCTAATAAGTGTAAGTAGAAAGAAAGGGAAGATAACAAGGCATCGACCTAAATGTGTATCTCAGAGTCAGAAGAAAAATTAAGGACAAGGAGCTTGCTCATAATTAAATAACAAGGACCTGGCTATGTCTGTAAAAGTTCATTTCTTTTAGGAGCCACTACAAGCCAGTCCATTTTGGCAGATCACAAGGCAGACCCCACTGATCAGTGGCTCCTCCTCAGCCTGAGGCTGCTGCAGAGAGCTACAGAAGGACAGATTCTAAAGAAAACAGACTAAAAGCAGAAGTTGTTTTAGAAGTATGTGTGAAAATACATGTATTCTTGAGCATGTTTTAAAAAGAGGCTTTTATTTTGATGCTTCAAGTAACATAGCCTAATAATAACACAAAAATTCTACAAAAAAGAAAAACTTTCTCTGAAAAGCTGCAACTCCACCTACCATGCGTAGGTTGGTTCATGGTTTTCACTTACAATCTCACTAGGCTAGACTGCTATGCTTTTCCTCCCTCCATCCCTTCTAGGAGCTTAGTAGTAAAATGAAAGTAAAATGAAAGGCATTTTAAGTCCTCAATAAAATTATTAGTGAATAACACATAATGAGCAGGAGCAAGCTTCTCCCTCCAGCATTATTTCTATGTATAGTTTTTCATGATTGTGGGTTTGCATTCTGCTTTTAATTTTAGTTAGAACGTGTTACTCCTACTATGACGCTTCTTTTCCAGATTTGTGGTTAAAAAAAGGCTTTGAGGTTTTTGCTCTTTCCAGCCATAATCACCAACAGATTGTCCAACTCTGTGTGCAGCATCATCCAAGTCAATTACCTGACCACATTAATGCAGATGCAGATTTCAGTATACATGCATACAACTGTAACTGGGCACTCATTAAAGTTCCTGCCCTGTTGGAACTGAAAGACTCACTGTACATAAACATTTTCTTCACTTGCTTTTTAACAGGCTGTACTAATTAACTGTTGACAGAAATTAAACTTGAAGGAACAGGTTTCCTGTAGCAGGTATGTAATTTCAGTTTTAAATGTCAACCTAATAAAGTGTTGGGCATCTGACACCAACCACAACAGAGGGCTCTCAGCCCCTGGTGGGATCAGACCTTCAGCAACACAGCTGACATACTCTTCATTCTGGTGTAATCTTTGCTTCTGGTACTGGCAGAAGATGAATGCTAATTTTAAGTGCAAAACAGTGCTATTAGAAGATAAAATAATATACTGGACATTTTAAAAGCCACACATAACTCTTCTACAAGTACATTATCTGCTTTCAGGCTCTGTCCTGTTCCACAACCATTTCACTTCTCAGTCAGTATCATCTGAATGCAAGAGTATAAGAAAGGAAGGCCTCTATAACAATTGAGTCGTGTAACAAAAAAATCCTTTCATTTTACCTCAAATAATCTCAACTTGGGTGTAACTTCTTCCATTAATTTAACATCTTTGGAAGTCTTGAGCCTTAACTTGTCCCAGTGTCCTTGCATGTGCCTGAACTGTTGCGTGTAGACCTTTGTCCTATCAGAAGACTGTTTCTCCAAAGCCTTTGTTTCTTCAGCAAGTTTATCCACCCTGGGCTTCTGGGCTTCCAGTGTCTCACAAATAGTCTACAAGGAGAAGGAGGGAAAAATATACCTGATACTGCAAGCAAACGTATAACACATTCACATACAAACACAAGTACATCAAAGTAGTCACATGAGCTGAAATAACCATTTCACTAACATTAAGAAAGAATGATAGTTTACGATATAATGTGAGACATAAAAAAATGCTACTGCTCTTTTAAACTGAGCATGTTTGCAATTTTACTTAAAATTTAAGAGAAACTCAAAATTGAGAAATGAAATCACTACCATTAACTTAACTTTATAGTATTTACATTTAATACAGATAGGTGGGATGCATGAACATGCATTTTAATGCATTGTGCTGAGAAAGAATCTTTTTTGGTGTGCTTACGCTTTCATTCTCACTTTTCTTCACAAGAAAGAAACAACATAAAATGTACCATTTCCTCTAAAAGGATAGCTAATGATGCAGTGATAAGATTGGGAACAGGGATGTATGCTTCTGAAAAGAAGAGCTTTCTGTGCAACAAGCCACAGAGACAGACTGAGTCAACTCCCTGCTCAAGTCTATGCCTGAAAAATTTATCAGTGCCTGTCATGGTGAAGAAGAGGGAGCTGTTCAATCCCAGGCCCACAGGCAGTGCATTATCCACATTTTGTTCTGATCTCCTGTAACAATCCCTAAAGATCCCACACTGACATACTGATTCTTCTCAGGTTAATTAGACTCTGAAGACAACAGGAAGGAGGGATCCAGAGACAAATAGGAAATGACAAATCTCCAGAGGCCAAAAGTCATTGCAATTCAGCCAGTGTATGGAACAAAAAAATCTCTGCCAGCCTTAACCAATACAGAAGAAACAAACTCCTTTGTTTCTTGGGTTACCAAAAAGAAAAAAAAAAAAAAGATTGCTCTCTGCCAAACAGAGGATAGAAAGAAACAGCCTTCCCCACACCCAGTAACTGGAATTTGAGAGCTCCTCCGGAGTCACCTGCAGCCCTCTTTTTTTTTGTGTGTGTATTTTAAAAAAAGCAGTACAGGAGATGCATGACTCCTTCCCTGACTACAGGGATCTGTCATCCACAGATTTTCAGATACTTTGTATGTTCATAATAGGAAACAAAAATTCCACTTCTACTGCGCTGAATTTGTATGTCAATTACCCTTATTGTTCACAAACACTTTTTTTCTTTGAAAGGCAATCTGAAGGCCACTGGAGGACAGTCATCCTCTTAAAACACCCTGGTAGGATGAAACTGGATGAAGTTGCTGTCCAGGTGATCACCAGGAAGGCATCCCACATCTAGCTAGGCTACAGCACTTGCAGGAGCCACTAAGCAGGCAGCCTTGTATCAGCCACATCAACTCCCAGCTCCACCAATAAAGCTCCTATGAAGGGGGACACTCCTGGGCTCTGACACCCTCTTTGGGGCTTCTTGGCACAAAGTAGGTAAAAAAGGTAAGGATTACCTTTGTCTGCTGCAAGGCTTTTTCAACCTTACTAGGATCGCTCAGCCCACTTGCAATTGCCTGCTGCTTGCACTCCACCTCGCTCAGCATATCCTTCAGCCTCTGCAGAGAGCCTAAGAAGTTCTGGCTAGGTAGGCTTTCTGTCTCTGTTATTGTTAGAGGTTAATTAATACAAATACAAGAAAAGAACATAAACACAAGATTCAAACTATAAGAGATGTGAATTAGCATATTTGTTAAAAAAAGAAATCATGAAACATACTGAATCCTGCTAGAAATTCCAAGAGCTAAAAGTCCACGAATGGCAATATTCTTTTCCTTTCTAAAAATATATATATAGTCTTATATAAATCTCAATTCCATTTTACGTAATTAAGCACCTAAATTACCTGGAGAGAGGGAAAAATCAGTAATACTTGGGCTTTTGTACATTTAAATCCCCTCAATTTAAACACGTATTCATACACACAAATCCAAAATACTGGCAACTTTCAGCGTAATGCTGGAATAGAGGCATTCTTTGGGAACACTGAAAAGGGGATTTCAGTTTGGACAGAGCATCTGCTTGAAGTCCTTCTTTGCACTTCTGATTTTGACCAAGTCTGTCCTCTGTGGAATTCCACACAGGAGGCTGCATGTAATTCTGGAGTTTCATAATGAAAACTGAAGTTTTCAAAAACTACAACAAACAGTAATTTAGCTGTAAAAACAGTAGTCTGCTATGCACATCCTCCAGCCTTGAATTCTTAAGCAATTTCATTACTTCACCATGAGTGAAAACTAATCTAGAACTCGCTCTGACTCACCAGGTAGCTTTTCAACAGCTTGCCATCAGAACTGTTGTGCCATTTATAACTAAGGAATGAGTCAACATGCACAGAGAGAAACACAATTATCTAACTTGCTGTTCTTAAAAAGATAGTACCAATTTACAGGGAAAACAAGAAGAGCTTGCTATAAAGCAAACAGGAGAAATGTCACTAAAATACAGCAAATCTTAAAGGAGAAAAAACAGTAAAAATAGCCTCTCATTCATAAAAAAGTAAGTCATAATTTTCATCAAAAATGTCAGTATTGATGGTACTGAGCACCACTCAATCAGGGACTTTTCAGACACTTAACAACCATGAAAAAAGTAGGACTTGTGTCAGTAAGAAAGCCTGCCAAGTTCACAAATGCTTGGTTTCTATACTAGCTGTTCCTCTCCATTACATGGCTCAGGAAATTCTTCCAACTTGCGGCAGTTCAAGCTATTTTGTAAACAAAAACCCTGAACTGGCATTTCCCTTTGCTCTTTAACTATGGGTAATCCAGAGAAAATCAACCATTAGGAAAAAAATAAATAATATACTTACAAATGTAAATGCAGCATACCAAGATACGTAACATTTTTTACTGAGTAATAATTGGCTCAAATACTGTAATGTTCCCTCAAATAACGTGTGGCATAAGAATATTATGGTCACACAAGATAACCATTTTACTGGTAATCTATATGAACCAATTCATAATAATAATCAAAATAATTACTCTTCACAGTAAGAATTAATGTATACACTGTAATTTGAGCATGGTAGATATACATTATTCATACAGTTTTCTGTATTGACATGACTGAAGTATCCAGGCCTTGTGCAACTCACTGTATAAATGGCCAAATAATTTAGTACTTGAGTCTATTTTTACTACACATAAAGTAGATGCTCTTCCACCTGGGGCCATTAACAAAACACTTCCTCCAATTTCTCAAAAACAAAATGAAAAAAAAAAAATGATTATATGTCTGTGTTCTTCATATTCAGCTGTAGAATATCAACAGAGATATCTATTTTGTGCAATGAAGTCAGCATGATTATTTTAATACTCATAATGAATTTTTTAATGTAACAAAAACCCAAGTATAACATGCCTGAAAAGCAAGCCAAATTCCAAATAATTTGAAATATCAGTATTACAAAAGGAATTGTGTATGACTCAACGAGGCCGTGAAAAAAGAATGAGCTCCATTCTCCCATTTAGTTTTTAAAAGTTTTCCTTCATCTTCCATTTTTAATTCCTAGTATTATTTATTTCTGTTAGCGACTGATCCAAACAACTTTTCAAACTATATCATTCACTTTAAGTATGATTTTCCTAATATATTAAACATAGTATTTTCCATTCACAGAAAAACACATCTATACATGCAACAATATAATCTATGAATATCAAAACAAGACTGTATTAGTACGTCAATGTAAAATGATATAGATATAAAATGCACATTTAATTTTAGATTTTGTTACAGGGGAAACTCAGTTTGAAATTGGGAATAAAAGCCTTTGACAAAAATATAAATATTGTGTTTGAATTAATCGCTCACTGAACATCACTTACAAGAATTCCTTCTCTCTCATTTCCTTGCACTACTATTTTTTTGCATTTTCTCTTTATCTTTACAACTTTAATCCTAGTTGCATTTGAAAATCTTCTAAGTCTTTGACAATTTATCATAATTGATGGAAACTATGATCTGAATACTCCTTAAAGACAATCACATAATGTGGTTGAATGAGAAAAGATTAAATAAAACAAACAAAAAAAAAAAAAAAACAAGGAAGTTACTGTCTTGCATGAACAATTATAATCTCTGGACAATATTCTCACAGTAACTGCATTAATTCCAAAGTCTCTTTAAAATTAAGCAGCATCTCTGCAGCGCAAAGGCTTTGAGAGCACACTGCTTATCGTGTCATCCAAAAGGTATTACTCAAGAGAAAAGGAAGAAGAAGAAAAAAAATAAAAATAAAAAAAAATCAGAACATGAGAATTGAGAGGACTTTATAAAAGAATATTTACCTTTCTTCAGCTGCTGGTGACGTTCGTCTAGTTTCTGGCAAGTCAATTTGAAGCGATCAAGAAAACCATTCAGGCTCTCTTGAATGAAGTTTGGAGGCATAGGCTGAGACGTGAGCACCTTGCAGGTAGCTTTCAGGTGTTCCAATCGTGGACTCAAGCTTATAAGATAAGTTAACTCCCTCTGTAAGAGATTAAAAACAGAATCAAATTGCACCCTGTTAACACAAAGGTGTAAGCTAATGTAAAAACTTATCTACATTGCTAGGGCAACTATGATGCAGGTACCAAAATCTTCCAGTCACATCCAGTGCCCTGGAGCCTCTCAGAAAATGAGAGTTACATTATGGAGGATGCTAAATTCCTCAGGGGTATTCTGTGCTCCTGACAGCTTCTAATCAAAAGCAACAAGTTTTGCCACACTTACCTGACACAAATCCTTCAGGACTGCTGAGGGCTGGGATGCTGAAGAATCATTTTTAAGCCAGCTCTCCTTTTCAGCTATAATCTTCTCAAGCTCATTCATTTCTTTCAAGTATGCATTTATATCTTCCTGGTACTTTATCTTTCTGGCCAATTCTTCTAGAAGCTGAACCACTTCTTTCCATCCTGACAATATTTTTTCCATCAGGTTTTTTAGATCAACTGCAGGAAGTCCCTCTAAACAGATGACATAAATTACTGTTGATTAACTGCAACTAATTTTGATTAACAAGGTTTTAACCACTCGTCTCTTCAGATACAGGTACGTGCACTTTTGGATTAACATGCTAAAGGCTTCACTTAGAAGTCAACAATCCTTAAAATATATTACTAACAGTGTTTTAACTTTTGATTTCCACAATACAAGTCAGATTAGATGTAAGTAAAATACTCCACTTTCCTTCTTTTCAGGTTTTCAGTTTTTAGTAACATACTGACTCTGAAACTGTCACAACTCTCTTCACAATTCTAATTTGTCTACATGTTGATTTATCGATTTGAATAACTTTATTTTTCCTCCACAAAGGTAAAGGGAAGCCACAAGTTGGAAAGCAGGAATAAATTCATTGAAAAGGCAAATGGAAATCCAGCAGGCTGCCTGGGAGACAGTATGAACTACAGTTGACAATGTCACAGTGCACACGACACGATTTATAACTACGTAATATGAATAGCTACAAAAGCAATCTGATAAAGTTATTTCCCACTCAGTGACTACATGAAGCATGCGCTACACCATCTTTCTGGTAAATCAATGTGTTACTTGAGGACACAGCACTATAAGCAAAAAGACTTCCCATCCACATGCATTCCACATTCTTTTATTTCCTCAAGTGCCAGAAGCATCTGGCAATTTTGCTGAAGAAATTTCAGTCCAGTGTGTGTTCAACAATACGTTCTTGCCATTGCATGCTTTTGATGTTGATTTTGTATCAAGGTACACTTCTTCCTATTAGCCATATTTGGTTCATTTGAACGTATCAGTTCTGTCATTTGGACAGGAGAGCTAGGAGATACATACAGAGGGGTCAATTTCTGTACTGCTTCAGCATAAATACAGCCTAGCATTGCACTCTGGGGAAGCCAGCCAGCTTCTACAAGGGCATTCAAAGGCTCTGCTCCATAGATCCTCCCACTGTGTTTCACACACTGTCCATATGCCTGGCACATCTACACAGTGAAAGCACAGCAGCTGCAACCAGTCCTGTAACAAGAGTATGCAATGATTGGTCACTGCTACTATGGCAATGCCTGTACAGACAGAAATGGATGCATAAACGTGTGCCCGTATACAAGTACAGCTGGGGCTGGGCCTGGTTTTGGAAAGAAGGGCTGTAATTCCAAAATGGATAAAACACACTAGCAGACCTAACAAAGCTGGGGGATGTGGATTGGTTACATAAGTCTTATTTTCTTCAAATTCCTAACTTTAAGGCAGCAAAAATTAGGAAGCAGTTTTTACTTCTTTTTTACTGACAGAAGCCAATTTTTCAACTATGCATTTTTTAGTATTATCAACAAATATTGGCTATTTAGCCACAACCTCTCACAGTTGGAGGGGTTTAGAAAAAGAGAAGAGTGAGCAGGGGAAGATCTTTGTCAAAGTTTGAAAACTAGGAAGAGACACAAGTTTTTAATAATCCAAACTCCGCATCAAATCTGTGGCTTCAAGACCATCAGTGTTCAGGAAATGACAAGCATTTTAAACAACTTCACCTGTATCAGGCAAGGAAGGAGGACTCGATGCTTAGCAGATTGAGGCATACTAGCAAATGAACTGGCTGGGAAAAAGCGTGGCAGTTGGAAGCTCCAATAGAATTCAGTACACAAAACAACAATACCATCCTTTCACCAATCTGAATACTATCAGCTACAGAAAGCTCACCAACAGTCAAATGCACAGCAGATCTAAAAGACTGTACCTTGATGATCTGAATAGCTCTTTTATGGATAAAGTCACACTGCACTGATGAAGTTTAGTCATATTATGAAACAAGATTTTGGCAAGCCTTAAAGATTCAGCTTTCCACAATTTTTCCAGGGATAAGTGTTTTAATTGACAATCAATCATTTTCTCAAGCATGTAGGCTTCTCTCGACTTTGAACTACAAATTGTGACTGTATTATCAAAACATCCTGACAGTTTTTTCAAAAATAGAGAAAACTATGAATAGAAAGATATATATACACATTCTTCCAACTGAAATATGGTTTCATGATTTCCACTTCAAATAGTTACATTTCAAAATCTTATACTTTAGTTTTTCACGATTTAAAATAAAATTAACTCTTCTCCCTAAAAGCATGCAAATGCCAATCTATTATTAAGAAATTACTCCTATATCAATAAAACAACCCTTAAAAATTTAAAATAACAATAATAAAGCTTGTCTATAGGCTTTACTAGCAATTGGCGATTTGTAACCATTAACAGTAACAATGACCAATGTCTCTGAAGGAAATAAAGTAGAGGGAGAGGGAAAGAATACGTTGCAATGCTTAACTGGAGAGAATATATACTTCAGTGTTATTTCCCAGTAAATCACCAAACAGAAAAACCTTCAAGTCTTTTACCTTTTCCCATTTGATCCAAAAGAATATGTCCGCTTCGTTTCAGATCATCTAGCTTTTGGCTTTTTTCAACCTTCTCTTTTTCTATCACCTACAAATTGAACCCCAAAAGAACAGTTTCAGAGAGTGTTCTGTTGCTTGTGTGTTTTTATCTAGAAGTATGTTATTCTCCCTCTAATGCCCAAAACGCATTCCAGCACCTTCTAATAGGGATGTTGGTTCTATTTGCTTGTAAAGCAAACACAAAAGATGGATCCCAAGTATTAAACAACAAAAAGATGAGTACAATGACACCAAGAATAAAATGCTGTTAAAAGGGTTGGAGATACCAGCTGTAACATTACATTTCTGATAAAAAAAATTATTTGATGTGAACCAGTGTAAAAGACTTAAATATTCCCTCACCTTTACGCTGTCTACTGGGATTTCTGGCAGAAACTAACAGCAACCTGTTACCTAAAATTCCAGCAAAAACTACAGCATACTTGTACTCCCATTTCACTGAGCTTTAGAGCTTCACTCTCCTTCATGATAGAGATACACCAAGGAAAATGCTATGAAACTACATAGATATTTTTAGAGAAATAAGTTCCTCTCTCAGACATAAAATCCTTTTGAAATTAATGTCCAATATTATTTCTCTGACTTAGACTTCCAATAGTAAATTTTAAAGCAGCACTCATTTGCATAGTTGAGAAGAAAAAACATTGTCCTATCCACTTAGTGTCCAACCGTTTAAAAACAGTGTAGTCCATAGGAACCTGGTGTTCATCTTGGAGCCTGTTTTATAAATGGCTACAAGCTTCTAAAAAGCTATATGAAGTATTGAGGAGGACTGTTTTGCTTTTTATTTCCAACAGTACTATCATTCCAAACACTCCAACTGGCACCATTTTCCACTAGCACACTGAGAAGAAGTCCCCTTATAGATAATCTTAAGCATTGTCTTTGGTTTCAAAACTAGGCCTGGATCCTGCTAAAGCTCTAGTAAGCCTTCATTAATAAAGCACGTTCTAAGACCAAAAAAGGCAAGAACACATTCCTGAAATAGAAAGAACAGATAAAAGAATTATGTCATGGTTCCCACAAGTTATTGTAGAATTGCATATCTTATCTTGCAAACCAGTAATAATTCACGAGTTGTAAATATCACTGTTTTCTCTAAAATTAATGTACCAACGATTGTCCAAATCCTGGAAACATAACAGAACACTTTGGACCCTCAGTGGGTGTCAAGTCCACCACCAACCATGAAGCATGAAGCCAAAATAAAACACTTTGTGGAAAAAGATACTAATCTTGAAGATGTGATTTATCTCAATTCTGAAGCAAGCATTAGTTATAAATGCTTTTAAAATTTTCTTCGGATTGTGTGACCCAACACCAACAAAAAGCTGTGTCTAGTTGGTCAGATTTTCATGTCTGGCCAGCTTGGAAGTATTTAACAAAAGGACTTAATCCCCATGAAGCATGTGGATCTGGTCACACCTCAAGCTGACAGCCAGCTTAAAGAAACAAAATATATTATTCACTGGAAAAAACTCTCCCTCTCCTCATTTTACCTTCAACTTTTCTTTCACGCTTGAAGTCTCTCTCATCTTCTTGTACTCTTTGATGTCTGTGGCCTGAATGGCAGCTTTTGATTTTGAAATCCAGTTCAACAGCTCAGCACTTTCAGCATCAAACCTGGTTTAAAAGGTTAGACAATTTTGGTTTGACCCCTTTTTTCCCTATTCTGTTGACTGTTTTAAAGTCCGAAGTCTTAAAGTTCAGTACATTCTAGGTTTTTGAAGATTTTGCAGTGCTATTCAGTCTGGAGAAAAAGCTAGCAGCTTAGGGGTTCATGGTAATGAGTATGGAAATTTTTTTCTGAATGCTTAGCTGACTGAAAATTAGCTTATCACTTAAGATTTTTGGTTACAGCTGAAATTGTCCATATTGACACAACTTTCTCATGCCTAAAACTTCTAAGCACCGTAGCTTATAACTTAAGTCAGTCACGACCACCATTACCACAAAAATACCCTCCCAAATTAACCAACGTCATACACAACATGAGAGAAGGACAAAGCAAAGACTCTACAGACCACTAGATCTTACTACAATTGTATGACTTAACATGATGTAAATCCTAATGTGGAATAACAATCTCAGAAGAGATGCAAAACTTATTGTCAGCCACTCAAAATTTCTGTGGGAAAAACTGCAAAATTCCAGTTACTGGCTATTTGGTGGTTTCAATGTATGTAATCAGGATCAGGAAAAAGCATCAGAGGAAAGTTTGACGCTGTCTTTAATACAGTTTAAACTGCTTGCTCTTGATGCAGCACTCTTATCGTCTCCCTAGAAAATGTGCCAAAAGTTTATAGGAGTGGCACCACAAAAAAATTTATTTTCTAAGGCAAATACAAATAGCTAAATGATGAGTATGCAACATTTACCTTCATTTATCTTTAAAACAACTCCTTTAGTTTCAGACATGCTATCTAATGAAAGCGCTGAAACACATTATTAAAAATATATGCAAAAAAAAAAAAAATCAGTCTTTCTGGACACACTTGTGAAAGGAGACATCACTGTAATATCTTGTCTGTTACTAAATACCAGGTAGATTGAACAGGTTTTTAACAGGTTTTTTTTGTGTTGTTTGTGTTGTTGTTTTTTTTTTTTAATAGTTTCTCCTGTATATTTTATGGAGACCAGAAATAAACAACAAATCAAAACACTTGGTCCTTTTACTATACTTTTAATCCCATGATGTGAAGATGTTTTTCCAAAACAAAGTAAATAAAATGAATTCTATCTTTCAGCAAAGGAGCTGAGGGACAAAGAAATGAAGACTTGCTTTTTTGAAGGAAAAAAAAAAAAAGAAAAAAAAACACCATCTCTGCTTTCTTTTGAAATTAATGGAAACTACAGGCTTTGAAAACTCCCCACTCTTCATACCCAACTTCACAATTGCAGCTTAAACATTCCTCACTTGCATAAAATGAGATTCAAAACCCAAGTCCAAGGGAAATAAGCTTATGTATTATCTACTGGGCGAGGGAAAATGGCAGTGACATATACTTACTTTTTCTTTGCTTCGCTATCCCCTGGGATTTGCCTTTTCTTTGGAGGTGGTGGTGGAGGTGATTCCTGCCTGGATTCTCTTACCACAACCTTTTCTTTCAATGACATTGTTTCCACAGAAGTCTTCTGTGAAATCTGCGGCATCCCTATACTTCCTACAGCTTGAGTTACCTATACAAAATGATTTAACAAAAAGGGTTAAATACCATTTTCTAAGGCAAACTATAATTTGCTTGTTTGGTTCTTTTTAGTCATCAGTAATAAGAGCCCTTTCATTCACTCCTACAAGTGATCATACCTAGCCTTCAAAAAGTACTCATGAATTATTGTTATCACAGATGCCAAAGCACTCCCAAGGAAAAGACCATTATTCTCATTTTACAGATGGGAGTTATGCACCAAAACTCTCAGTTCAATGAGAATTTCATGCTAGCAAAACTGAATTTAAATCAACACAATCCATTACCTGTATATTTTCTTCCACAACTATTACAGAAAGAACCAAGGTCCTTTGCGTTTATTAACATACAGTTCTGTATCTGATACACATTCCCCACAGAATCAAACGTGCAACTTAGAAAGAGTAGACACACAGAGTAGGTGACCTAAAAACTAATGTAAAAACTCACTGAAGTCAGTAGAATCCTTCCACATTCTTCCATATGTTATAACATAAGTCTCATGGGAATTATTCTGTAAGTTCAAGCTAAGCATGTGCTTGATACTTGGGGGGGAGTGAATGGACAAGCATGGGATTAAGCACTCTGCACTGCACTGACTCAGAAGCAAGAACAAAGTAAGGCTGAAATGGACCCTACTCATAGATCACACAACTCATTTACTACATACTAAATGGATTGTGAAGAAGCACTGCAGCCATCACCATAATCATCTTTCAGTATCACAAAAAAGAGGCACGAGACGTAAAACTGTCAAAGTTCTCACAGAAGCCAATGGGAGTTCTGCCTAAATGAAATATCAGCAAGCACTCAAAATACTAAAATAAACACTTAACAGTCCAGCTTGGCTGTCAACCTTACATACAAACAAACAACTGCCATGATTTCAACAGATAAGATATCGCAGTTAAGAAATGCCCCTATGACTCCCATTTATTTATTTGTTCTGAGTTTTGTCTTTGTTTTCTTTTAGTATGAAATTTAGTCCACTCCTAGAACTCTTTTAAATGCTTTAAAGCATTTGTATTGATTGAAAATACACAGTAAACCTGCTTTACTCATCAGAAAAAGCTTAATCTTCCTGAGAACAGAGTAATGGTATTAGTTAGGTAAACAACTTGTTCTGAAAGTGAAAAAACAAACAAACAAACAACAAAAAAAGACATCTTTTCCACAGATAAAAATCACGTGAAAGAGAATTCATTGACCTCTAGCTAGATGCCAAGAACTTGCCTTGACACTTTTTGCTCAAATCAATAGTTTGTATACACTCCTTATCAGATTAAAAAAAAAACAACAGAGCATAAATAAGTACCTGGTTAGAGTAATCTTCTAGTTTCTGAACCAAACTGTCCCACGTCTGAGTTAGTTCCTCTTGATCATGGTCAATTTGATTGGATGCTCTGCTATTTCCAAGTATTTGGGCCACATCTTGACCCAGCTCATTCAGCTGGTCTAGTGTCTGTCGTTTCATACCCATGTCCTCTTTCAAAATCTGAGGTTAAAAGAAAGTATTAAAACATAACAGTAGGAATTCTGCCACCTCTTGGCCTTTAATTCCATGAACAAACGTACTACCTAAGCCAGATGTAGCATAAGTTTCTTGTGTAACAAAACATTAATGATACACTTAAAGAAAGCACATCCCTGAAAAAGCTATTAATCTGCTACAGCACTCAAGTTACAGTTACAAATGATTATTTTAAGTATAACCTGTATCAATGCATTAAAAAACAAACACACAACTTGGAAAACACAGCTGTCTAGTGGACTACAAGACTGTAAAACACTCTAAAAACAGGTTAGCTGTTCCAAAGTAGGTCACACCAACCTAGAACAACCATGGAGAAAGTTGTATGCAGATTTTTAAAATTCAAGTGAAATAATCTGACAAAGAGAGATTGTAAATCTGCTTTCCAGACTACAAGGCATTCACAGCTCCTACTGGAGTCAAACTCCTAACTTGCCATTCACTGAAACTCAGATTTGAAAGCATTGATCAGAATACAAATACTCACTGCTAGTTTTCGAACGTTCACACTCAGATCTATTTGGTCTCTGAAGTTGCTTGTCTGGACTTTACTTAAGGCATCTTCTTTCTCAGTTAGCCAAGCTTTCAATAAGCACTGCAGATTATAAGGAAAATAACACAAGAACATGCCAAGTTTGTCAAACAGCTATTGACAATTTCTTCTTTGAAGTCTTTACATTTCAAACACAATTCTAAAATTCCTACAATTTCAGTTCAGATTAAACAAAATACTACATTAAAGGGGGACAAAAAATATCAGACTGGAAAATTAATACTTTTCAGCAAAAAAAAAAAAAAAAAAATCAATCAACACAATCAGAGAATGCAGACTTTCCAAGTTATTCATACAGACAAAATATCCACTATAAAGCAGGATTTATAAATATTGGAATTAAATGTAGCAGAACTGCATGTATGCTTGCTTTCATTCTCCACCCTTCTTCCTCTGTGATTCCAAACCAGCCATTACAGACAGTATTCTCACAGAAGCTACATTGTTAATTCAGAGCCTTTTTAGCCCAGGCAGTCATAGACTCTAATGTTTATTAGTTACCACTGTGTTTAATATACCTACTTCCAGTTGCAAACTAGCTTTAAACACTATCTCATTAACTCCTGAAAGGTAGAGCAGTCTGCTCTGGAGATTACTAGCTCATGGCAAAGCAAGAAAGCAAGTTTTTCACTTTTTTTCTATGAAATCTCTCCTGAGTCTCACTCTAGTCACACAGTACTCCTATGGAAACTCCAGCAGTAAACCAGCATCAACAAATATAAAATCAAGGATTTTATACATTTTGTATTATTTTGTCACTACCGCACAGCTATCACCATAGACTTCAATATGTAGCTTTTTCCTCAGTGAAGCTCAGTTGCGCACTGCTACCCCTCTATGTTGAAGAAAAATAAAATAAAATAATGGAGCAAGGCAGACAGTTTTTTTTTCATTGAAAACACACTTCAGAACAGACAGTAGCTTCTCAGTCTAGCTTTGGCCCAGAACTGAGTACAGCAACTTCTGGGCCAAAGGGTGAAGGCAGTTTTTTTTATTGCCACTGTAAAACAATGTGCAAAATGTACAGACAGCAAATGTTACAGTGGTGGAAACACTGTAAGGGCTGGGAGAACACCAAATACTCCTTCTTTGGAAAAATCAAGCTGCCATCCCAGCCAACTTACTTTATGCGTAACAGAGGAGCTTAGAAATCCTTCAATGTATACAATTAACTTCTGCTAAATCAGCAAAAATAGCTCTCCTTAAAAAACTGAAATATAATTATCACAGTGCTGAGAAATATCTGGCACTGATTGAGGAATTTGTTTCCTGAGTGGTAGGAATTGTGTTGAGTTGGCAATGTGGTTTTCAAAAAAATTTCTAGTTAGCCACAAAAAGACTTAAGCATCAACGCTGTTCATCTCTCCGCATGGCTGAGTGAAACGGAGAAATAACAGTACCGAAATGTTTTAGGTACTTCTCTGTTATCAATATGTTTTAATCGGTTTCAAATTGAATTTTTTGGTCCGTTACTTAATAGAAATCTGTAAGTCAAAGCTGACAGTAATAAATGTGTTGTATCAACTTGACAAATTAATGCAAACACAGGCTGACCTAAACCAGCTAAAATTAACTTCTACTTCCTGATTACTTGATATCTGACATTCTACACTAAACAAGAATAGAAGGTTTTTTACTTTTCCAAAGCAACATAATTACATGCAATTTAAAAAAATAAAAAAAAATATCTGAGAGCCAAGCAAGTCCAGTGGAAGCTGACACTCTCAACAGTTTTATAACAGTCAATAAATAGTTATTTTTCCATGTATAGTAAATAAAGGTGGAAAAGGACAGAAAAATCTTCACATAGGGTCATCAAAACAGCAGTTGTAATCAGTACCTTGACAAAAAGAGAAAAGCTTTTTTGGGATTCCTTATTTCTCAGTTCAGTGTCTTACCTTGCTCAAGAGTTACCAGAAAATGTTAGCACACACAATTTTCTATATATATACACAATGTACGCTAAGACAGTATTGTAAAGTAAGAAATATACAGTAACGTGGCATTGGATAAGCCAGAACTTGAACCCTGCATCTATATTAACAACAAGGATCATACGAGTCGCATTTGTGGATTAGCAATATTACTGTAGATGGATACAGGAGGGGTCAGGGAGAATCACATAAGCAGCCTAAAAAATGCAGACAAAATATCTGTCAAAGAAACCAGTCTGTAACTGATAGCAACAGCAACAATTGTATCATCAGCACAGTTTGATTTCTTCTAAATGTCTAAACACACTGTGTACTGCAGAGTTTAAATAATGGATTACAGTGATAAATGCCATTATTTAAGAAAACAAAACAACTTAAGTAAAAACTTCAAAGGAAAAGTCATCAAATATTTTTAAGTTCATTCACAGAACAAGCTCTAGCAGTAAGCAGGCAAATCTGACTAAC
>JAOWBP010001760.1:38389488-38400983 GCA_028571105.1 Tragopan temminckii | reverse complement strand
AATATTTTTTCTGACTTTTAACATAACAAAAAAAAATTAATTTAAAAAAAAAAAAAAAAAAAAAAAAAAGATTCAGAAGTAAACGCATTTCTGAAAACTATGCTAATCAAGACAGAGAGACCAGTGAATTAAACTGAAATGATTATCAATTTCACAGCAGATAACATTGGGCAGACCAAGCTTTCCAGAAATTGGCAGAGAAATGAGAATCAGGCTGGACTAGACTGTTATTGTAATATGGATACTGCAAGTGAGGCACTAGAATATGTTGCCTGGAGAAGCTGGGAATGCTTCATCCCTGGAAGTGTTCAAGCCCAGGTTATATGAGGCTCTAGGCAACCTTGCCTAGTAGAAGGCGTCCCTGACAATGGCAGAGGTGTTGGAACTACATAGTCTTCAAGTTCTCTTCCAACTAAAAAAAGCCAACTAAAAAAAAGTTTCAAAACCTGCTATACTGCAAGTTTCTCCTAGGAAGATCTATTTCACTGCCAAATAAACAATTATTTGTCCATTAAAATAAAAAACAAAAACAACAACAAAAAAACAGTTACAGGTGCTTTTATTTTACCAAGACAAAAGAAACAGACTAGCAGTATTTTGATAAGGACTAAAAAACAGAAGTTTTGCAGCCCCTACACATATGCACACACATACACAGAGAGAGAAAAAAAAAGAAAAAACAAACAAACTAACTAACTAACTAAAAAAAAACTAAAACCATGAAATAACTTAAGAAAAGCTTGCTGCTTACTTCATGGGTGGCAAATTGCTCTTTGACTTCTTCAACATCACCAGATATTTCTTCCTGTTCCCGAAATGCATCCTCAGCTGACAGCAACCACGTGAGGACTTCTTCTAGAGCAACTTGGTAGCTATCCAAGTCCATATCCACCTCTGTCACTGTGCTGGGGGTCTCCGCTCTAGAACTGCTCTGCTCCTCTTCAAGTGCTACAGCCTAGGCAACCAAGAGAAAAGTGACATCTTCAAATAACTGAAAACACGCTTTCAAAAACAATACTAAGAACAACTAAAATCCCTTTTAATCCTTCATAAAATTTTAAAACTGTTAGGTACATTTCTAATGAGATGGGCCAACGGTTACCACTAACGAATTTCCATTTTAAAATAAAGGATCTGCATAGTAAACTTTAATTTTACTAATTTAACAGGGCAGCGGATCTCACACAGAAATAAATACCCACCAAATCCCACCACCACTAGCAGCCCTGCTGCTAACTCTGTTGCAGACTTCAGGTTACTCTCTCCAACTTCACAAGATAAATCAGGAAAATAAACTAAACAGACAAAACACGCATAATGTAGATGTAACTTTCTACCTCAGTGAAAAGGAACATATATGAATCAGAAAAGAAAAAGGAAGATAAAGTCGATGAAGGCAATCAAAAAGATGGTATGATTTTTCATATTTTCCCAATTATGTTGAATAAGATAGAAAGCACGTTCCAGGGAACTGACAAGCCTGAAGATCTGCTAAAATTACAACTCAAGACCCAGCCAGGCTTTGATAACAAACCTGCTTCAAGCCAAATTCTCCATCTTCACATTCCTGCTTGAATCTCCTTGGAAGGGTCTCCACTTCCCGAATGTCTTCCATGGTGACTTGCTTAGGAAGGACCTCAAACAAAGATGTTAAATACATGATAATAGACTTTTTGTCTGGAAGTGGTACAGCAACATCTGCATTAAAACAAAAAAAAAAAAGGGAAGAGGGATTAACAAAGAAACTGCTTTTCTAAATCATTACACAGAATACCGTTAAGACAGTAATATTTCACCTACAGAGCAAAGCACAGGTTCCCCTGTTAATTAGCCCTTAGTAAGCTTTTGTCTAAAAGACCAGGTGTTTACGCATGTTGAAAGCACGAAGTACAAAGGAAAAAAATGATATAAAAATAATTTTCTACACTACATTAAAAGGCATTACCTTTTTGAAGAGCCCAAACCTGTTGTTACTGAGGAATAAAAACGGTTTTGGAAACATTCTTGAGCATTTCCCAAGAAGAAATGCAGTTCTGGAACAAAATCCCTCAAAAAGACACCTCTACTTGAGTTCTATCCTCACTTTCAGCACAGGTCAGTTCATTTGTTTACTCTTCATATAGAAAAGAGTTTCACAGACTCTGGTTCATATATACATGGGGTTATGAGTTCTACTAACCCAGCTTACTATTAAAAATAAAAAGTAAATAAAAAGGTGGTGGTGCTTCAATCTATAAAGTCTGTGAGTTTGTCATACACAATGAATCTTCAGAGATTCACTTCAAAGCAGAGTGACAGCTCAGGATTTTAAGAAAGTGCCATACAAGTTTCCCAATGAGCATTCACGGTAAGTATTCACAGCATTGACAGCTACTGTTACATACAGTGTTTATAACAAAGAGTAAAAGATCACAAACTCTTAAGCTATCCCATTCTACAAAGTGCTGCAGTTCATCAGAAAAGTATATTTACAATAGAATTCCTCCCTAAAATAAAAGTTGGTACATGGTTTTTGTTTATGTTCCTGTATGCTGTCTCTGAAGGGTAAGCCATTCTGAACCTTAACATTCAAAGAAGCTGAAACACACGTACACAAGCATACTCTTACCCTACAATTTACATACTTTTAACTTCAAATTTAAGGGACCGAAACAAAATATCACTGCACAAAATTGCTGAAATTTGTAGTAATAAATGTCTATATAAGCATTTTCTTGAAAAAGAGCTCAAAAAGCTTCAAATCTCAAGTAGAATAACTATCTTGCACCTTCAGGATCCAACAGTTTCTCAATTCCCAGGTGGTTTTTGGCTATGGTGAAAGCATGTTCCAGTCTCTCAATTGGAGACATCATTATAACTTTATCCCAGCTGAAGAACTCAGGTCTGAAAGTAAAAGACAAAACAGAAAAAAGAACAGTGAATTTAATTTAAAGACCCACACCGTTCAGAATTTTAAGTTATGGATGTCAAGGTAGCTACATAAGTAATACAAACATGAACATACATACAAAATACAAATTCCAATGTATATTCACAAACACAGAAATACAAAAATATCCTTGGTGACACACTGGCTATCACAAACAAATAAGTGACCACATGTCCACAGCGCCATCCATATTTCATTCTTATATGTACTAACTGAATGCAACTACAGATTAAGTGCTAATAACAAGAAAATAAGTAAATTCTGTGTTTCAAATTTCTTCTGGAACCAGTTTTCTTCAATTCTTTCTTTTTACAGTGTTATTCCCACTACGGGATTTTTGTGTCAGGCCATGCTATGTAATCACTCTATTTCTAGAGAGCCTCACTCCAAACTTGTGATGTAGCTCAGTGACCAGCCGAGACCATCATAGCCAGGAGCAGGAGCTCCACACCTGCTAACCTAGCACACCACGTAGCCTTTATCCCTGCTTTAAAAAAAGTCTGAAGCGTTCATGAGTCACATTGTGAGCAGATAGATTTACAGCACCAGCAGCCCAGCACCCTTCACCTTCCACTCACATTAACCAAACCAAATCTCCAGCCCTGTTGCATACCCAAAAACATACAGGCAGATCTAAGTGGTTAAGAGCAGAGTATGGAATAAGAAAAAGTATCAGCAAAGAGAGCCCCCTCCCATTGCTATCTACACCCCCAGGGCATGATCAGCCTAGTGCTGCAGCAACATAGTCATAAAGCTATGAACCATTAAAATACTTTACATTCCTCTGTATAGTGGCTTCTCATCAAAATACTGCCATTGATTCTGCGTTCCACAGAAACTGGGGAGGAAAAGATGAGCTTGACTTCAGTTCTTTTAATTCTTATTTCAGTTATAAATTGACCTGAGAGTATTCTTTTAACATCTGCTGAATCATCACACTTAGTGAAATAGGAAGGCCATAAACCACCAGGGTCGGAGGAACAAAAAGCCAGAATAAAAGCTGGGGCAGGGGGTGCAAATATGTAAAGAGCCTGATACATGTTTATGGAATACTGTATTTCAATGAAAGAAGCAAAAGACAGCTGCACAGATTCACAAAGCTTCGTAAGAGACTTTTACTTTGAAAAACATTTTGCAATAAATGTGTTGGATATGCACTAACCCTCCTACTGCCATGGTAACACAAATTCTAATAGAATGCAACCTAGGTATTGACCTAGGAGCAAAAAAAACTGTACCAAAGAACAGAATTTAATTCAAAGAAAAACTTGGCTAATATTAGAAAATTAAAGAAACTAACACAATAAAATGTTTTATGTCCTACTATCTCATGTAACTTAAGTACTGCAAGTGTTACAAAGTTATTAAATATTACAACCAAGAGGTAAAACTATAAGCGACTGCTCATAGACACAAAGAGAAAAGTGAGCTACTAAAGCTCTTAATTGGAATCACAAAGCTTCCCCTATATTAAGTGTCCAAGGACAAAACTAAATAAAAAACACAGTACTGAAAGTATTCCTTAGGCAGGGACACAATACTGATCCAGGTAAGCTATGGCTTTGTTGTCCTACCAATTCTGCCTCAATCCCTTTCTTCCCTGCAAGGGTCTTTTACAGGTTCTCTCTTTCAAAGGCTGCCTAGATTTAAAGCCAGCTCAAGAGTTCTGAGAAGTTTGGGGAAAATGGTGCTCCACTGAAAGATTGCAGGTGTTAAGAATTCTGAGCTTGCCAGGTTCCCAGAAGAGGGACTAAAAGACTCAGAGAGAACAGCAGAGAGACAGCTAACTATGAGAAGCTTTCCAAAGCCAGAGGAAAGCACAGTCATGCAAAGGTTTCATCAGGGGCTTTTGCTACACAGCAGTGCTTTGAAAAGGGCAGAGCTCACAGATTTCAGAACTCAGAAAGCCCAAGCAGACAGTCATAGGGCATAAGGTCCACAAACAGCCTAAAGCTGATTTTACTACCTCTGTCCTTCTCAGTATTCATTCTTAGGAACATGAGTCTCACCTGTGTCTAAAGCTGGTGCTCTAACACACAGCTTTATGTTCACTGGCAGAGCTATGCCTCTACAGACAATTACGCTGACAAGAAAACCACCTGTAAAGATCACACCTTGTTAACACTTCTGACAGTGTAAACTCCAGAGACTTCCATTAGTATTTCTCTGCCTTTTCCAAAAAAGCACTTCCAAACTTCCAGAAGCCCTCAGAATGGGTATATACTCCCCATATATGCATGCAGGCTGAACACCAGCAAGCTCCTGAAGACACACAGGTACATCAGACCACACCCAGGCTGAAAGCAGCAAGCCTGTGATAGTTCAGTCAGCACAGACTGAAAATCAGAGAACAGCAGGCTCAAAGCAAACACAGGCTTTGTGAACACTTTACCAATGCCCAGAATATTTATACCAGCATGTATGAACTATTTGCTATGAAAGCTACCTGGTGGCTAAAAGGTAATATCATCATGACATTATCAGACTGAAATAGTTACTTATGGTAAAGAACAGTCAACCCATGCAAAAGAAGAATTGCCTCCATTTAAGTTGCCCAGAAGCAGATAGATCAGACACAAAGGTATGCAAGTGTTGTAGGAGTCTGTAAAATGAAGATACCTATGAGCACCCAAAATCAGAAAGAACACAAGCTGTTTTAACACCATTCATTACAAAATACAAAGAAAAACTACTCTATTCTCCCTTCATTCTGCTACTCAACAAAAAATGCAAAAAGTTGCCCTCCTGAAAGTGCCGAATACAGAGTCTTTCAAGTAACATATTGAAAACCTAAAAAGAGCCACAAAGCCCATCTTTCTCATTCCTTCATTTTGAAGCTTCTGTACTTTCCTACTGAAGTGATACGGCAAACTGAAGGAGGAGTTTTTCCCATTGCATGGGAGGGAAGATAAAATGAAGAAAGTGCAAGGAGAAGCAACGTAACTGATACAGATCAATCAATATAGATATCCATTCAGCATACTCTCTGTATAGTACATACCTCCATAGGATGTAAATCCACTTAGTGAGTGTGCATGCGAGAATTGTGAGAGTTGCACTGCCGCCTTGGCTTTGTTTTTGGCAAGGGTCCAGCAATATCTATGCATTGTTATTGTTACTACAACAAAAATGAACTACTGAAACAGGCTAGAAGCCTACAAATACTCAAGCACAAAGACACAGCCGAAAAAAAATCAGCTTACTTCAATAGGTAAGAGAAGAACTATGTCACTTACTTGTGTCTGTGGATGACAGCATTAAAAGCAAGTCCATCTGCCCAGCTTGTTGTGAAGTTCAAAACATTGACTTGACTATAAGGTCTTGAAGACTGCCGAACCCAGCTCAACAGGATTTTCTCACTGTTGGTCTGCTGCAAATCTGACATGATATTCTTCATTACATCCTTCACCTGCAAGACAGCAGCACCTACATCTTACAGACACATTCTCTGCTTCTCCTGCTTACAAAATGTTTGAACCAAGCTAATTTACAAACCAGGAAAGGCTCTTTCCCGTGAAAAGCTATGAGTCAAGCTTTAACTCTTTATATGAGAGTTAGGAATAGGAGCCTTCAGGCCATGTTTACTCTCTACTGATTACAAGTACCAATAAAGCACCACGTAATAAATGACAAGTTACTCCTACATTACAGCCCTCCCCCGCTCCTCAGTGCCGCCAGCACTCACCATGGAGTATAATATTTCTTACTGCCTTGCACTGGGGTTCCATTAGTAAACAAACCCCAAAAATACAACTTTGCAGAGGCTTTTGGCAAGAACAGGATAACTGTCCAGCCAACACAGGAAGTGTGCTGTTTGATGTGCTATGCACAAGCATCCGCTGAAGTCCCTCCAATTGAATCCAGTGATCCTCTCAGGTATGTGGATAAACTGGGAGCAATTCAATCTATGACACTGAGAAACAAACCTTCAGAGCTGCATAAAAGATGCAAGCCCAACAAAGCTACCAAGATAGCAGAAAAACATCTGCAAACGTAAGTGCTTAAATCTTCAGGAAGAAATATAAACAGTGTTTTAGCATTTAACAGCCCCAGGAACTGAGTGAGTACAACGGAGCACATATGAGAATACACATCACAGGAGGCAGCCAACAGACAGAGGTCAGAAACCAAACACTGGCCTGTCTTTATTTACCAGCCTAGAATAGAAACGTGGTTTTTTTTACACTGCAAAAACTCCAGAAAGGTTTGTGAGACTAGATGCACATGATTCCTGGAAGGGAAAAGATCTCATTACATCCTCCTCACCTGCCAATGCAAGATAATGCTCCACAGCAACCCCAGTGTCAGCTTGTGATTTCCATCAACGATGTCAGTTCCCCCAATATTCACCAACTCCACCTGGAAAGGTCAGATCAACTCTATCAAACAACATTGTCAAAGGTTAAAGCTTTGCATGAATGAGCATCCAAATGGGACAAGTTTACACAAGGAGACCAAAAACTCAAGGAAAAATAAGATATTCAAGTTTTTTATACGCCTCAGACATTCAAACTGAGAACATTATAAAAAAAATGAGGAGAGAGGAGATTACTTCAGTACACAAGAGAATACATGAGGCTACCCACTCCAGCATTAAGTATTCGGCACTCAGGAGAAGATGAGCTTAGAGCACCCTAGCAGATACTCACTGCTACTTCAGAGTCTGAATAGAGGCTACTCCTCTCCATTCAGTCAATGAAAAAAAGCACCAACCTCCATCTTTTGGAGGAACCTATCAGCACACTGCATTAATCACCACCACGGTCTATGGAAAGAGCTAGTAACAGCTCCCTTTGGCAGAGGAAACAAATACCTCCATACAGCAGATGCTGAAACATGTTCCCATACAGTGCAGAGACTGGGGGCTTCATTCTCACAAATAATCTGAGCCATCCTCCAGTTCCATGGACAAATAACACTGTATTGCAACTCTGTGGTGAAGCTTTTCTCTCCTGTTTTCATCCTGGCTCAAGAACAAAGTTGTACTATCCAGCTCCGAGTTTACATTACCCCTAAGAGCTGTATCTGGGAACAGTACTGTTCATATCGACAAAACCCACACCAAGGAGCTAGTTAGCAGTTCAACAATATGGACAATCAGAGGACAGTGACTGAGCCCACCCTCTGGCTGTCAGTGGATTTAGCCTAGAATGATAGAAAAGGCAAAAACAATACAAAGTTTCATTTTATTTTATAAGACATTCCTAGTATGCAATAACATAATGGTCTTCTGTGGATATTTTTTTCTCTTATCAAACAATGTTCAAACAAACTGCCTCATTCCTTAGGCTGAATAGCTTGACTTCTGCAAAACGTATTTGTAACCTCATTGCTTTCAGATACCATCTACGCAATTTTCAGTTCCGCATAGGTGTCCCAATTAGTGAAATCAAACCCAAACTTTGCTGATGAGATTAACATGGAACTACAAATTATGCTTCAGAGTACTTGGATTTGTGGATTGACCTCTCCCAGTTTTTACAGCAGTTGGAATGGAATTTTAACACAAACCTCTTTATAAATACTGAGGATATACTTTCTTGAGGCAGCTGTCAATTGAACGGGCAAAAACACATTGAAAGCGCCATCAGTGCCCACCATTAAACAATTGAGTCTAGAGCACTGTAGAACACTAGGAGCAGAAAGACCAAAAGGGAAGGGCACAAAAATAAAACACTTATATGACAAAAGTTTTTTTCACCTCAACAGAAGAGAAACATTCCTGAGAATGGGTAACAAAAAAAAAAAACTTTTTTTTTTTAAATCACAAGCATAATTATTGTTAGTACTGTAAGTACTGTATTCCCCCTGCAATCTACACCATACATAAAAGAATCCATATGCCCACTTTTGTATTTTAATGACTTTTTTATTAAACCAATGTTTTTCAGCACACATCCAGCAACTCACCAAATGGTTAATGGACAGCTAATACTTGAGCAAAGCCAACCAATAAAAGAATGCTGACAGTAGACTTCTAATACTACTGAAAATAGATGGATATTGGCTATATATAATGATTTGGGTTTTTTTCTTTTGCTTGCTTTGAAATAAAAAACTGGTCCATAAACCAAAAAAAGTTTAAGTTCATTACATAAAGTCACTCAGCTCATCAGATGCATGAAGTCCCATCATCATTTGAACACCTACATCTTGTAGGCTTGCTTGTTCCTTGCAATGTGGATTTTAAAAATTTCATAAGTTGTTCTCAAAGTTATGAATACTGTACAGGCCACAAACTCTCAGGTCACAGAAAGGAACTGCTTCTTGGCTTTCCCTTCATCTTAAACACAAACACTTTCTAATGAAGGTAAGCAGTAGGTATAAATCATACCTGACCTCAGTAACTTTCAGCTAACTAACACCATCTGTTTACTTCTAGAAACACTAGCTTATGGAAGAACTAATTAATTACTATAACTCCATATCATTTCATTTATTATATTCATAAATTAAATTAATTTCAAGCTGGAAAGACCTATTACTTATCCTTAGGAAAAAAAAAATCAATAGTTACAGTACCTCAAAGAAGGAAAATAAACAACCCACCACTAAACTTTGGCTGCTTCCTAGAAATATGACACTGGTTTACAAATGTAGAAGGGAAATTGCAGTATTATATAGCACATTCATGTAACTCTTCAATCAGCAGTTTACATAACTATGCCAGTATCTTTTTCATTAGATGTATTTCTTTGCCAGAATGTTGTTATTAAACTATTTCAGTGCCTTGATATTCACAAATAGAAATTCTAATTATAGACAACTATGCTTATCAGGAGTTGTTGTCTGGGGAAAAATAAAATTACTTTGCTACACCATTACTAGTTTCTAGGCAGTAAGAACAAAAATTAAAATAAAAATAAAACAAACAGCTATTATTCCCATTTTTCTTAAAGATGCATGGCTGGAGTTTTCTGTTTGCTTTTCCTGATCAATTAGCAGAGTTAAGTCAGGAACGCTCAGGAAAGATTTGACAGCTGTCACTTGAAAGATCTTCATACATTTTGAAAGCAGGACATGAAAACACAGAGACACAGTACCTCTCATAACCTCAGAGACTGTACAAGTCATGCACCTTCACTGGAAATTAGATATTTGTCCTGACATGCTCATGGTCTATGCATAGCAGGGTTACAAGTCAGCTTTGTTTTCAAAGCTGAACATATCTCAGTAATTCTAACAGAACTTAGTTATACTAAGATTAAATTTGCATTTTAGGATTTCACAACGTTGCCAGACACTGAAATAACACTGGATGAAGAAAACTGAAAACAATTTACCTGTTGAATTCTCATTTTAAGTGCTACAATCTTTATTCTATGCATTACAAACACATTAACATCCAAGAATAAATGTAAAAATATACCAAAAAGAGATGTGGAAAAGCATGCTTACGTTGTTTTGATGCAAGACTTGCAGTACTCGGTTGACATTATTTAAGGCATGTACTCTTGTGGAACCACGTTCTTTAGGCTGAAAAAGATTGACAATGTTTGTATCAGAATAAATTTAGCTGATCAAAGCAAAATAAGTGAGTGAGCAACAGAAAAATTTGTCTTTCTTTTCTCGTGATTTTTTTTTTTTTTTTAATAGAAAAAGAAAGTTCATCCACAATACTTCCAAAATAAACATCAAGATGAAAACTGGTCAGAACAAAATTCCTCCATCTAAGGTACAGGACAAGCCTTGGATTTTAAGCATGTTTAATTTCATCTTAGGCTGGAATTTTTATTTCCAGCATCTGCAAAATTACATACTGGCAATACAACAGCAAAATGGGAGTTCCGAAGGAAAATTTGAGGGTTTTGAATGTTTGCCAGAGTAGTTGGAATTTTTTTTGCTCCCAAGAGTGAACAAGCAGCAATTCATTTTTCTGGCAGCAAAACCCTGCTAAATCTTCGCACACTGGGAAGAAGTTACACATCCCGACCTTTTCTTCGTTTTAAAATTAGGAGAAAAAAAAATACCGCAACTCTTGACAGTGTCTGCCACTCCATTTGTTTTTAATCACCACAATTCAATTCCTGCAATAGAACATCATCAAACTGCAAGAGTGTGAAGCTGAACTTGGAACACAGTAATCAACTGAATAAGAAACCAAGAAATTCTTCTTGTCTTCAGTAGACTTCAAATAAGACCCCGAATCATTATAAGTACTTACTAGTGAAATGCATGTGTTCAGAAAAATAAGACAAGCTCGAAAGGTAAAATTTTAAATGGCTAAAGATTTCCTGTTAAGAGCAATAAATCAACTTGAGATTTCTATAAAAAGTTAAATCAAGAGGTTAGTCCCAAGTGATGGCACAGGTTTCACCTCATCTATCTGACTGAAAAGGCATCAGTGTTAGCAGGCTAAAAGCTCCAGCCCCACAAGCATA
Source organism: Tragopan temminckii (assembly GCA_028571105.1). Classification (NCBI taxonomy): domain Eukaryota; kingdom Metazoa; phylum Chordata; class Aves; order Galliformes; family Phasianidae; genus Tragopan; species Tragopan temminckii. Next base: position 38,389,673 of record JAOWBP010001760.1, on the reverse strand, counting down.
TTCTCAAATCTAAACAAAACTTGTTTAATTTTCCAGCCTTTTCAAACCCTTCAGATCACAAAAGATTTTTCCAATGGAGATGAATTTTTTTTTTTTTTGCCTACTAAATGTTATCTTTCTTTCTTTCATCTTTAAGGGATCCTTCAGGAGCATATTAGAAGTAGTTCACTCTTCTGAATCATCCA
>JAOWBP010001760.1:38369858-38384418 GCA_028571105.1 Tragopan temminckii | reverse complement strand
GAAAGAGATCTGGCCTCCTGAAAAAAGTCTATGTGCAGATGTTCACAGTCACACATACACATAAATACACATTTGAGAAAGATAAAAAAAAGCATCTTGCAGAGTCCACAGTACGCTAAGCCAATCTAAATTTTACCTTTTTAGAACTGACAGTGTTTTATTCACTTTCTACTTCAAGATGACACAAGCAGAACACAGTTCAGCATTCCGTGAGTAGCAGCACTCCATCACCAAACATAATAGATGAAGAAATGCAAGTATGTGCATTATAAGACTGACAGTGATAAACCATACTAAGCCCTCAAGCAAGGGCAAATTGCTAGTCATGGTTGCTTTGGTAAGTACTTAAGGGCCAGCTAAGCGTTATACAAACACAAGGCAGATAAAGAGTCCTTTCTGAAAGACAAAATAGGGCCCAGCTTACACTGGCAAGATAGAATAAAGGACAGGCAGGGACACAGAGCATACCAGAAGAACTGCGCCAGTACAGGGTGTAAAACATTCATATCCCCCTCACTGAACACTCGTATCAGAGGGTAGTTTTTCTCCACTTAACTTATATTTTGGTTGTTTTTGTTGGTTTTTTTTTTTGCTGTCACAGAAAACACTGCCAGAAACTTTTCACAGCCTGCGAGCGCTTTGCCAGCAGAGCTGCAGGCACACTTTCTACAATAGAGATAAGGGCTCCATAAGATAGACAAAAGAACATAATTAACAGACTTAAGAAAAGGCCAAGTCAGTTCCCAAATGCTTTAAACTGGCAGCAGAGAAGGAGTTGATTCACTTCAGTAGGGACTGGCATAAGAGAAAGAGGGAGAGGGAAGAGAAAGGCAGGCAGAGCAATAGGAAGGAAAGCAAAAAAAAAGAGCTAAGAACTGCAGGCAATCTCAGAAATGGTCTGCTGTAACCTTGGTGTTGCAACATACGTGTTTTATCCATCAAAGGATTCACAAACAAGGATCAGAAACAGCTCGCCTCCTTACACTGCATTTTGATAGCACTTCTGGTGCCAGCCCTTTCCATAACATGAGGCAAGGAGGGTGCAGAAAGAATGTCTGCTAGCTATCTACAGCAGAAAGTGGATTTAATGCTGATTCATAAATCTAGAGAAGAGTGTGGCTACCTGAAAGGAGGCTGCAGTGAGGAGGATGTCAGTCTCTTTTCTCAGGTGACAAGTGATATGACATGAAGAAATAGCCTCAAGTTGTGCCAGAGGAAGTTTAAACTAGGTATCAGGAAGAATTTCTTCACAGACAGTGGTTAGGGATTGAAATGAGCCACTCAGGGAAGCTTATCCTTGGAGACACTAAAGAAACGTGTAGACATGGAGCTTATTGACATGGTTTAGTGATGTGCTTGGTAGTGTTGAGGTTGATAGTTGGACTCGATGATCTTAAGGGTCTTTTCCAAACTAAATGATTCCACAGTTCTATGTCTCAGGCAGTAAGCTGGCTCTTCTTAGCAATCTCTGAACTGGAGAAAGGCATAGGCTATAAGGACCAGTCAGCACAGGCATAAGCTTTGCACGTTGTAGCAAGAGAACCACCCCCAACTAGGCAGGAGCAACCAAACAGTGACCTCATCCTGACAGCAGCAGCCCTCACATGCCTGCTGGCCATCTTCCAAGCCTCTCCACCTAGATTCGTCTTTAAGACAGGGGCTCACCTCCTGGCATGCATCTGGGATTACATGCTGTGTGAGGGATTTGCAAAGAAAGGTCATTCAGGCCTGCCAACATGACTGTGCAGAAATCATCCCTTCCGTTTGCCAGAAAGTGTTCCCCAAAAACAAAGAAAGCTATAAATGAAATCTGGATCAGATTTTTATTTTCATTTTTCCTAAAGAATCATCCATTGCTACTGATGGTACAAATTCAGCCATCAGCATTCAGTTTGTTGAACAAAAACCACGCACAGCTTCAATTATATGACCCTACCTAATGTTAAAGTTGTTTTTTTTGTTTTGGTTTGCATTGGTGATTTTGTTTGTTTTGTAACTAACAGGTAAGTATTTAGTAAACAGTAGTAGAGTTGCAAATACCCTTTCCCCTTTTTATGTTGAGAAAGGAAAAATATTGAATGTTGCTTAATGAACAACATGAACCATTTGTCACATTCAAACACATTCCCAGGAAATTCATGGTAACCACTTATTTTAAACTCAGATACAAACAACACAATGAGTAAGAACTACACTTTATTATGACTAATATAGATTAAAAATGTCCAGTGCTGCTTCATCATGAGGCCAATACATGGGAATTCAATGTGGGAAAATTCAGAAAGCAAAAAGGTCAATGAAAAAAGTAAACAACCATGACAACAAATAAAACTTAAATCCTGCCAATTTCTAATTTAAGACTCTAATCACTGGTTACATAACTTTTATTATTATTATTATTAAGAAGTCATCTTTTTTTTTGTTTTTTTCTTTGTTTTTTTGTTTTTTTTTACATTTTCCTTCCATTGACATGGATGAGTTACATAACTGTTAGATGTACTGCAACTTGGCAGATGTACTTTGAGTACACCCTACTCCCTTTGGTACATCTTTGCTGAATATGCCCAAGTGAAATCAGTATACAAAACAAGTACTGAATATAAAATAAGAATTTACAGTCACAGGAGCAAAATACCTTACAGACAGAATTAAATATCACTAAAGTAATTAAATGCAACTAAATAACTCCTGATTAACAAGCTCCAGACTAACAAGAAAAAATTAAGACCTATCACTGAGATACAGCAGAAAGTTTAATTCTACCAGATTATAGACATGAGCTTAAGGAGTCAAAAAGCTAAAGATAGCTCATTTTACAGAACACCTGAGATATCTGGTTGAGTACACATTAAGAAGAGGAAAAACGTAAAAGCAAATATCAGACATAGGAAGCCAGCAAAACAAACAAATCATCAGTAACTCTGAATATTTTCCCCATGTCCCAGAGTTACTATTAACGCATTTAAATTACCTCACACTGATATATAACATAACAGAACTAAAATGAATTTGTATTTAAACTTCAGCATAGTAACTCGGTTCCTTTAAAAATAAAAAAAGGTCCTGCTGACCAGATAAAGGAACAACTTTGCTTCAGTACCTATGCCAGATTCAGCTGTCATGGCTGAGGTTGAACAAACACACAACTACACAACAACTGGGATAGTTACCAACTAAGATTGTGAATAACAGTCAAAATCTAATTCAAAGTCCAGAGCAGTAACTAAAATCAGCAGTTACAGTCCATATCACTATTGCAAGCTTTGAAGTCCAGCATGGATGATGGTGACTGTACACTCATTAGAGCAGAGGCCAACAGCAGTTAAGAGAAAGGCAGAAAACCAGCAATTCTCATGCAGTATCTATGTTCAGGAGAGATCATGAACTTCTTATTGCCTCATCATCCTTATCACATCTCATAGCCTACTAAAAGAGAAAAATAATTTCCTGCATTTCTAAGTGCCTCCCTCTGAGAAGAGGTCAAATAACCCACATAAGAAACAGAAGTGCACCAAATATTTTTTTCCAAGGCTTTATGTCAATTCATACAAACAACAGTTCTTTTCTACTCATATAGTTTCACAGGCTGATGCCTTTTTTTTTTTTTTTTTTCCTTTTTTTAAATAAGACTTGACTATCTTTTTGAGTGAGGCTACGTCTCAGAGTTAAACTGAGCATTGGTAAACATCAGGAACAAGTCGATCATAGATTATTTTACAAGCAAGGAACTATTTCCTTGCTTGTACCACAAAGGATCAACCAGAAAGAGAACAGACTCTCTTAGGTCTTATTCCCCCGGACAGACAAAATTGCCTAATCAATCTTTTTGATCTACTCTCTCGAATATATTTAACTTCAGAATTCTCCTGCCAAAAAAAAAGTCAATTCCAAAAGGTCTTTGACTTCAGGTACCCCAGGTCATGTGAAATTAACTATCTTGAAGAGGCATGCTTTCGTCTTTAAAAAGATTTATCACATGTGCTAAGAGTCACAGCAGAGTAACAATATGTCTTCACAAGTATGGAGTCAGACATTTACTACATGAAAAAGCAACCCTTGGAGAACAGAAAAAAAATTAAGGAGCAAAAACATTGGAAAACATTTATATAGCACACCATTCATAAAGTTAGATAAGACTTTGCAGTTATCCCAAGAATTCCTAGTGGAGGAGGGAATGTGTTAATTTTAAAGATACATAAAAGTTATCTTATCACTAAGCACTCCAAGGAAAAGCTCGCCAGTTTGTCCTCTGCCACCTTCTCGTTGTTTTATTTGGTACTTCTCTAGGAAAGGAGGACATAACAGAGCCCAGGATGACAAATGCACAGAAGCGCTGCACGAAGTGTTTGCCTTCTTGCAGACTTCACTGGAGCTGCACTGGATGATGCTATCTCCTCCCATGCTGCACCTTAGCCTCCTCTTTGCTCTTTAACACTAAATTTTGGAAAAAAAATCACAGAACAGGAGAGAGCTTTCGATGCTGTAAACTTGGGAGATCTGTCTCTACCCACATTAGCAAGTCGTAGCTCCAAGAATATTCATTTGCATTCAAGACTTAAGAAAGAAAAAGGAAAAAAAAAATCTGTATATATATACACACACACACACCACCAGGGGTTTAATGTTCTTTCAGAAGAACACAGCTTTCTTAAAAATAGTGTTTTTGCCATCTCTGTGAGAGAATTTCCCAAATACAATGGAAGATAATGATTCCTTAGGAAAAGGTCTCAATTTGCCCATGCTGGACGAGTGAACTTCCTCGAGAGTGACAGAGCAAAGTTCCAACAAGATGCGACAGATCTGACTCCACATATCTAAATTAAGATATAGGGCATCATGTTTCTTGTGCTGACTGTGGCTCCTACCTGCCAAGTTCAGGAACAGAAAGAGAGGAAAACAAGCAATCTGAAAGCTTGGAAAAGGAATACCTTGGAAAATGGGAACATGAAAGCCAGCAAAGACTGACCCTTTGCCGAGAGATAAAAAGTGCAAAACGGGGCAAAAAGATGCAAAACATTGCCAACAACACAAGAATCAAATCCTGTAAGGGATGAGAAGATGAGGAGATCTCAAGTGGGAATTGGAGAAAGGAAGGAGAGACAGACTGTGTCTGCAACCTTAACAAGAAAAACTGGGTCTCACTGGAAAGTAACTGAGTGACAAAGAAGTGGGAACAGAATAGGCAGCATGATAAAAAAAGGAATAATCCAGATTTGCCAGAATTTGCTGGGCAGTCAAGCTTTCAAATGCAGGAGGTTGTAATAGTAAGTGAGGAGAAAAGAACAGGGTTAAGTAAGTATGAGTTAGAAAGAAGCAGGGCAGAAAAGTCTGTGCTCACAGGGTGCAAAGTGGGAAATAATACTTCTTGCTGTCTCAGTGTGCCTATAAAATCTAGTAACCTTCTAGAGTTTTCCACACCGAACGTGCTAGTATCCTACCACTATGCTGTTTGTCAGCTGAAATGTCACAGGTCTGCAAGATTTATCTACACACCCCCAAGCCTGCTGCTGTGCCGTTCAAATACACTCCAATTGCAATTATTTTTACGGCCTAGAAAAGTAAAAATCAGAGTTGAATACAAAGCCTTTGTTCATTCCCACTACTTACGTGCAGCAAATACTGTATGCATGTGCATTATCAAGTGATTTCTCTACCTTCTCCGGGATTAATCTAATACACAGACCGGATCTGCTTGAGGAGGAAATTACTGCTGTGCAGAGAAAGATCCAGAGATCCTGCCTTATTTCACCATGTGGTAAGAGAAGTATTTATTAAGCACAGGTGAATACTGCAAAAAGGAAAAGACTGACACTATGGATGATAGAGCAGAAATCTATCCTGTGGAACCAGTTTCAAGTTCCACTTTTAGCCAAAAGTTCTCCTGTGACTCTAAAAAGAATAATCTTTTAATCCACTTCCGTGAACATTACTGAAAGAAGTGGGGTAGGAACAAGCAGTGATTTCACGGCCAAGATATTAAAGTCAGATTCCTCCTGTTTTATAAACTAGGGGCATTGACTAAGGAGCTGTGGATCATCTGGCCTTTGCAGTTTGGGCTGTACCCACATGTCAGGCAAGCTGCAGTCATCACTGCATCAATTCGTAGAGCTGGTTAGAGAAGGCTGTTACATTTCATGGGAAAAAAACGACTTTTCATGTAAGTTTCCCTTGGAAACTCTGCCTTTCTAGTGAGATCTATGATTTAATGCATAACCTATAAGTAGCCAGTAGCTATATGCAAAAGAGAGAGACCTCTAAAGACCACTTAGCCCTGTCTTTGCTGACACAGGGATCATCTTCCCCAAGTCTCTTCCCTATGCTGATCAAGCTCCATCTCAAAATCTAAAATATATATTTTAGATGGTTTGCTTCAGTTTGCAGAATAAATTATCTGTCTGAGCCAAAATAAGACTCAGAGCTCTAGATTATGTGAAGACATTACAAAATTATCCAACTCTACATATCTATCCAACATTTGATGAGACACTGAAAAAATTAGTTTACTTTTGATATTTATCAATATTTGCAGTGGCTGTAAACACAAGACAATACTCTTGCATTGCAGAAAGGTGTTCTGAAAATATACCCATTATAATCTACAAACAAGTAAACCTTTCAGTCATCACATAAAGGAAATCAAGGAAGAATCAATGATACTAAAAATAACTCTTTGAAAGAGTAGATAATAGCAGGACAAAGGGAAATGGTTTTAAGATGAAGGAGGGAAGATTTAGGTTGGATGTCAGGGAGAAGTTCTTTACTATGAGAGTGGTGAGGTGCTGGAACAGGCTGCCCAGAGAGGTTGTGGATGCCCTGTCCCTGGAGGTGTTCAAGGGCAGATTGGATGGGGCCCTGGGCAGCCTGGTCTAGTATTAAATGGGGAGGTTGGTGGCCCTGCTTGTAGCAGGAGGGTTGGAACTTGATGCTCCTTGAGGTCTCTTCCATTCTGTAATTATGTGATAAAAAGGTTTAGCAACATCACGTTTACTAAGATGATTCTTATGGCCATATATTCAGCATGCACAAAAATATACTGGATAATTGACTTACTGAGCATAATCCATCCTGAATAACACCAAAGTTCAGCAGAAAAAGCAGTACATGACCTTTCTCACTTATGAAAACTTTAGTAGAGCATACAGGGTAAGAACATGAATTTCAGCACTTTTTCCATTTTTGATCTCTTGATTTTAGAATCTGAACAGATTTATTTTAATGTACAGCCATAAATACATAGCCACAAAAATAAACAAAACTAATGCAAGAAGTGACATAGGAATAAAAAGGGGATAGAGAATACAACTCTAGTATGTTTAAAGACCATATATTAACTGTACATATAACTAGGCTAAGTGACAGTGAAACAGCTAAATCTAAGTCATGATCAAGACTGGACAGAGCAATGGAAAAATAATAAGGACAGACATCATATGTATGGCTTAATATAAAAATACGCTGAAATATTCTCGGGCTGTCATCATGATGGGGGATTTCAACCACCGGGATATCTGCTGGCAAAACAACAGGGCAAGCTATAAGTGATTGACCAAGAGACTCCTAGAGTCCACTGACAATAACTTTCTGGTTCAAATATCAGAGAGATCGACTAGAGGTGAAGTGCTGCTGGATCTACTGCTCAACAATGTGGAGCAGATCAGTAAAGATATTAAGATCAAGGCAAATGGGGTTGCAGCAACCATGCCCTGCTTGAGTTTGTGATTTCAAGGAATGTAAGACTGGCAAAGATTTGAGTCAGGACTCTGAACTTCAGGAGATCAAGCTTCATGTCGTTTTAAGGAATTTTTGGATGAGATCATGGACTTGTGTCCAATTCTGGGGCCCCCAACAGGAAAGATGTGGAACATTTGGACACAGTCAGAGGAGGGCCACAACAATGATCCAAGGGTTGGAGCATCTCTCCTGTGAAGACAGGCTGAAGGAAATGGGCTTATTCAGCTTGTTAAAGGAGAAGGCTAGGGGGAGACCTCATTGCAGCCCTCCAATATTTAAAGAGAGTTTATGAACATGAGGGAAATCAACTTTTTACAAGGGTAGATACTCATAGGACAAGGGGAATGGTTTTAAACTAAAGAGAGATTTAGATGAGATGTCACAGGGAAGTTTGTTACTGAGAGAACGGTGAGGTGCTGGAACAGGTTGCCCAGAGAAGCTGTGGATGTCCCTGATGTATTTAAGGTATTTAAGGTCAGCTTGGATGGGGCCTTGATCAAGTACTTGATCTAGCAGTTGGCAACTCTGTCTGTAATAGGGTGAGGGAATTTGATGATCCTTGGGGTCCCCTTCCAACCCAAGCTATTCTATGATTCTGCATTGATGTTTCTTTCAATATCAAATCTCTATTGATTAAACCTCTATCAATTTTATAGTAGGTATAATTTACAAAACAGCTAGATTAATTTTGTTTACAATTATACAAAATATTTGTGCTACATGACCATCACAAGCTTGTGAGTTGTAGAGTTGTATATATTGCTCTTCTGAGGCGCAGATTTCTACAGCAAGCACTGAGGTTTGGCTGAGTTCATTCACTGACTTTAAGACTCTAACTGCTTTAAATTACTTGTCCCGTCACTTCAAAAGTAAGTACAAGTAAGATGCATTTCAAGTTTAAATGTGCAAAAACAAGTCACTCTACTATAAAATAGAGCAAGAACTTACATTTTGCTGGATAGGTGCCCAAAGCAGCTATCAGTATCTTATAGCACTCTTGAGCCTTACTGTGTTGCACTCACCTACCTACTCTCTGATGAGAGAAAGGAGAGATATGCCCCCTTTCTAGATCCTTCATAAATCTATACTGAATTTATTTAATCAAGTTTGTCAATTTTGAGTACATTATGCAATGGCATACAAAATTCCCAAAGTTAGAAAAATAGGCTGTAAAGCCTGAGTTACTTAGTTTTTACTTAAGCATCTAGATGAAGGGACACTATAACATAGTTAACAGGGAAGGACAGTTAAAATTCTTCGAGTGAACTTTGCATTTCCATACATTCCTCAGTCACTGTTTTATTTTCTGCCACAGAATTCTAATACATTCATCCAACCTCCAAAATCTCAGCCCTACTAAGCAGCTCGCTCAATCTAGTTCACAGAAAAGAAATTTTAAACAATGCAAAAAGCTTCAATAATAATGTAAATCATCCCCGCCCATTTTCAAAGTATAGTTTAAACTAGACTCTTACAGGAGAAGATTTCTGTTCCACATGAGCAATTTCCTTGTAATTTGAACACGCTAGGTCATAAATCTTCCTAAGCCAAGATCTTGACAAGGCAAAGTGGGCATGCTCAAGTTTGAATTAGATGTGTGAAGTATGTCCTTAAAAATAAATCTCTTTAATTATTAACATAGCTTACATAGCTAGAGGTACTTTAATGAGCCATGAAGTTACCAAGTTATTCTAAATACAACTACTATCTGACCATAGCACCTGGAATTCCCTGCCAGAGGGCAAGCAGGATCCATATGAATACACAACATAAAAGGAAAAGCCTTTTAATATAACATACCCATGAGTATATAAAGGCTGAAAACAATTGTATTTATTTTCATAGAAAGCCATGTCCTTAACATGCACAAACAAGCCACAAAACACATTCTCAGTATCACCATCATTTCCAAGATCATGCCATCTTTATGCCAAGGCAAGCTTCTTAAAATAGGCCTTTCTTTCCTACCAAGTTCTCACTCCTTACACAAGCCTGCCCTACCTAACTGCTCCCACAGAACCATTCCTCTGCTTCAGCAGCAAAGGCAGAATAGAGAGCAATCATTTATGTATACACTCTGCTCCCCTAAAGAGGAAGCTAGACAAGCATGCCTTGGATAAAGAGTGCAGCATATCAGCTTTCAGACAAAACAAACCTAGGCCAAAATGAACCAACTGAGGCCACAGACCTTGCATTGCCTGGTGTCTGATTGCACAGGAAGCTCGGGAGGAAGGTAAAACTTTCTTTTTAAGCTGACCAAGAATATCAGAAGGGCAACGCTGCAGAGGCAGCTATTCATTGCCATCGCACTGTCACACTGCAAGGCGCCAAAATATTCCTTCTACACTTGCATCAACTTTTGGGATATCACATAAGGCCCTGTTCAAAGCAGGATAACTAGCAGTTATCCTTATTCCACTCAGCACCATACTGGCTAGAGAAAAAGAAAACACGAAAGAAAAAACCATGGTTCTTCTCTGATCGTAACCCATGTTCCTTTGCACGTCCAAACTGTAAACCAGAGACACCTCCCACAGGCACAGCACTCCTGGGCAATGCTTCATTTTTCACTATTCGCAGAATGGCATAAAAAGTGGGCTTTAAATAGCATCCCAAAGCAACCACTACTTCCTTTCTCATTCCAAAATATAAAATAAGAACTTCAGTAAGTCTCAAGTCAATACAGAGAATTAAAGAAATGTACAAGCATGAGAGCCAGAGAGAATTCAAAATGAGCAAGCAATTATACAAAATTTCAGTCAATACTTAAAGTGGCAACACCAGGTGGCCTCAGATAGAGGTTTGCAGAGTGTTTTAGATGAGCAAAGCTGACTCAGCAGCACAAAGTAAACACAGTGACTGTTGCTCAAAATCTACTTTAATACACTCAGAAAACTGCATGCAAAATAAACTGTTTAAAGATGACTAAAAACCAGACATCACTATGCAGATAACGGTGTATTTTAACAACAACAAATAGAATCTATCATTCTGAGATCTTAAACAAGACATGCAGTATGTTTGTTTTGTGGGAAATGCTTATGTGTGCGGTGAAAATGAGGAAACAAACACTGTTTTGCCTAGCAGATGTATGCTTTCATTAAATATTTTGACACATTTTACTAGGCACATTCTACAAAATTCTACAAAAGAGCAAAGTATATTTAACCAATACTATTCTAAGCAATGAATCAAAAAGAATAAAGAAATATTTTCAAACCAACGTTACCTTGGAAAACCGAGCATTTATCCATTTCGTAAACGTCTTTTTCTGTACATCATTGTGTTCATCTGGAGAGAGACAAGAAAGCCATGAGTGAGAATGTATTGTTCTTCATCTTAGCTTGTTAAAAACAGGTAAAACTAAACACCACCCAAACTCAATAGCAGAAATATCTTTATCTGTAGAAGCCTACACAAAACTTTGGTATAGTTACAGCTTTGACGGAAATATTGTGTCTCCTTTGCATTAAGTTCAGCTTTGCAGTGTGCTCCCCACCACTGAGATGGACAATGACGCACATACCAAAATCACAAGCTTCCAAGATGGTAAAGAGCAGCAGCTTACAAGACCACAGCTTTTTAATCAACAGTCTGTCAACACTTCTTTACCCTGATGCCTTACTTCACAAGTTGCTGAGGTCCTTACTGAAGCTTTTCATGCAGATAATAGCCTCCTTCAGCAGAGCAGCAAAGCTGCTGGGACAACCCTGGAAGCACTCACATGCTTACCCACCTCCAGCTTGGTTTTACAGTTGAATCACAAACGAGGTGAATGAACTGTCACTAACCCGTGTGTGAAAGGGCTGGGCAGCCAGGCAGGCATCTACTGGTGCAGCATCAGCATACCTCAGCCTGGGACCCAGCAGGATGAAAAGGAAGGATAGGAGAGAATCTACAGGTCAAAGCACAGAAAGGAGCTGCAGCCTGCAACTCAGCAAAGAAAAGACTGCTTTCCAGACTGTTTTTTAACAATGTCACTTGGGAGTCAGCTGTAATTTTAGACATAGTCTCTTATGAGGTGGGTGCTTGGCACAGAATATCAGAATCAAGATTTAAACTCCATATATATTAAATATTTTTACTTTTTCCTGCTCCAAGTTTGTGTTGTGCTTTTTGTTGTTGTTGTTGCTGTTTTTTGTTTGTTTGTTTTTCTTTGAGACAGGAACAAACTGTATTATTCACTGAGACCAAAAAGTTAGCCTTGTACAAAATTCAGTCCCAAATTCTGTCCACCTACTAATAATGCTTCCCATTCACATTAATTGCAAGTACTATCTGTATCGAATTGAGATGTAAATGTCAATCTATTTTTAAACATCATTCAGTAAGTTCCGTCCTTCTACTGAACCCCCCCTCCAAGAACAGTACATGGGAAGTCTCCTATTCCCCAGCATTAAACCAGCTTCAGCTGGCCAGACCATGCTCCTGCAGCACCTGTCCCTCAGCTCTGGCTTCCAAACCTCAGGCTCACTTCAATTTATATGCTTAGACTGTGCATCGCTGTAATATATGTGACATTTACTAAAAATCCAGCCCCTATTCCCCCATTTCAATAAAAAGTTTCCTAGGGAGAGAGAGAGAAACAAACAACAATCCCACAACTGACACAAATTAACTTGATCTGCAATGGAGGCAGAAGCGATATGGATTTATAGATCCCATTATCTCTCAGTGTTCTTTCTAGTTGAGCAAAGAACAAGAGTCCTCACTACCCTCATCTCTCCAAAGCATTCTTGCTCAGCAATAAAGCCAACAGGAGATGCTTTCCCGCTTAAACTACACTTCCACATTTGCGTTATAAAAGCCTCTGAAACTAGGATTTTTGTAATTGGCCATTATAGCTAGGGTCATGTCAAGATTTCTGCTGTAAATCACTGGAAAACAATCTGAAACCAATATAGTGCTGCGTTGTTAACAACAGCAACAAGGTATTTTATCCCTCAAATTAATTTTCTTTAGATTCCTATGAGTCTGTAAAGTTAATCCCTGGAGGCTGACATAAGGATTCAGATAACAAATTAGCCAAAAAACAGTATTACCATTCAGTGAAGCACATGGTACTACACACCATTTTTCATACAAGACATTAAAAATGTCAGCAAGTTGTAGCTGAGTGAGAAACAAATTTACCAAGTTGCTAAAACACTTGTGTTTCCTTTCACACTGCTGTAGCCTCACACTGAATAGAACTGCATAGCAGCAAAGGACAGAGTGTGGGCCAACTTTTACTTCACCGTCATACCAATTGTTTCCTCTGAAAAAATACGGCTCTGCATGCCCTCCAGTCACTTAATGGGCTTTTAACAGCTGATGTCAGAACAGTTTGTTCCTTAAGAGGAAGTAAAAAGAAACCAACACACACACACAAAATTAAACTCTTGTGATGACAGCAGAAGGGAAAAGCTTCCTATTCTGAATGTTGGCTTCTGTTATACAACATGATGCACGTCTGTGCAACAGGGGTACTCCCAAAACAAATAGCTCATGTGAACTAACGCCCTAACTCTGTCCTGGCAGTTGATCACCCACAGTAGTCACGTTTACAGTCTTACGTACCTCCTCCACTCTGAGCACTGTCCATTAATTCTATCGAGACAGTAGAATGCGCAGTTCAGATTCAAGCTGTTACCTTACAAATATGTTCAGGAGCAAAAAGGAATCCAAATGAACTAAAAATAGAGAGGTAAAAAACAAAAACCTCACTGGATTGTGCTCTGCCCTTTATTTAACCTCTGCTTCACACTGAGAGCCAGCTCCATTATTTCCCCAAAATGCATTACGTGCTTACATGACAAAACTGTGCTATTCAGTTTTTGAAAGACAGAAGTTATTGCATCCAAAGTAGCTGGCAGAGCAGCACTATGATGAAAGTGCCCTGGAGAAGTGAACAGACCGAACCGGATAAATCCTGTATTTCATTTGCAACCAGTTCAAAACAAGTTGCCAATGGTCAGCTCACATTTTAAGACTTAAGTTTGCCTTCCTCACTTCTTTATTTAAGTTCTCACTTAAGTGTAGAGAAGGAATTGAGAAATAAAAGAAGGAATTAGCCTGTGGCTTCCAGTTAAGGCACTAGGAATGTAACAAAGCTAGAAACAACCCTTTGCCTATACCTTTGGGCAGGCAAGAGTATCTATCACAGGGACAGCCCCACCCAAGACTAGCACATCTGACAGCCTCACATTAGCAGAAGGAATAGGTGTTTCTATTCTTGTGTGCAGGATTTTTTGGACTGAAAAGCAATCCTTTTGTCAAAGCAACTCAGACTAATTCACATCTAAAGACACAAAAATAAGCATTGAAAATTTGAAGCTGGAGACCAGAGTGATTTTTATCCCCGCTAGCGAGAGACGCAAAGCCAAGTGAACTACAAAGCACTGGAGTTCACAACCACATGGCTTAAAGAAGAACTTCCAACACTCAGCGGTGTATACTGGGCCCTGACTTCATTAAAACAGAACAAGCTTAATTAGCAGCTCTTTCCTATGTTGTCGATGCTTTTTTTTTTTTTTTTAAAAGCAAAACTTAGGGTTGTTGTGCAGATCCCCTTCTCTTGCACCACCGTTAGAAAACAAATGTCTGCAGCAATAAGCTATTCACTCTGTAAGTTTCTGCCTTCCCACTGCATCTTCAGTCCCCATGATCAGTGGCCAGCACAATGGTTTTCTTCATTCCTTCCCTCACAGCAAATTTCAGCAGTTGGGCAAGAACTCAGCTGTAACAATGGTTCCTCTAACGAAAGAGTAATGGCACCTGCCTACAGCAACAAAACGCAGTTGCCCAATTCATAAATTCTCTGTAGAGACCAAACTATGGAATAAGCACT
>JAOWBP010001760.1:38359658-38369814 GCA_028571105.1 Tragopan temminckii | reverse complement strand
GTGTTTCCCAAACACCAGCTGAAACAAAGCACTACAGAGTAGTAATGAAGAACCCCTGTGGTTTTCACTCAAGTGTGCTGTGAGTATAAGCTAAATTGGATTTACTTCACAATAAAAAAAATCCCCCAGCAACTGATAACTAAGAAGAAGGAATCCTCACAGCTGAAGCAATATTAAAATAGCTGTTCCCATACCTCCCAGCAAAAACAATCCAACACTCCATGCTGCTGGCCTCAGCACACTGGAATGGTATTTAAAGGGAGCACAAAGCTCTCAAACAGCAATAATGCTGCAACACCACACCACAGGCCTGCTCGAACTCCCACGCTCACCAGCCAGCCACCTGACTGCTTCCATGTGATGATACTGCAGAACCAAGGGTTCCAGGCAAAGCATCCCCAGTACCTACACAGGGCGCATGACAGCTTTCTATTCTCAGTGGGACAAAAGAGAGTGACAGGAGGCCAGGGTGCAGGTGGAAAGGGCTAGTGAGAGGAAGGAACACGCTTTAGGCTCACTCCCTTTCCAACCAGGCCTCATGGGTCAGCCCAAAGCTGCCACAGTTTTGGCAAGTTACGCATGCTGACAGCGGTAAGCCAGCCACAACTGAGAAAATGGAGACACTGGGGTGACAGCAAGCACTGTGCTCAGAAGAAAACTCCTGATCATTCAGGCAGAGCTTTCCAATGACACACTCCCCATTCCGGTCCAACAGACCCTAAACTTTTGGTCAAGCTAACTAGCACCACCTCCCAGTGGAAGATCACTCTGCAATATTTTTGGATGTGATACAAATGCATTTTGACACACACTTCACAAACAGTCAGTGATCACATATCTGAATCAGAAGCTGGAAAAGCTTCCAATAAAAGCTTAACATTTTAGAGCAAGTTTGTTAAATTTTCTTAAAGCAATTTATTAGAGTAAATAGTATGTCAGAGCATAGGGTTTCAGCTACCAGCAAAGAGCATTGCTGGGGGAAGAAAAGACTAAAATAAAGGTATCTCAAATACCTTTATAATGACAGCAATTGCCTTGGATAATACATGCCCTGTAGATATCTTAGAACAAGCTTCACCCATAGAGCCAGAACGATGAAGTTCCTCTTATCACCATGATTCAAACTGGTGACAGGGAAGGCAACTGATGTTATCTACCTGGACATATGCAAGGCTTTTGACATGGTCCCTAACCACATCCTCATCTCCAAATCAGAGAGATTTGTCCAGGTGGAGGCCGGTAACAAGCAGCATTCTCCAGGGGTCCATCTTGGATCCAGCACCTCTTAACATCTTTATTGATGAAACAGATGATAGGATTGAGTACACTCTCAGCAAGTTTGCTGATGACACCTAGCTGAGCAGTTTGGTTGATACAGCAGAAGTAAGGGATGCCATCCAGAGGGACCCTGATAAACTCAAAAAGTGGGCCCTTGTGAACCTAATGAGGTTCAACAAAGCAAAGTGCAAGGTTTTGCACTTGGGTCAAGGTAATCCCAGGTATGTAAACACACTGGGAAAATAACTCCTTGACAGTAGCCATGCTGAGAAGGACTTAGGGGTCCCAGTTGATGATTTTAACTAAAAGAAGAGAGATGAGATGAGATTTCAGTTGGAAATTTTTGTTTGTTTGTTTTGTTTTTTACAGAGAGAGTGGTAAGGTGATGGAACAGGTTGCCCAGAGACCAAGTGGAAATCCCATCCCTGGAGGTGTTTCAGGCCAGGTTGGATGGGGCCCTGGGTAATCTGATCAAGTACTTGACCTAATTGTTGGCAACCCTGCCTGTGCTAGGGGCACTGGAACTTGATCCTTGGGGTTCCTTCCAACTCAAGCCATTCATGATTCTATGATCCTAGCCAGCATGGCTGGCACATGGGAAGAAGAGAGAAAGGGGAATAATTCCTGACCAAAATCTGGCAATTTAGATGTTTCTAAGCAAACAGGACGGCACCGAAAGAGGTGCAGTAAATCAGAAGGCATAAATAAGAGAGTAGTGAATACAAACTACATTTACTACAGCTCATTTTATTAGGAACACAAATTAGGTCTTCGTATTTCTGAGTGGTTACAAACAAAATAGAATTACTTTCTACAAGTTCATGTTAGCCATCTGCTCTTTCTTCTCCGTCCAAATTAGAACTATTATTAGGCTCACTTGCATTTGTGGAGGTGATTCACAGGATATAATGTCATAGGGATCATTGTGAACATCTAGTACAATCTCCTGCATAACACAGGAGCCATTCCCACAAAAGATCCATCTGCATACCAGAAGGCAGCAGACACATGACAGACGCTAAAGATCCTGCACAAACCCAAGCAAGCAATACTGCCAGGGCAGAGAAGCAAGCCAAGCCACAAACTGTATGCAGATCTCCCTGCTACCTACAACAGTTTCAGAATGAACAAACATCCCAAACAACCTTTTTTAATGGTCATGATACAAAAGACTTAATATCATTTTCCCGTTATATCATACCCTATGACAAAATTTCTTAAAAAAGAATAACAATCTTGCACATAAGAAAAAAATATTTTTTCAGAAGTTTTAATAATTGACTGAAAAAAAAAAGATCTGATGTGGCAGACAGAAATACAGAAATATCCCAGAGACAACTTCTCAGAAGTACTATTAGAGATGCAATGTACTCCATGTGTTGCTCTTCACACTCCTGGAGCTCTGCCCAGAACCCACATCATTTATGCCAAGCCAAGAAGGCTGGCTTGCTGTTAGCTTCAGATGACAAAAAAAATAGCAGCTGCATAGATTATGTTCTTTTCTTTGACAGGCAGGTAAGGACAAAAGCACACCGCAAAATTCTCATTTGAAACAAGGAACCTTCCATTCCCTCGTGGACCAGAGTCTTTTATCCCAATGCTGTTAAACCAGACATTTTTCTATCCTCCTTTTTCTAATTTCAAAGGCTGCAATTTCCAATCCCCCTCCTCTTCTATTCTGTCTTCTCACAACCTTCCCTTCAGAGTTATCAATCATTTTCCCAGGCTTTTCCACCCCTCTCTCCCTACCAAAATCTCCTACCATCAGAGCCCTTCGTCTTTCCTGTTATAAACCTCTGTTGGTCAACAGCTTTTCCTAGACAGTTAGAAATCAATTCCTGAGAAGTAAAACGATAGTAACCAGCTCACACGTACCATGCTCCAATTTCTTAAGTAGACTAACCTCCTGCAGATGACTATGGGGAGCCTCACCACTGTCAGCCATTCCTCGTGAGTTCTCTGCCTCTCTCTGCAAGCTCCCATCCACTTCTTGCACACACCAGGTTCTGGCAGCACATAGTTGAGTATGCACTAGATTGTACCCCCTCCACACCAGGCAAGAAAAAAGACATCTACACATTCCAAAGAGGGGAAAAAAGCCCACAGAAGAGATGCTGCAGTCACTTCACCAGCTCCATGGATCTTTGCTGGACTCTCTCCAGTATATCCATGTCTCTTCTATACTGGGGAGTCCAGAACTGGACTTAGCACTCTAGGCATGGCTTCACCAGTGCTGAGAAGAGGGGAACATGTCCAAGAACACACAATGTGCTTATGGTAAAGAATAAAAAGAAAGCAAGCTCCTCACTGACTGAGCATTGCTTCCGCCAAGTACACTGCACGACCTTCTTTCACAAAGCTGCCAGCATCCACCTTAAAGCTCATCAAGTCACTTGCTGGAAGGCTGCTCATTTACAGTTTCACCAAACTGGTAGAGTACAGGAAAGCTTCTACATTCTTCTATAGATAACTTGTAACACTTGCAACACAACTACACATTCGGGACTTGCACCAAACCATATTATTCCTACTAATCCTCAGTGCAAATAATGCTTGAAGACAGAAAACAGACAGGAAGCTCCAAACATGAGGTATTCCTTAACTCAAACTACTGCACACTAACTTCAACAACAAAGCTGAACTTAGATGTTGCAAAAAATCAAAATAAACAATTTAGACATTTTTCCTCTACTTGCTTTCAGATATTTTAAGCCTGAGCTTCATTAGCTATTCCATTATTTTGTCAAGGAACAGAATCATGCTGATGCCTGTAAATTATTTACCTCAGCCTATTAACCTTTGTAATTACTAAGAGGAAATCTGAAATGCAGAAGGCTTAGAGGAAGTTCATAAAATCTATTTGCTCGAGTGGTGTTCTAAACTTAAAGGAGAAGCAGATGAAAAGAATGAATAGGGTGACTGAAGAACCAAAGTCCAAAACCTGTTAGAGCAAGCCACACCAAGTATTCTCTCATTTCTGCTCCTAAAATGCTACAGTAATTCACTACTGAAACAGGGACCATTAGTACACCCGTTCCTATATTTGTGTGATCTACCAAAAATAAATTCAGTGTTGTTCTGTTACCAGTACTAGTAAGAAAGAAGAAGCCAAAAGCATGTCTATGTCTTGAGATAAATTATTTCATTTCTCAGCCACATTCTTTTTCTTACCAAGGAAAAGTGATACTGCGTCACTGGGGATTAGGAAGTCTTTGTGCAGAAAACATGATCCAATGCAGAGCTTTGAACCTGAGCTTGGAAAGAAATTACTATTCAGAATAGAATATTACTATTCAGCTTCAGAAAAAAAAGAAGCACCTCAGTCAAAGGTGTCTTATCCAATTTACATATTTAGTGAGACATCTTAATAAGGACAAAATAAAAGATAAAGTAGAGTGAAGTATTATGAATGGTCTTTTCTTATGGCTTCTAGCAGATCTGTGGTTTTATCAGTCCAGCAGAAGGCTGAGGCACTGCTAGTTCTGCAACCAATTAAACTCCACTTCCTTCCCTGGCTTAGTTATTAATTAGCCCCCAAAGTTGAACCCCTTCCTGATTAACTGCTTTGAAAGTACATGAATTGTTCAGCAATTGCAGGATGAGTATCAGAATGCAGCAAAATAGTACTTATGCAAAGAAACAAGACAACGATCTTCAGTGTGAGCCTACATAAGATTTCTCACTTCATTTCAGAAAGCTCCTGTGGGATACACCATTCCAGATGAGGTACCCAAAACTGGAGAAGATTCAGAAACACAAAAGCAGAGCAACCTAAGCTCAGTTTGTTAGGCTTTGGTAGAATCTGAGCCAAGGAATGTCAGTAACCAGCTGTTTAAGTAAAGGATTATGTGTACTTAGTCCCAATCTCCACGCTTTTATTATTTAATGGTCAGCTTTTAAGAGGACTGTGTTGAAACCTGTAATAATGTGGATTTTGAGCACAGTCATCAAAAGGTTTTGTGAGGACATGTAAAACTTGGAACAGATGTTTCACCGTTACCTACCTAGAAACAGACTATATGGAAAGCAAGCTCATCTAATGAAAGCAGGCAATTACAAATCAGAGTATTACCACCACCTCCAGCAACAACTCCAATGAATCAGTCATACTCGCAGACGTAACCCTCTCCTCGGTACATTTTCCAGAAGGGTTTTGCACACCTTCCTGGGTGTTAAGCAGTCATATACGACACAGGCTCAGGATTCAGACCTTACCTGGAGACAACTGCCAAGCAGATCCAACTCCAGAGCTCAGCATCCCCGCCTCTCTCTTTTACCCACTGACAAAGAGTACTGCAGCAGAGAGTTTCCTTGCCTCAGCAAGGCTTGCAGTCTTGAGCTTGCAGCCTCAGTATGAAAATTAATGACAGTAAAGACCAGTGAAAGCAACACAAATGAGTGCACTAATATAAACGAGCTTAAAAAGCTGCTAGATAAGCTTGTGGAATTAAGAGTCCACAGAAAGGTGGTTATAATTTATGAAGAACTGCAAACCACTGAGAAATGAGGAATATAAGAGGAAGCGCTGCTGAAGATTTAATTACGGAAGTACAAGCACATGGCATCTACCTGTGGACACCACCACAGGTACCACACCGGGCTGAAGGGGACTTTTGCTGCACCCAGAACAGTGCTCCTTCCAGGAACACTGTCCCTTGAGCAGCTCAAGGAACATCTAAATTCAAGAGGAATAGTGAATCAGAGCACATGGTTTGAAGAGATGCAAGTAGAATAAACAGTTCCATTGCACCAATTTCAATATTCAAACTGCCAGCAGAAGTTTATTATGAGATTACTTTGGTAAGCAGTCAAGACCTTTTAAAAACAGACCTGCAATGCAATTTGCTACCTAACCTAGACAGGAACTCTATCTAGGAATCTTTCTAAAGAAGGAATTATTTCAACAAAAGCTTGTACATTTGATGACCTCTGCAATGAAACCTAGCTTTCAACACTGGAAGAAACACTGTTTTTAACCACCAATGGGCATAAGTTAGCGCCCAAGTACTTACATACACTACTAAGTTTTGGTGGCACCACTACATTGGTTTGGTTTATGGAAAACGCACATGGATGTCAGTAATAACAAATCTCTAATATAGCCAAATCTGTGTCAAGGAAAAAGAGCTTTGGCTGGCTTAATTCATTTATTTTGAGAAGAAGAATACAACTGCATGGCAGATTAACTCTTAGTTCCAGGGAGAAAGGGAGGCTCTATAGCAGAGTAGAAAAAAATACAAAATGCAACCTCTGTAACTGACAAAAGCACTAACACAACATAAAATGGAAATTTGCTCAATTCAAAAGTTTATCTTGAAATTCAGAGCATTTCACCTAAGATATTTTAATCCATAAAAAATGTTTCTGCTTTTCCAGAGTAGTACTGGATTAAAAACAGGATCAGTACTTAAAAAAAATAAGTCTGAAAAGAAGCCAGGATGGCATTGCCATTGCTGACTCACATAATGCAAGGGAGAACTTCCTCAGAAGCTTTCATACCACCACCCTCACTCCACCCCCCCAAAAGAACCATTATTTGCAAGTAGCAACAAATAAAATTTCTTACTACAAACAAATAGTACTGGGAAGAATATACATACATATATAATCTCTCTCTCCAGAAAACACCCCTCCAAAAATATATGGAATAAGCATTGTGGAAACAAGAGTTGCTCACCTTAGCAGAGCCAAAGGCCAGGCCTATCAGACATGAGCATGGGAGCACTCCTCAGCAATAAACAGCAGTGGTGAAGCGAAGCCAAATCACATTTGAGCAGGTTGTGAAGGGTTTGTATTAGTGCTTATTCATCCAGAGGGGGGAATAAGAGAAGGAGAGGACACAGGGAGAAAGCAGGCATACAATCTCAGAAGCATGCAAAAGTATTGGCTCTTTATCAAAGTAAGGAGAATCACTTTTACGTGGTTTCCCAATGAGGAAAAGAGACTTTCTATTTAACTGCTTTCCATTTAACATGTATTTACACTTCTTTGAACAAGAAAACTACTGTAACAAATTAACTTCACAGACATTTATAAGATTTTCAAATTTCAAAGTCTCAACAAAATGATGCACTTAACCTATGACAAACTGCAAAGCACAGTATTAAGAATGCCTGGCTACTTGGCGATTGCCAAGGATTTATGATTCTTAACAGTGTTAAAGAGTACAGTTCAGTTGGATTCTATTTTTCACCTACATAGCTCTTTGGAATTGTTCCATTTTACCATATTAAGTTAAATTTAATATGAATACAATTGAAAGCTTTGAATGCCTTAGCTCTAAACAGCCATTCCAAAATTTTTCTTCAGCTGTTTGTTACTTCAGAAAACAGTCCAAAAAGGAATCACAATCCAGTAAATCCAGAACGCAGTGTTTGGAGCTTTTTTGTTTGTTGTTTTCATGGGGTTTTTTTTGTTTGTTTGTTTTGTTTTAAAAAAAAACATGCATACATACAGTTTGTCTACAACACAATGTAAGCCACACACCACAAAGCAGATCTTCACATCTGAAGATTCTGTAATTGAGTGCCATCCACCACTTCTGATTTTCCACGCTACTGCTATGCTAGGGTACTCCTAAAAGTGAAAATATTTTGTTAGCCATAGCACACAAGCAAAGCTGCTGAACAGTCATAATGACTTACAGTAGAGCATGTGAACTCATGCACACAGCTGTCTGAAACATCACAGAGCAGGCCGCAGTACGCTGCTCATATTTCCCTTGCTGACAGATATGACCAACCTGGGGCAGAAGCAGAATAATTTAGAAAACCCAAACACTCATGAAGCTTATCACCTAAAAGAGGTTAGGAAGGAATTCCTGCAACTACACATTCAGTCTGTGAGTTGGCAGAGCAGGACCAAGGGCCCCTTGAATACTCACAGTGACCTACTCGCTATTTGCTCAGATAGCACAAGAAACATTATCAAGAAACATACCATTCACAATGTTTGCAAATTGAAATTCTCTCTTGTAGGGTAAATCAAGTAATCAAAAGCAATACAGTCTTCCCTTTGTTATACAGTTACATTACTAAATGCTGCTACCGTTCCCCCTCAAAATTACAGCTCAACTATGGGCTGGCATGATTGGTTGCAGAAGAACACTTTTGCAAACTTCTGTTTATTCAGATAAACAACTCCCAAATGTTTTAGGTGACAAGTGAAAAATCAAGTGAAAGACCAAAAAGGATCACCAGGATGTCAAAGAGAAGAGCTCCGAAGAGACTAAGAAAAGGAATACATAGCAAGAATTTTGCTCTCAAAAGAATTAGTGCAACTACATACTGACTTTGCAAGCTATTATGCCAGCTTGAATTTTGGTGCTTTTAATTACAGTCCTCTATATGCAAGAGGCTTCTCTGTAGTCCTGCAGAGATAAGTATACAATAAAAAATAACAACTTGCTAAAGCATAATAAGTAAAAGCTCAGAAGCTCTAGTCTTGTCTATAATCAGAGTCACATTGTTCCACTTTATCTATTCACGTCACAGTGCTTTTCTATTATTCCTCAAGTCTTTATACAGCTATAGAAAGAAAGGAACGGCAATGAAGGGTGACTGCAGCCCTTCTGCCCTCCAAATGCACAATGTAATTTGGGATCAGTAAGGGAGCATTAGAAGATGACAAAGAACTCCAGCTGCCAGGCTATACTATCTAGGGAAGGAGGGAAAATAAGGTCTTTCCAGAACAGAATGAATTCTACTGCTAGCAGAGTAAAAGAGACCTATACAAGAAAGTACCATGTGAAAACACCCATTAGGGATGGAGAGAGATTCACAGAACTTCAAGAGTACGTAAGGATGAAACAAGATGTTGTAACATAGAGATGAACACATCATCTCCAGCCCAATTTCAAGTCCATCATCCAGCTCCCAGATTATGTCGGTCTCCAAACCACAGAACAGTAGAAAGGAATACAGAGAGGGGGTAAGACAGAAACAAATAAAAATGCACTATTTTATGGAGTTAAGAAATAAATACTGAAATATAATTTCATAGGATGAGGAAAAAGTGGATGAAATGAGAGCCTGAGAAACTGAAGATATTTATCGAAGAGATTCAACGAGGTACTTCAACGCAACTGAATGAATGAATATAGAGATGAAGAAAAAATAAAGTTTCCAAGATTTATTAAACAAGAGAGTATTCTTCCATTGTAAAGCAATCAATAATAAAACAGATGATCTAGCTGTTTTGAAAGTTTTCATGAGTACTGCTAAAACAATAAATCTTTTCCCATAAAGCCTATTGCTTTCTAGGCTGAACCATTTTAAAAGAACTTCTACCAGCTCCAGCCACAACTCTGATGTGCTCCCATGGACTACACTATGAAAAAGATGGCAAATCCAGATTTATTCATACTGCAACATCAAATTTGTAATTGAATTGGGATACATGGCTGAGGCAGGACTGCATGCTAAACCACAGATCTGCTGAGGAAAATCTGGTTTCCTAAAATTTCTCTAGACTCCGATGATTTGTGCACACAAATGAATACGCTTGCCTTTTGTTTTATTTTTAACAACTACAGTGAATTTTTTTAGGCTAGCCAAATGTCTATCCTACAGATAAAGAGTGCTTTAACACTGTCAAAACAATAGCTAATTATTTGCCAGTGAAGACTCCGCTGTGTATAATGTTCAAGAATATTTGCTGGGACAACACTATCATATGAATACAAAAGTTCCGTCACTGACCTGACTCACCCCACATCTCCCCGGAAAGGGCCAGCTTCAGAGCTCATAATTTTGCACACTACAATAGGAATCAGAGAGAGGGCAGTGAGAAGGAAACAAGACATGCCATGAGACATCAGCAAGAGGGCTGGAAAGCATCTGCTTGTCCTTTATATCCTTGGATGTAAACCAGTCCTACT
>JAOWBP010001760.1:38328823-38342225 GCA_028571105.1 Tragopan temminckii | reverse complement strand
CGGCCATTTTGTAGCATTTATTATGAAGCCACACAACATTTACTGGAACAACCTTACAACAAGCAAAATAAAATTTTACATTAAAAGGTTTCTGTAGAAGGAATGAAGCCCTTAAATTCAGGAAAGAAAAAAAAAAGGAAATTCTACACAAAGCTTTAATGTACTTTACAGTATGTATGTAGCAAGTATATTTACACTTATGAGTTCATGAGTATGCAATACATAATGATGAAAGGTCTTGCACCAAAGTGGATGCAATTACAGTTCTGAAATACCACACACGACCTCTTGTGCTGGGGATCCTCATTCCAGTCAGCTGATGGGAATTCCCAGCACCACAATCTCAGTTGCAGGACAAGTAAAGCACTCCAAGTGGCATGCCACGGTTGCCAATTTATTCCTTACTTTGTCTAGTCTTTCCTTCTATCCTAATTGCCCTTGCTGTTCCAAGCAATCACTGGGTAAGTGTTCTCAGGAGGTTATTTCATTACTACCATAACTTACTCTTGAGGGGCAATGGGATGCTGCCAAAAAGCAGTTCTCCTTTTTCTGAAAGACTGTCAAAACACGGGCAACAGCCACGTTGAACCAACAAAGCTATTAGTGAGGCGAGTTGCATTAAGGTTCTTCAAACACATACTTTCAGCAGTCTTTTCCTTCTCTCCTTCTATATCAGAGAAAAAGCAGAACACCAAAGCAAGCTGTATTTATGCAAGTGAGCTGGCATACAAGTGTGCAACCCTCCCATCTCTGTTATTCTGCCTTCAGATCACCCAACATTTGAGTACTTCTGTATCATACCTAAATTCAATCTGACATCAGACAGCATTCGCTACGTGATATAATTTGTAACTGTACTATTCCCATGTACTTTCATATTTTATACTGTTTATGTATTGTTTAAGATAGTTATGTAAATGAAGCTCTGTAAAATTTCACTGCCTTTTTTTTTTTTTTTTTTTACTTTATATCACTATCACAGAGCTAAACTTCTTGTTGCTTGTAGGTGCTTTTTTGGGGTTGCATTCTAAAATCACTGTTAGCTCTGACATACTCCACTCCTTGTTTTAGAAGTTTGACTCAGTGTTACTTCCTATCACAGAAGTACTTCAGATCAGCCACAGGAGGAGGCAGGAAAATAAACAAACCAATCCTCCTTTGGCATACAGCGCTGGTAAACATGGAAGAACAGACATCTCCATAATAAAGACTTTAAGAGCTTAGTTGCAAGACAAGCACAGTAATTTAGGAAAAGTTAGGCTAAGCTGGTGGTAAATTAGAAATAGAACTCCATGCAAGTGTAATTAAATCTTTTTTTTTTTTCCTGTATTGAGAAGCACCTCAGCACTAACTACCATTAGTAAAACTTGTACTACTGAGTGTACAGAAGGTCAGAGGTCACTGAAAAGCAGCTCTGGTGTAGATGCAGTCAAATGACCAGAGAGATGCATTACTCCACAACTTAAGAAATCTGCTTTGACTTAATCTTTTCTATCTAACTAACAATCCCCATCTACCATCATCCTTCTCACCACATGCCTCCATACACTCAGTTACTCCTGCAAAAAATAAAAATAAATAAATAAACCACCTCTCTGGCATTTAAAAAAAAAAAAAATGAGCTCACAAAACAAATCACAAGAGAGTTGACTCTTCTCACTCCCACGTGACCATCAGGCCCTATTACACTAACAAGGTTGTACCTCCCATTCCAGCATGATTAACATGGAAACATCCAGAGCTCCTCTCAGTTGCTATGATGGCCATCCAGTTTCCCACACCCTCAATAACCAGTTCCAGCCAAAACCACCCAGGGCACTACTGATGTAAGTTGGCTTGACATTTGTTCCACTGCTTCAGCAAACCAACCTCAGCAGCAGCCTGCTTCCAAAAAGGCTGCGCAAGATAAAAACCACTGCTCCAACAAGGAAGTGTGCTTGAAAGTCCTGCCAGAGCAGCAGTGACATCAGAAGGGGAGTCCCAAAATGCCACTTCTGAGTCATAGCCAATCTTATGGCCCACACAACCCAAGGAGCCCAAGGATGGGACACAGAACAGACCCTGTGTGCAGAAAACAGGGTTTATTTGGACATTTTTCCTTCATCTGAATCCCACTTTCCATCACAGAATAGCCAAGATTTGGGAGGTACAAGTCATGGTCACATTCAGACTGTTTCTAATAGGGAGCAAAAAGGCTTAAGCTGCAGCAATCTCAAAGCTTGCAGGGCTTGGGAGGTAGAAATCAAGTAGACAGTGAGCACTTCCAACACGGTCCACTGCTAATAAAAATTACGTGGGGAAAATAGGGAGCTTCACAGCTCCAGTCAAGCTTTTTTTCTGAAGAATAAAAAAAAAGACTGTAATAAAACTGCACAACTAAAACTGCTATAAGAATAAGGAAGTATCCATTTCATTTGCTTCAACTTGCACTGCCCTGGAAGCACCCATTGCATCACACTGGCAGTAGCATATAGTCACAGTAATTTCATCACTGCTCCTGTGCATCTCAGCTGCGACAGGGATTCATCGCTACCTATAAAAAAAAAACTGATGGATTTTAAGTCCATGCCAAAGAGTACTTTATTGGCCAAAAAAAGACCTACATATTGGAATAATGTTAGAAGAGCTTTGTGAACATCCTAAGTAGAAAGTAACGATCTCATCCACAAGAACTTCACACAAACGCAACAGAAGTGTTCCAAGCAGTCAGCTTGAGATGTTCTCCAAAATGGTTTTGGCACAACCCAAATTCTTTTCACATAGCGCAGGCAACAAAGCATGCACTGCAACTTCACCAAAAGATCTTCTAGTGCACTGTCACCAGACTCCCAGTGTCTGCCAGTAAAGCACTGCTGAGCTCAGCCCTGCAGTCAGTTCTTCTTCCTTTCCAGCACTGAGCAGTGCAAAAGGCAGCAAGTGATGGACAAGGGAGGAGAGGATGGCAGCATCATCACATATACAAATCCCATGTTTATATATAAAATCTATTGCCAAAGCAAAAGCCAGGCAGATTACAGCAACTGTATGCCTCCTGTTTGCATTAGCAAGTTATTGAGAGACCTTTGGCTACGATTTATGAAGAACGCATGCAGGAAATGGAAGAAAAAAATCATAGAACAATTCCCTTGTTCAAAAAGCCGGGTCCACAGTAGAGGTGGTAACTTACAACATTATACAAACAGGAACCAATAGGAAGTTAAATTCACGATGCTTAAATGCTGAACTAGTTTTCAATTTCTACAAAGACAACCTTAGAGGCTCAAAAGCCTGGCACAGCCACCACAGCATGGCACATTGTCCCAGCAGCAAGTGACCTCTTGCTGAGAGCAAAGCTAGGATTTTCCAGCCACAGCCCATGAAACCACCCCTCATCCTTGCTCATTTGGTTGAGCAGTCACAATTTACACACTTGCAAGTAAGAAAGCGCACTGAAAAGGAAAGAGACAGTAACATACAGAAATTAACACTCTGAACCAAAAGTAGGTCCTGCAAGAAAACCAAAAGGGCCTCAGGACTGTGTACACTACTTTTTACATTACATTTCAGTCACCAAGTTTAAATTAACTGCTATCATTCAAGGATTTCATCAGTCCTGTCCTCTCTATCCCCACAGCCCAGGTGCCTGCTGCACAGTCTGAACGAAGCAAGGAGGTGAATCCATCCCTTTGGCCTACTCCAGATGTGTCAGAGAGGCAGAATGTGTGCTTCAAAACACACATGGGTGTCTCCCAGTCACCCCCACTAGCTGGGGACAACATAAGTAGAAGGAGGAGGAAAAAAGCTAGCTGTGCCACTAGCTGCTGGGTGTCCATGGGCACAGACAGGTCACAAGAACTCACACCCAGTGAGTGACGGACAAAGCATCAACAACTGATCTGCCCAAATAGAGAACTGGAAACACCCAGTTGCAGACTTTTGACCAAAATCTCACATCCACGCACTGCTGTATGATTACTGTCAACTTGAAAAGAATGCAATTTCTCAGGAATTTCACTACTTTCAAACAGAATTTTCAAACAGAATTCTTAGAAGGGACACGTGAATGTATGTGTATGTACATACATGTGCACACAAAGCCTATACATACACCTCCCTCATCTTTAAACATGCTGCAATGATGATCTAAAAATGCCATTGCTTCAGGCTCCATTACTTGAAAACAGTATTTGACTCTGTGATTGGGTTGGGTTTTTTTTAAATACATCACAAAGAAACCTCCAGACCAAAGATGTGTAAATACGTTTTTTGTTATTTTACCATTAGTTTTGGTGCAGGGGAAGGGCAGGAACAAGAGCTTTCTAAACATGTCACTCCTTTCAGGGCTAAAACCCATGCTGATTTTTTTTTCAGAAATGATCTTTTCTACCCTGAAGCTCTCTCATCTCCATTCTCCTATTCCTACAACAACAAAGGCAATTATCTTGCCTATCCTGGACTGACACATAATATATTGTGATTTGGATCAGTCCTGCTAGGCAGCAGAAATCTTCTTGCTCTTCTCTCAAAATTCCTATCCTGGGGAACATTTCTACATCCAGTTACTGCTTATTTGAAAAATAAAAGTAACTATAAGATTATATTCTTACAGTCTTTGAAATCTCTGTCTTCTTTCCATCATGGAAGATCTAGTCCACGTTTGCAGTGATAAAAGAGAAAGGAGCAGGAAGTCATGGTAAGCTTCTTTGTTTGCTTTCTTTTATGATTTGTTTGTTTTTTTAACTAAAACTAGGCTGCAGCGTAAAAGGTAAAGGCTGATCTTCCTGGATGTCATCGATGTTTCCCTGGACAAAGATGCAGTTCTAAGTTACAAATAACCTAAACATCATATGCATCTGTCAAGCTCAAAGTCCATGACTACTGAAAGCACAGAAAAGAGGCACAGAGGAGATTCATTTTATGGCTTTCCTTTTTGATTGCTAGAGGGAAGAAAAAAACAGCACCATTCAGCAGTACAAGCAGGCCTCGTTTGCAAAGAAACCAGTACCTTGAAAACCAGCAAGTGTTGTGATAGCGTTCCAAAACTACGATGATAACATAAAGAGGTCTTCAGCACTTCAAATTTCAGCTGCATGTGCACTCTAAAGTACAGTCTTCCTTTCCAGCATAAAAAGATCATCTTGATAAGAAAGTTCTGACACTAAGAGCTGCACAGGTTGAAGAAGACAGTCAAGAAAAGTTTTATCCTATAAAGTAGGATCATTCTGGGTCATTCACTTGAAGGAACCAAAGACCTGCAGTCAGATTACTAAGAAGCAAACTATCGCCAGCAGCCAACTATACTGACAGATTGCATCCAGCTGAAGTTAGAAGGTTTTTAAAAGCAATTTAGTGATCTAAGAAGTTCCAACTAGGAACCAAATTCAGGAAAACTACACACAGAAAAGTCCCAGTTGCTTCAGTGCTATCTTCTCAGAGTTATTTCTGTTGATAAATTACAAAGGGAAAAAAGGGACAGGGTAGGATGAAAGAAGGACAAACAAACCTATTCATATTAAAATTCAGCATCTAGATCAGGTTTAACTGTTAGGAAAATGAGAGGGTTCCTAAAAACGAGTAAGTGGATCCAAACTCACTAATAGGTGTTTTAAACAGACAAGCACACAGTCCATATCAGGCAGCCGTATTGCCCATCCAGAACCTGCTGGACACAAACGCATACTAAACTTGATATACCAGGTGTAGAAAATGCTTTTCTTTTTTCCAGTTTTCTGTTCTCTTTAGCTGGAAGAGTTTTCAGAAGCTTTTCAAGCATGTTCACTTACTCCCCATTTTTATGCATCAACACTGATCTTTCCAAACTAAAAGGCTCACAGAGAAGTCATCACTTGGGGTTAAATTTTAAACAGACCAGGTATCATTTGCATAGGTCTGGTTAATGAAGAAAAGACTGGCAGTGGGTATAACATCCTATCCTTCTGTCCTGAATTTTAACTGCCAATAGTTGGCTGACCTTAGCCCAGCCTTCCCACCTGATAAGATCTGCATGGATAACTTCTCCCTCAACTGCATGCCAAGGAGTCCATGTTCACATTACATACAGCCTTAACCGGTGAAGTGTGATTTGCACTTTTTTTTTTTTATGGCTAGACCTGTTCTCCTGACTGTTATATCTCCACTGCTTTCCTAGATATGCCAAGCTTCATTCTTAGATGTGAGCTTCCCCTCTCCCCTTCTGCAGGCTCCCCTCAGTCTGGGCAGGATGCCACAGGAGAACAAGGCCATTTGAAGAAGAAAGTCGGCTTGAAAAAATTAAGGAAAGGAAGTGAGCCTCCTCAAATGTCTCCATGAAATGAAGAATTTCAGTTGAATTGGAAAGAGAGAATCTTTCCTTCTCCAGCACATTAATATCACAGACAACACAGAACAGACCACAGGAGATATATCACCGTTGCAACCAAGTGGCAATTTATAGAAACCTTTAATGAATGCTTTTTTATCTTAAAGAGAGTCTACAACATGACTACTTGAATTTCAGTGAAACGTAGATATCCACTGGAGAAGGTACAAAGCTTTTCCCCTGCGTAAGCAGTTTAGAAACTGAAGATCTGACAGAATAAGTGACAATCCATAATACAAGATGCATTTACAAAATCAAACATTGCCAGATTCAACTCCAGACATCCTTATTCAGCAAATTCTGTATGTGCCTTTTTTTGAATATAAGCTTTTGCAAGGAAACCACAAACTTAGCATAGAGCAGATATTGCAAAAATCTTCTGCCAAAGCTCTGTGACACCATGGTGTTAATCCACCATATAAATATTCAAATATATTCATGAGTAACCGCTCTAAGGCAGTACGTGTGGTTATACAGCTACATGGCCACATCCACACTTTGCTCACTGCAGTACTGCTCCTCCCTGGGATGGAAACGCACAGTCAGGTTGTAAGAATTTTTCTGAGAATTCAGCAAAGTTCCACTGAAATGGGGTGGGGAAACAACCAATAAAAAGCACATTGGCCAGCTCAGGGTACTCTCAAGCCAAAGTTATATAGCTATCTCGAGTAAAGCAGGAACATCCAATTTTCCTTGCAGATGGAGCATATATAAAACTCCATTTGGAACAGGGTAAGCTACTGCTTCCAGACTTCTACTCAACAATGAATCAAAAGCAGACCTGAACAATTCCTGTCAGAATGAAATTCCATATCAATATTTGCAGAGAGACAGAGGAAAAGGCGACCACTCTGTACACCAAGCATCCCTTAAGTACTAACAAAACTACCAAAAGACTATCGTGAGAGCTTAGAGGATCACATCACAGCTAAACGTGGAAGCTCAAAGAGGCTAAAGATAGCCATCTGCATCCTCCACAGCTGATCACCGGGTCAAGAACTACACAGGCAGCAGAGCAAAGCTAAAATAAGTTTGGGAACAGACAGGCTTGTTTTATACTAACACAGAGTCTGGGACTCTGGCTTAAGCATAAAGGAAAAATGTGGAAAAAAAAAATGACATCTGATCTTACATTTTTCACCCATGGTGGAGAGCCAAATGTCATTTTAGAAAGAAAAAAAGCAAAAGAACTCAGGGCCAAGAAGGTATTTTTCACTATTATTTCACCTAGCTGTGTATTTTATATATATCTTCCTCAAAGCTGTCATTTTAAAAATTAGACACTCTTCCATATATATATATTTTCTTACTTACTCAAGAATTTAAAGTAAATTATCTTTTTCAAAATTAAATACGTGGTTATTCATATTGAATTTAGTTGTTTATTTTACAGAAGGAAATTTGAAAGAGGATTTTAAGAAGCTACTTAAAGCTGAAAGGACTTGCTTAACTAGTTCTGCTTATTATGAAAAAGAAATTACAATCACCGAATCAGCTTTTGTTTAATTTTTAGCAGAGAAAAACCACACACCTTGATTTAATGCACAATCTTTTATTATAGAGATGCAATTAAAGCTGCTTCCTCTTACTTAGAAAAAAAAACATGACACTTTTTTTTTTTAAACACACGCTGGGATTGCATAGCAGAAGGTTACATATTTATTTATATAAACAGTAGATGATTATTTGTTATGAACTGGATGACTTTCAAAGATGTGACCTGGTTGACCCACCCAGGTTTCTCAGCCCTATTCTCACCTCTCCAAATTCTGCAAAGGAGCGTTAGAGAAAGAATCTGAAGGTTGTTGGATGTAAGGGATTTTTTTTTATGCAATAAAAACCTTTCTTGTTCCCCTTGCTTAAGGCTGCATTATTTGAAATAGTAATTTAACCAAAAATTCTTTGTTCTTGCTTCGTGCACTAATTGAATAATTGTGTAGGAAAACAGACAGACAAATAGGTTTTCTAACACTTCTAAGCTATATCCACCTTACGTAGCAGGAGAAAACTGTATATTCTCACTGAAATCAGATTTCACAATTTGACAGACTTTGAGAAAAAGCTTTCATGATACCTCACAGATTCCAAACTGCAGCTGAGTTCAATTTATTCATCCAAAAAGAGGATGGAAAAGGAATTTTAAAAGAAAAAAAGAGGATATATTCTCTAAGTATGCAATAATACAGAGATACAAAGCAGAGGAGAGTCCCACACAATTCACACACATTATTTCTTCACTTGCAACACTGCATCCCAGAGAACAGATGCAGATTAAAATCTATCACAACAGCCATAAATTCTCACCAAGATCAAATATAATTAATTCAATTGCTTTTAAAAAACTTTCAGTAATGTAAGTTTTGATAATCACAATTCACCTACTCTGTCAGCTGATAACCTTTTGGCTCTGCTAAATTCTGGGCAGCCAAGACTTCATTATTTCCTTCTCTTCATTGTGCTGTAGATGAGAGCTGAGCCCCAAATGCCTGCAGCCTCTCCACATTTTTCTGGCAGCACAAGAGGCTCCAAATAGGATAGCAAGTTAAGATCCTTTCAGAGTGCTGGAACAACATGAAAGGAGCCTCAATGCAAGTGGGAATACCAGACAGAAATAATATCTTGTAAAGAACAAAACTCCTTTTTCTGCCCTCTGTCTTCCAACCCCAATAAGGAAAAAAACAATTGTGTGCATTTTTTATACAAAGGTGGAAAAAAAGCATCAGTTTAGTAGATATAAGAACCCAAAAGAATAAAGATAAGTTACATGAAACAAACAAAGACATAACATTGCACAATTTCACTTCTCCTTCCCACACAAATTATGCAGAACACTTTCATCAGCAGGTTGCACCATTCCAGGCCATTTAATTTAATTCAGATGACCACTACAGTATGTTAGCACCTTTCAGTCATGTATTCTATCGCAAAAAATCATATTCTTTCACCCTTTTTTTCTTTCCCCACGGAGTAAAACAACTTCCAATTTCAAGAATTTTTTATTATGTGGGCACATGACTACAAATTAAAACCGGAGACAAGGCCAAAATAAGATCCTGTAACAAAAGGTGGCAAGAAGCAGGGTGGAAAACAAACAAATCAGCAAAGCATTTCTCAGCAGTTAGTCATTCTACCTGGGTATTACATACAGTTCACCACCACCGCCCAGCTAATGGTTAACATTTCCCCTTCCCTGACAGCAGTAGGGGCAGCACTACAGAGAAAAGGATGCACCAGGACTTCCCAGGCAACAGCTGGCAATAAATTCTATTATTTCATTTTTTCTTCCCAAATCATGTTAAAACCAAAACTCCTACAAAAATAGATCATGCAGTGTGAATTACTCAGGCTTCTTCCTAGCCAGCTCCAGTGGTACGATTTGCTATGGCTCCTATCTCCTCCAAGGGCCTGTTCAACACATTTATATTAGTTCAGAAAAGCCTTCACTGTCAAACACAGGCTTCATCTCAAAATCAAATTTAATCACCTAAACTTGAATCCTTTAAGGATGAATCTAATGGCACAAAATTTCTTGAACATCATACTGGAAGGAGGTGAAGAACAAGAGCAAATCTGATGTGTAAAATAGATCAAGGTTTCTAGGACCTTTCATTACTCTCATTCTAGCTTTCTCAGTTCAAAGGCATTATATCCAGTCCATAGACAAGCCAACCACCACATCCCATGTGACACTTCGTCCTGAAAAAAAAAAAAACACGGAACTATATTTTTATAAAGCTAGAAACAACAGGACCCGCTAGGTATTATATGCACCTCTTTGATCACATTTTCTCCTGAAGAAAATGCATTCTGCCTTAGAAATAAGGATTACATGCTAGAGTTGGCTCTGATCTAACCCAGTAACCCCTCATTTTGGGTATAGCATCAAACGAACAAGAAAAAAAACAGTTTCAAGAGAAACACTGAAGTAGCAGCAAAAACCAGAAGCGGCTGCAATGGGAGCATGCCCTGGAGCAGACGTTCCACTCACACATTCCTCTGTGAGGCTGGGACCTTCTCAGCTGCACTGACATGCAACATACCCTAACATGCAATTCCTGTGAGAATTCAGCAGCCCCAAACAAAAGCAACCTCACCAAGCAAGTCACCAAGAATCAGTCCCCAACTGCACTAACTGTAGCATGTCATGTTGTTCAAGTGACTAACCACACCATACAGATCCAACTAGGAGCACACCTGCCAGCTCAGTGCTATAACTCCCATCCTCAAGCTAAAAAGCTCTGCACCATGCAGAGCTCAACACTCACTGGCCAGCATCAGCTGAACTGCGGTTCTCCAAAATGTATCCCCCAGGTCAATCATGGATTATTTTTTGTCAAAAGGATCTATAGATATGTGGTGACATAATGCCCCTCTGGGTACAAATCTAAGGTCTTCTCCTTTCTAGACTTTCCAGTTATTTGCACTGTGAACTAATATAAGATTCAGAATTGTTCTCTCATCTGGGGTGACTACAACATCCCCTTTTTTTTTCCCCTACATTGGGTTTCTGATCAAAAATGTTATCAAAACTGTTCCTGTGTGTAGGCTAGCCATTCCACAATACAAGGGCTAATATCATGGTAATGCTAAGTTCTCCACCACTGCAGTGGCCAGTTGGTTGCTATTGCCAGCAACACAAGGGTTTGTTTGGGTTGTTTTATTTTTGGGAGGGGAGGGGAAACGAATGTTCCTTTTCTCTAGCTCTTGATTTATGACCTTGCAATGCCTTTCTCCTGGGAAAAATATCACAGGTTGCTGCAAGTCCACTCTTCAGGTCAGACGAGCAACTTTCAGCATCAAATTTTAGTACAGAGGTCTCAATGTAAGCTTCAGCACGTGGGCAAGCTTCTTAAATCCTCTTCTGGCTTTACATCTTGGACACAGCCATCAAGCAGTACATCTCTAGTGCAAAAATATATACAAAAACCGCTCCCCAGAATGTTTGGATTTTGTGCTTGACTTAGTAAGAAACACCCTGAATGTTCTCTAGCCTCTTCTGGCCCATCCTCACAGTACAACACAAGAATAGACTACGACTCACCCTACACTCCTGCCTGATGCTTAGGGCAATGGTCAGTGGTCAGAAACCATCTGAAAACTTGGACTGGCATTTCAAGAGTGACAAGTCAACACAAGGGCTCTAATTAAGAGGCAATTACAGGAAAGATGGGCACCACCCCAAACTCCCCCCACCCACCTGTGACTATTTTGGAAAAAAACACCTGCATGTTTGTCATTGTCCCTGACAGCTGGGGCCCTTGAGATGACACTGGAACAGGGACACTGCACAGGCTTCAGCCAAGACAAAACTCCCTCAGCATTCCTGTAATGATACTATAATAAACTGGTAGCAAACTTCAGGAGCAAGCAATAGCTGTTCAATCAAAGTTATAAGGACGATGCTTTAAAACACTCAGGTTCTTCATAGATAGCTAAGGACTCTTCCCTACTCATGGCTCTTGAAGCACCAGATTCATAATTTCTCATTAGGTACCCAAAGGGTTTTCTAGTCTAGGCCTACATGATAACTGTCCTCAGCTCATTCTGCACCAAGCTTTCTCCGTACAAACATTTATAGCAGCATCTCAGCAAGTAAGTCAGTCTTCACCAGAGTTATCTCCCATGAAGATAACTGGAACAGCAGCTAAATCCTTTTTCTTCTCCCTGCAGATGCCTTCTGGATAAGGGAGGTGAAGAGAGAGAGAGGCAGCAGAGTGTAGCATAAAAGCTGTATCATGACTTCCTCCATCTAATTCACTAGATTTTTAGACTCGCTCATTGAGCTGCTTTCTATCCGCACTGCAGATGAGATGGTACCTGGAACGCAGGAGCAAAGATGTCCCCAGCCACAGCTCTGATACAGCTGCAGGGCACAGTCACAAGACCACATCCCAGAGCAGCAGAACCCAGTGCTATCCTGTCCATCCTTCACTCATGTAAGATTGAGGACAGTATGGAAAAATGCCTCTCCAGCTCTTTTGTCTTCCTCACAAACACCATGCAGTAGTCACGGCCTCAGTCACAGTAGCCCTCCTCTAGCCAAAAGGAAAAATATGAAGCTAAGGAAGGTACATATAAAGGGAGAAGTGCACACAAAAAAAGAGCAACTGCTGGGAAGAACGGAAGTTATGATTTTCAAAAAGCAAAGTTCGGAGATACTGGGTTTGTTTTGGGTGATTATTTTTAACTGCATATCATGTTCAGAAATCATCTCTCTCATATTTGGAACTCAACAGGACATCTATTTTTAAATATTATTCATTCCATGACCAATCATCTGGAGAGAGCAGACAACTGGTAATAAATCAGGGCCACAAACAACTACAGAATGCCCTTGCTGGAAATCAGCTCAGCTGGCCATTCTCTGCTGTCATCACCTTTCACATGAACCTCCCAGCTCCTGGCTCCTATGTGCCACAACACCTGTCCTGCATAAAACAGACTGCATCACATCAGATTCAGGACAACACATCTTAACTCCAGCTACTCCAGAACACATCTTAAAAATACAGATTGTGCCGGCTCAGACATACATACAGAGAGGCAGGCTAAGATACTTAGGCAGAGAAGGGCCTATTGTACTTTACAGTTGTAACATTGAGCCTAAAATTAAGACGCATCAGTGTCGCAGCTTCATTACTAGTGCTCATAGGAGATGGGTGGGAAAAGTCTGCTTACGTTTAACACGTATTCACAATTCAGTCCATCTATTCTGGAAGCTGTTTTACAGCATGCAGCACAAAGACAGCACACACAGCCACCAAGACTGTCCTGCTACATGACTCAGCTTGGCCAGACCAAAGAACCTCACTTTTCTCTCCATGTTTCTAGCATACAGCTTAGTTTCTCTGAGCAGGAACAGAACTCCTACTTAATTTTGACTGCAGACAATCTGGAAGCGATCATCACTCAAAAACCACCCATTTCATGAGACAGCAGCAAACCATTCCATCTCCACACTTACAGGAAGCAAAACAGTTTAAAGACTAACCCTTCTTTCTTTCTTCTCAATTATGGTACCTTAAGACATGCAAAGAGCTCTGTCACACCTCAACCACACTGTGC
>JAOWBP010001760.1:38305540-38319435 GCA_028571105.1 Tragopan temminckii | reverse complement strand
AAAAGAAAGAGAAGGAAGGGAAGGAAGGAAGAAAGGCAGGTAGGTAGGTAGGTAGTCCCGGTGGGAGCACGGACCGGCACGAGCGGCTGGCGTCCCGCCGAGGCTGTGGCCAGGCAGCGGCACCCTGCGATCCACGGGCACTGCCAATCTCTGCGTCTAAGCCCAGGGTCCTGATTTTTATAAGCTCTCTCTGAAAGCACCTACAAATTATTTGGAAGTACGTTGCGGTTTAACCTGGTAGCGTTTCCTTTTCTCTTTTTCTGCTTTAGACAGAAGCAGCGTCACTTTCTCCTTTGAGCTGCGGAAAGGGAATCGAACGAGGAGGCTGAACGCATTTTCCTGGTGCGCTTCAGACGTGCCTCTTTCCACAGCAGTGCTCACTCGGCTGCTGATCAAAGTCTGAGCTTTCCGAGCGAGTTACTGAGGCTGTCGGCTTCTCAGTTGCAAGGGCTGTCATTTTTATATTCGGGTCTTTAGGCACAATGTCCATTGAGGAAATAAAGTAAAAAGATGGGGGGGGGGAGGAAAAAAAGCCATCCAAATCTTTAGTACTCTATACACTTGCACCTACAACCCTCCTGGTTGCTGCAGACCACTAATATCATCTGCACTGTGTGCTACGGTTTACCTTTCTGCATAATGCAGAATAAATTAGGAAAATAAAGGAAAAGCCCCTGAAGCCCTCAGACGACATTAAGAAGGCAAAGACAAGCGTAATGCAGAAAGAGAAACCGAGAAGAAATGTGCTGATGTGGAGCCCTTGAACTCTGACCCGAGAGTCAATAACACCTCATTCCATAATGCATGGAAACAAGAGAGTCGCGAGACCGAGCGCGCCTTGCCTCGGCTCCTTGTCTTTGCTCTCAGCATTTCTATTTTTGGAAAACATCCATAACTGATAGGATTGCTACAACCAAGAATTCTGTGTATCTCATTACCTGGAGATTGACTGCTATAATAATGCCTGTACTCATTGATCAATGTTTTGTCATGATTTCAGAAAATCGTTCTATATTTGGGAAGAGAGGAGATACCAAACAGATTGCTGTGTCAGGAGACTGTCTCTTATGTCCCACCCCACATACCTCGATGTGCCATCACTCCCAGGTACCAGGCTCAGCACGCTGTTGCTCTGCAGACATTTCTTGCACAACTTGCATCCCAATCGACATAACAGCTCCTTGGTGCTTCTGTGTCACACCAGCTGCTCAGAACAAGTCCCTCCCTGTTTCCATTTCCTCTCATCTGAAGGAAAAACTATAGAAAAAAAGACATATTAATTAGAAATTCTCTCTGTGTGTATTTCCTCTGTGAGGAAAATTGTCAGGTTTTTACAAAAGCTTGGGTTGGTTCTACCTATGACTACTCTGGCAGTAGCTTTCACAGATGTTAGTATACCAGAGAGTCATCCTTCGCTTGTCCCTTCTCCTTTCTTTTCTTGTAATCTAAGTGCCTGAGAAACTCTTTATTGTTCAACTAATTATCCGAAATATTGAAAATCAGCCCTAGCACTTGTTTTTTTAAAGGTGGGCATAGCACTTTCTACCCTCACTTGTTCAGTTGGGGACCTGATTTTAACATTAGGTTGCTTATTTTTAGTTGAAGCTTGGCTGCCTTTGTGTATAAACTCCCTCAGAGCTCCTCCACATCACTCATCTTGTTAATATTTAATGTACTTTTGTTCCATCACTTTTTCCACTGCTCCTGCTCACCACTGTTACCAGGGACTGCCAGAGACACAGACGTGGAGCAGCCCTGGGCATCCACCTCTCTCCTGAGCCCAACAGCAGCAAGCCTGGACCCATTGCCTCACTCCCAGCTGCAGAGAGGAAGGCACCCAACTCCTCTCTTCGCATTGGAGATGCTGCAGACATGACCCCTTCCTTATACTCACTCCATCCAGCAGCACCCAGTCATACTTCTTGATGAAATTCAGAACCGTTTTGCCACAGACAGCAAACCACATGTCAGGAGGAGCGTGTCAGAAAGCTGCTGGTACAGACAGCAAGGGGGTGGGCCCACAGCCCAAAAAAGAGACCAGGCTGGGGGTAGAGCACCCTTCAAGCAAAGTGCCCATCACCTTCACCACCACATTGCCCTCTGGTCGTCCCCACATTGTTCACGTGACTATATTTCCATATCCACAAGTCGGGATGTGAATCTTCAGAGGTTCTCTCAACTCTATTTTTATCATCTCATTAGATTCGATACATCTATTCATTAGATCAGAAGCAAGGCAATATTGTGTGCATAAAGTACACTGGGACTTCGTATCTTAAGTTTCAGCCATTTTTAATAGCTCCATTATTAAACCCCCCAAAATTACCCTGTATTAATAGAAATGCTGACATCCTTTTAACTGCAGTGACATTAATTGCAGCTACCATAATTTATCATCATTCTGAAGAATATAACCCTAGAAGTACATTAAACAAGAGTGCATTAATGAACAATTACAGTAATCAATTTACCCTCTCAACATAACTCTAAGCTGGAGCAGAAAACCGCCATCATCAAAAAGACAGAAACCTTTGGTCAACATTGTGCTGCCACAGCCTGCAAGGGCAGGTGAAAGCTGTGAGTCAAAGTCACTCTTGGTACAAACTGTTTTCTGTTTTGGGTTTTGGTTGGTTGGTTTTGTTTTTTTGTTTGTTTGTTTGCTTGTTTGTTTGTTTTTGTTTTGTTTTTTTTGTGATGCTTCACCCTCCTTTGAACAGCAGTGCTATGTATCAGCACAGGTTTGTTTAGTGGCTAAATGAATAAACACACACGGCTTTGACAATGGCAGTGTTCATCGGTTAGTGGTTAGAATAGGAAGCGGGGTTCTTGTGTTAATACAACATATAAACTCGGGGAACTTGCCTCATTCCTGTAGCAACTTGGTTCACTCCTGGCTCACAGGTAACA
This sequence comes from Tragopan temminckii, assembly GCA_028571105.1. NCBI lineage: Eukaryota > Metazoa > Chordata > Aves > Galliformes > Phasianidae > Tragopan > Tragopan temminckii. The sequence goes on along the minus strand of JAOWBP010001760.1, from coordinate 38,316,528 downwards.
TCTTCCATAGTAGCAGCATCAGTTTTTCAATTAAATCATACATTAGTCAGAGAGACAGTTTGGAAACATTTTCAAAAGGAAAGTACTCAGCACTCTGCAAAAACTGGTGGAAGTGCAGACAGGGTGTGTGTACATCTTTTTATTTCAAAGGCAGGCAGTAGGAGAAGATGAAATTTATTCTTACAAAACATAAAAAGTAACTCTACCATTCTGTGAATCTTCTCAATATACAATGCATACAAACCAATTTAAACAGCCATAACAAAAAAAGCAAGTGCAACAAATATACTTTTCCACAAATGACCATTATTTTTTACTTTTGCCTTACATTAGCCCAGGCAATCTGGTATGTGTCACTATTTCTTCGCTGCATCCCGTTAAATGACCATAGTAGATGTTTTGTACTTGCCCCCTTAAGAAGTTCCCCAACCAGAAGAATAATTTAAGATACTACATATGAGATCGCTCAAGTGTTAATAAAAGCTCTTTCTGCTGCAGAACACGGTTCATTAACTTCCATATCAAGATGGTGGCACAGCCCTGCCCACCAAAAGCAGCAGCTTTTTTTTGTGCTGTGGATGGCATGCTACTAAGCACTTTCTATCAGATCCAACCCTTGCACAGACTGCACTCGGTAGACTGTGGCTTTTATCCTCCTGAATCATGCAAGGACACGGGTGGTTACCAAGGTGGACAAGAGCCAGCCTAGAAATTCCTTGGCATTGATCTCTGCAGCTGTGGTCCAGAAGCTGCATAGCTGCTCTCACAGCCCTGAACAGATGTTCACAGATTTGGCCTCCAGCAAAGAGAAGTCTGACCAGGATGTGCCACGCCTACCAATGCAGCCCTTCAGAAAACCCCACTTTAGTGGTTCAGTCTGGGTTCACACGACTACCATAGGCACCAAATTTTCAAAACATGAGCTGGCAGGTGCTCTACAGGCCATGGCACTGGACAAAGCGCACGTACAGATCTCTGTGCTGCCTGAGTCACCTGGCTTTGCACTGCTTCACGCTTTCATGCTTGCTTCAAGAAAAGCTGGCCTGAGTAAAGTCAGTGATCACCAGATGTAGTTACAGCTACTCCAGTCAGTAGTTTAAGACTCAGGTCTGAACCTAGTGAGCACTGAGGGTTTTGCAGTGGGATAAACAGGCTGATTTACGTTGTTAGGAGTTCATGGAAGGAGCACGTGGCATGGTCTGCAGAAGCCATGCCACCTGGGGCACACTTGGGGCAATGATGATGCTCTGAGGAGCAGCCTGTGAACACAACACCGGCTCTTCCCATGCTCTGCACGCCTGAGTGCAGCAGGAGCTGTGCACTCAGTTCCAGCAGAAGGGTCTGGCTCAAAGTCTGCAGTTCTTCAGGGAGCAGGAGTGCTTCTAAGAGATGTTTGTGTCAGTTCCTAGTCAAATAACTGCTGTGTTAAAATCTCTGTAGGCAGTAATTACTATTCCGTTTTCTTCTATTAGGCAGTCCTGAACAGAGCCATGAAAATTGCTTTGAAATCACAGCAGACAAAGAGGAAACTTCTGGACATCGTTTATTTTGGGATGTTCCAAACCAAAGCTATCTTTGAAATCAAAAAAGAAGTCCAACCCTGCCAAGTCCCTAATCACTGAAACGAAGAAAGAGACCACAAAACTGAATGAAAAGATGATTTGAACACTTTTCCTACTCTGAAAAAAAAGCCTTTTTTGGAATTACTGTCAAAAGAAAATGAGGGAAAAACAAAAAACCTTAATGCATCAGTGCTGTATCCCACTGGAGGTGGCATGCAGAGGCCAAGAGCTTGAGAAGGGAACAATGCTACATTGAAGGGAAGAACTCAAACTTTGTATCTCAGAAAATAAAATCTTACTGGAACATTTAAAGAATTTTCCAAGCATGTTAGACCAGGATTTTTCTTACAGTGTCCACTATACCGTGCCATTATAACATAATTGTAACATAATATCCAAGCACTTACACTTGAAGCACTTACAGACTAATCTTAAAAACATTTAACAGGTACATCAGCGCCAGATTATTTATAGCACAGTAGTACCAAAGGGCTCCGCCAGGACGAGCTGCCGTTGTGAGAGACAAAATGTAAACATGGAGCAGCAAAGTTCCTCACCCAGAGAGAGTGTGTCTGGGCTGGGGCAGGAGGTGTTGCAAAACTCTGCCCATGTCATCCAGCAAATTCAGCTACTGCTGGGACAAATGCACGTTTAAAATACAAACGCACCGAAGTCTGGGAGCTTCGGAGTTTAAATCTAGTCTGAAATATGAGGCTGCAAACGTGGGAAACAAAAGGAAATTGTACACTTAGTAAAGATAGTTGAGGACAAAAACAACTTAATTTTAGCAAATCTTTGTGATTTCATAACATTTGTTATGAAATATAAAATCCTCTGCCCTTGCCCTGAAGTAGCAATCACCAGCTGGGAGCGCTTTGCCAGCACAGAATGGAAATGGTCCTGACAAGGAGTGTGAAGCAGGGAGGTGCAGAAGGAAAAAAAATAATGGTTCAAGGGAGTCTACAGTGTGCTCTGGTTGCAAATGTCTGCGGGAGAATTTCACTGGGGTTACCAATTGCAACAGCCCAGTTCTCAGCAGGGAGCCCTGTGAGTTCAGCCCCACGTCGTCATTACTGTCCCTTGAAGCTCGCCCTCCCTGTGGTGTACACAGTACTGAAGTCCACACAGTGCTATTCAGCAGTGTTTCTTCCCTCAGGAACTGGAAATTTACTTTTCCATAGAAAGAGCTATGCTATTTTGAGTGTGGAATGAGGTGTGTGACTGCTCCTGTATGTCCTGCTCTTAAAAAGAGAGGCAAATGCCTGGATGTCTTTTCCATGCAGTGCTGAGCCCAAAAGGGTCTTCTTTGCCAAGAACAACCAGTGAAGCCTCAATTATGTGTTAATGTAACACAGAGAGAACTATTAAAATTCCCCAGTTAGGAATGCCACAGTAGGCCCCCAGATGGATGCTATGAGGTGGCCAGAGCCTGCCACGCTGACAACTATTGGTGCAGAGTTCTTTAAATGAGACTGCCTCCCGCAGTGACTGCCAAGCCCCACAGGAGCAGAAATGGCCTTCAGAGGCCAGCAGATACAGCCAAACAACTAGATTCATCAGCAGCTCCTCACCTCCTGGTATCTTCTGGGTCTCTGTTACAGCTGCTGGTCAGCCAGGCTTCTTCTATGTGTCCTCTTTGTACCCGCATGGAAACAAATTCTAACTACAGCAGGTCAAAACTACAAACCCAACTTTTAAAGTTCACGACTCTGAATTTATACGTCATTAAAATATTCTGCCCACTTCAAAGAATAAATGATTTGTGAAAACTAATGATTTATTTATAAAATATTCCACGTGCATAACTGTGCTGACATCTCAGAGCAATAGAGTGAAATAAGCAGCATGTTATAAAATCCTCCACCAAGGCCAGCAGAAGATAAAGCATGCAGCAGGGGGATAAATACCATGGGCAGAATGTCCTGAGCCTCACACAACAATGTGGGTAAGAGCTTTTTTGGCCTCCACTATTTTTGATACAAATAAACCAATTGAATAGTTCTTTTTAAAATAGCTGTTGGCCTTGTTTGTAATGTTATTAAATGCCACAAATCCAAAAGGCTTTCTTCTGTTTCTCTACTCCACATCTTTTTCCCATGAAAATCTAAGCCTGGCGTTTTTTTTAGGAACAGCAACCCATAAACAGAGCACAGGAGCACTAGCAACGGGAAGAATCGTTACCAAATTGGAAGATGAAAAACGAAGGAAAACAATGACTGAGGAAGCCTACAAGTCCTGGAGCTGATGTAGAAATCCTGTAAATCCAAGGATTGCTTTTTGCCTTTAAGATACACTTCCAAATTCAGCCAGAGCTGTCACTAATAAAGGTAACAATTTTTGGGTGCTCTCTCCTATATACATTCATGATTACATCATTTCAGCATGAGCTTTATGATTAAACAACACTTTATCTGCAGAGCATTTCAGTGGGTGGTGAAGTGATTCAGTCGCTCTCCTCATTTCCCTCAGAGCCTCCCCTCTCAAAGTTCCATGATCAGCTTGGCTTTGGTGCTGAGTTCAAGTTTTCTTTTGATCATTGCTTGGTGCAGCAAGAAAGGAACTACCAGTGAGGATCCCTGCATCACCACTCTGCAGCCTGACAGCAGCAGAAGCACCCGTGTGTCCCTCACACAGCACAGACTCAGTGGGATGGCACCACTTCAAGCCTTGGCTTTACCAGGCTTGACCCCAGCCCCCCATTAAGGCTGTTACGAGAGTTAAGTCCCTACTTTTTCTTTCTTAGCAGGAATTTTCCATCAAGTGTTTCACCTGGAAACCTTCCTGCACCAGGACAGGCTGAAAGCAATATGAGAGAGAGCCCCAAAAACTACATCAGGCTCTGTATGTCAGACACCCCAGTAATTTTGCTGGTCTCCCTCAGCTGCAGAGTACAGGAAAGCCAAACCAGCTGGCAGTGGTGTTCCTGCTGGCACCCATAGCTCCATCCCTCTCACACTGGCACAAAGCAGCTTTTCACAGAGGCCTTGATGGCCTTCAGAGCCTGCTCCCTTATTTACAGGAAGGCTCTTAGGTTTAGTCTGGGGAGGTCTACAGATTGCAAGGGAGCTTCAGGGGAGTAATTTTTTTCTCAGAAAACATACGTTTGCAAGGCATTCTCAAGAGAGTCTGCTTTCTGAATCATTTAATCTTCCCTAGAAACTTCACTGCCCTGACTCCTTTGACTGTGGAAGCTTTATCTTCAGCTTTGTAATCCATATTGTTCCTCAACAACTCGATTGCTTTGGATTTGTGGAGACAAAGAGCTGGCACCTTGCAAGGCCAGGCAGACATCCAGACAAGCAGCTCCGTAACACGGCTGAGCCAGACGGCAGCTGCCAGCCAAATAGACGCTCCCTCTCTTCTCACCTGTGTGTTTCCACTGGGTCTGCTTCTCCAGCACAGCTGTTCAGCTGACTTCAAAGCAAACTGAATCAGCACCGAGAGCAGCAGTGGGAGAGTGATGCCAAGGGCAGAGAAGGAAAAAGCATTACCCCTTTTGGCCTCCATTTAAACCCACTCAACCATTAAACTGCACTGTGGAAGGAGCAGAATCAAAGGATCATAGAATCACTAAGGTTGACAAAGACCTTCAAGATTCTAGTCCAACCATCAGCCCATCACCACCATGGACATGTCTCTCAGTGCCACATCTATGCATTTCTTGAACACCTCCAGGGATGGTGACTCCACCACCTCCCTGGGCAGCCTGTTTCAGTGCCTCACTACTCTTTCTGAGAAGAAATTTTTCCTAATATCCAACCTGAAAAGTATAATGAGATTTGAAGAAATTGGAAATAGATTTTATTGGACCAACTAATACACTCAGAAAAGGAAGACAAGTTTTCAGGCACAAAAAAAAAATTTTTTTTAAATCAAGAAGCAGTTGCTTCTATGACAGAACAGCATCTGGTACAAAATGCTAGCAATAGCAGTATGGAAATGAAGGGGAAAAGCATTACGGAAGAAATCATCCAAAGATTCTCATCAAATAAAAAAATTCTTACATTATCATGATGGGATAACCTGGGACATTTCTGAATTTTGCAAACCCTGCACATGCCATGATGAAATTGCTTCTGTTTTAAAATAGTCTTGCATTATAGCAGGATGGGCTGAATTTCTAGAAAGATTTCTACTCTTAAATTACAGTGTAGATAGAACTGCAGCATTAAGACTTCATTTTAATGAAACTGCCATTAATGTTTTACCTAACGTAAGCCAATTTTCTATTTCACTTAGGAAAATGTATCCTGTCATACTCTGTATTTTATTCGATTGAACTAAGAGAATTCTATATCCCCCTTTCAAGGCAACTCAGTGGTGCATTTCTTTAATGAAACATAAAACACTTGTCTTTTTTTTTTTTTTTTTATATAACTACATGATTGTATTTTTATTAAGAGTGAAATTAAGGAAGCTCTGTACTAACTTAATTGGAGGAAACGTCTTTAAATCAGAGAGACAGTAACATACAGCTCCATTACTTACTTCATGGATTAGAAGTCATTCTCAAACTGAGGTTACACTGGGTGGGACAGCATTACAAGTGTTTAAAAACATGAGAACAGCATTCTTCATATGGCTGTTTGCAGCTAACACAGTGGGTGGGATTCCCAGAGGAAACTATCAAATGCTGTTACCATATGTTAAAATAACATCAGTTGGAAGTCCCAAAAGCTATAAGCATTTATAGGACTCTGCCTGAACAACTGAAATGCTGAGAAGCAATTGTTTTAATGACAAAATCTTCACAAAGCAGGCATCAAATGTTCACATAATAATGATTTTTAAAAAGTGAAAAAGGCTTTATAATAAGTAGAAAACAAAAATAAAGGTGAACTGAAGAATGAAAACAACTACAGTGCACAATACTTTTGAAAATTACATTCCGACTATCCTTTCCAAGGAGCTATCAGGCTTTTACCCTATTCCTCCCTTCTTATCTTTAGAGACTGGACATGCGTGGAATGCACCATGTTTTATCTAAAAGTGCCAAATTGCTTAAAACACCAGACCTTTGATCTCTCTGACCTGAAGTGAGAATAACAGAACTTCAGCATTCTGCAAAACATCATGAACTACACTTGCAGTAACAAATGCATAAGCATATTGCAACTCTGAATGACTCAAAAAGTTATACAAATGTGAGGCCAGGTTTGAGGACTAAGTNNNTGGAATCAAGTTTTTTTATAAAGAAAAACATGCAAGAAAGGTGCTTCTTATAGTAGCTATATCATACATTAACTATGAAGTTAAATGAAGTGCTGTGTATCTGTATTTAAGATGCCATCTGCGGATATTATTTAGTCAGGAGTCCTAAAAAGATTTCCCTTTAATTACAGCATTTGACTAAGTTACAGAGTATATACACAAGAACAGCACTTGATCTTGACAGCCTCGTCACATGTGCTGAGGCACTCTCCCTGCCCATTAGGCATATGAGAAGTGGATACAGGTAGGCATCACAAGCCATAACAAAACACCTGCTGCACATGCACTTGCTTCCATGAACCCTACTACCACCTGCCTCAGCTTGTACAGAAGGCAAACCTCCTCTGTGGATTATGGCAAGGGAGGAAAAAACTAGGATGCAGAATCAACTGAACCGCAGCGCCTTCAATCTGATGGGGGTGGTGGTCAGCCATCCTTAAAGCTGCTGGTCATCTATCAGAGGCCACCAACACTCAGTGAGTGAGATGGTTTTCAGTATGATAAAACAGGCCTACAGGCCGGGAACAGACATTCCTCTGGGAAAACAGCTGATTTGAAAACCTGGGAAAGATATTTAACTGCAAAGTGATAGGGCTCAGAGCCTGGGTGAACAAGAGACAACAGCCTTGAGTCACAAGAGAAAACAGCCAACTTCCATAAATAGTTCCACTTCTAGTGGAGTCTGGCTGGTTTGCTGTGCCCCGGGGCTGCCCTCTGCTTCTGTGTAATGCAGGATACGCCAGAAGCCACACACGTTTCCCAGACTTTGTGCCAATATTCTTAATACACAGGCAGCCTTCAGACCCCCTGAATTGTGATCATAGACCCCTAAATCACAGGCAATTATGCAGGCATCAGATTCCCACTGCAAATCGCACTCTGCTCCCTTCTCCCATGAAGGAACTAGAAAGCAGAAATTGGCCAGTAACTCTGAAAGCTGGATGGTAATTTCTACTAATGACCAAGGGCCTGACTGGCCACCCCTCCAGCTTTGTGGGGACATTCACTCTGACCAGAAAACTGCTGGACCATCAGAAACTTCTCTGGGCAAAAAGAAGGGTAGCAGATCAGCACAAAAGCACCATTCAAAGGAGTGAATTATCCTACTGACTGTGGCAAGAGAATCATACAAAAAACACGGGACTGATACAAAGCACATTAGGGTTTTAATTGCACCTCTCTCACTAACCTGCATGGAAAACTCACCTCAGACATGGTAGCTATGCCATGGATTTGTTTCCATACTCAAAACCCTGAGAGAAACACACTTCTGCCACCTAACAGAGAAACAGTGCAACGGTTCAGTAATCGAGCCATACAGACGTGTAAGTGAGGGGACACGTCACCCAGCCTGCCCGCCCCTGGCCAGCTCTTATGGCCTTTCTGTATCAGAAATGGCTGCATCTGTGAAAGGGGCAGAACTGCTGCCTGCAAGGCAATTCACTTCTTTCAGGAACTGTTTGCACCCACAGACTAAATCTGGGATTCAGTACAACATATCAGAAAGGATAAATCAAGAACTGAAAAAAGATAAGTGGCACAGAAAATGAATTTGTTTGCATGTTCAGAGCCTGACCTATCCTGCTAACAGTCACCTGAAACGCATCAGGGCTTCTGTGTAAAGCACAGAGGAAAGGATCCAAGTGTTTTCTCCAAAAGTCATCCAGCTCAACCTTGTTAATGTTAACTGGGCCTTTATTTTTTAAACAGTCAAGATTAATAGTTGTATTTCATTTCTCCCTTACACAAAGTTACAGTCAGTCTATTCTTTGCACTCCAGAAATTCCCAAAAATTCATTATTTAAACAACCTGGTGGTATGGGAGAAAGGCTTTCCAAAGAGCTTACAACCTATGACTCTTTTTTCTGCAGAGCCTAACTGCTTATGCGTATTTCTTGTTCGTCCATATAGATTTATGTCTCTTTGCATCTCATAATACTATAATGCTTCTTAAAAATTCCTGTGAGATAGGGAAAACACTGTAAACCTGCTTTTGCAGAGAAACTCTGCCAAACCCTATCCTCTTTAAGGAACATAATGGAATTTTGCTGGAGCTGCTTACGTTTTCAATTTCATTTTGCGCTGGTTTGAAGATCAATAGAGGGAGGTGATGTTGAGGCACAGTAATTTTAAGAATATAACCACTGTGCAGACACCACAACTTTCATTACATAAGCAGGCTTCCGTGCCTGTCCAAAACTTCAGTGATAAACGATCTGCTTACATAGACTGTTACAGGATTAGCGTTCTTGAATTTATATCCATAAACACTGGCTGCAGCAACAGAGTTAATAAAGTATATCCTCGAAAGTGCCTCACATGAGTACCTTCCTGTGGGAAGTCAGCTATCTGGTTAAGAATTAACTGAGTTGTATTTTTACATGGATATTGATATGAATAAAATAAAGGTCTTTAAATTGCTTTCACGAACACACGGCTACAAAAATAAGTTGTTGAAAAAAATACAGTGGGTTTGGGTTTTTTTTGTAGGCAAAAAAACCTATGCACATGGACCAGAGCAGGTACCTCTATATATTGCACTGGTCAGGGATGCTGATTCAGAAATACATAACCAGAAGTACTGGTTTTCATATAAACAGCAGTCAGTAACTCCTTGGTTAGTTCCCAGTGTCTCCCTCCAGAGATATTATCTCTGAGGTTTTGTCTGCAAAGGAAGCTGAACGCTTTAATTATACCAGAACACATTTATGACCTGGGAAGTAGTAGTGCCAACATTATTAATGACAAACAGTAGATAAAAGGAACAACGTAAAGCACATTACTAAGTATACATATCCCAACCTGACAGCATCTTAATATAGTAATTCTAGTTTAAAAATAAAAAATCAAAAATCAGCATTCTGACATAGTTAACATTAAAATTAAGACTCATTCTTGGTTGTGAAGACAAGCCTGCTGAGCACTTTCAGATGTCCATGAGGCATTCTCAAACGGGCTCAAGAGAACCCTTACAGGCTGCTTTTCGGGGGTGTGGGTACCACCACCATGCACATTAATATCAGTTAACACATTCTCTGCAGATCTCAACCTAAAATAGCTGTGCTCTGAAACTCTACTGAAATCCCTCTTGGAGACAACCTACCAAGAAGAGTAATAGAAGCAGGCATAGGAAAAGATTTTCTGACCACAATAAAAAGCTCTAAAAAAAGCTGACTAGAATTCTGAGATGCTCCATTCCACCCCACTACACTAGTGTTAGTGGATGAGTTCTCTCTCTAATTCTTTTCTACAGAAAACTGACTTTATCACATGCATGATGTTTCCATGTTTCATATAGTGGGAGGCATTAACTACTTGCTCCTCTCCCAGGAACCTGGCTCATGCATTTATACCATATCATTCTTACCCTATCCAATCATTCTTTTGTTTTTGTAGAAAAATGTGTTGTTTGGGAGGACTGGACAGGCAGATATAACAAAAATAATAATAAAAAATAAATAACCCTGAATCCACTTGCTTTCAGTATCTCTTCTTTACTGATGTGTCAAGTGTCTTTTGGGGCAGGTCATCAGCATGAATGCAGTACAACAGGTTAGGCGTGTTTTTTCAGTTACAGAACACCATAGGATTTGTTAACTGGCGTAGATATATCTTGCACTGTTACAGTGCTATCAAAATATACATTGTGAAAACCATTGCTATTAAATTAGCTGAATGAAAATTAAATGTACATTTCATCAGTAAATCAGCTATTCTCATAGCAAAGGAACCCCCAAAACTATAACAAAACATTAAAAATACTATGACAAAAGAAGTCAGTACTAAATACAACAATTATTTGTGTTCCAAATGTAGGAACAAAGAAAATAGCACGGGATGAAGGTGAGAGCTACCAGCAGTGTCACCTTCTCTCAACTCGGCGGACAGACATAGCTTGTTAATACTACAGCTGTGACACCACTTTAAAGAACTCAGACCAAATTACAGTAACTTAACTATGCAGATGACAAAGTTGAATTCTGACACCAGAAAGGTCTTCTGATGAGTAATGCTCTAACAGGCATCTGGCTTTCAATAGGCTAAAGCTAGACTTGAGTACTCACTCCTTACAGGAAGCAAACTGTACATATTTGTCAACAAAATAATACACTTGTCTTGATGCAAACAAAATTATGTGAAGAATGGCTTTCAGTCCTAAAGTTAAGCACCTGCTTAGATCTTTGCAGGGTTCTGTATTGTTTTTTTTTTTTTTTA
>JAOWBP010001760.1:38201868-38237797 GCA_028571105.1 Tragopan temminckii | reverse complement strand
TGGTTTATACTGGGAACAGGCAGCAGCCCTGAATAGTGGAGGAAGTTAAAGGTGAAGGAATGACCCTAGTCATGTAGAAATTGTATATCCTAAGTAAAGAGCTTGTGCTAAACCAATGGATTATTATTGATTACCGCAGAGGAAATACTGAAATGGTGCTATAAGGAAGTTAATCCAAGCTTCTCCTTGCTCTGGAAGGAAACCTAACATGTGCATCCAAATTACATATGAACCTGTTAGAATGGGGTCTGGAGAAGTGAGCATTTTACATCACCCCAATTCAATGAGTAACTTGATCATCAAATCAGCTCTTCATTAAACAGAACAAATTACCCTTTGAGGACTATAGAGTGTGTTCCTACTTCATCGTCCCAGCATAGCTATTTCACTGTTACTCATCAAGTCTTTTTGGGCATCTCGCATCAGTCTCTGTTCCAGCAAATCTTTCCGACTGCTGTATTCTTTTGGCGTTATACTGATTATTTTTCCAGTAAAGGAGTCAGTCATTCTTAATATATATGTCTGCTGTAAAGTAAGAGGCAACTCTTCAAATGGATATTTGTCGTCATGTTTACTGTATAGTTGGCTGCAATATTTTTGGCTGAAATTCTTGTTTGGAAGAAAGTACGGAATTGCTGGAGCTAGAATGTTGGTTTTCCCATTCGTTTGTCTCAAAAAAGAAGAAAAAAAAAGACAAAAGTAAGAGAAACTGAATAGTCAACATAATTTATCTGGGTGTTCTGAAAGGGCACGCTCCATCCCTCTATCTAGGTAGATGGAGGGCCGGATTTGGATGCTGCTATTCCTGCTGGATAGCGTCTTGCTTCATGTGGCAGCCCCACTGACATACATCACAGTACCAGTATCATGCCCTGCATGAACAACTGAGCTGCGCTTTCGCATAGTCTGAATGTCTTTCATCACTTTTTGAAGCTGTGCTGAGTTTGGTGACATAATTGTGTGGGGTTTTTAGTGCTGGATCCTTTGCAGATAGCCCCTCAGTTCAAGAACGCAGGGGCTGCAGCAGCTTGAAGCCAGCTTGGCAGAGGGCACTCAGCACTTGCAGAAGTAGGTGCTCTGGGTTATGTGCTTGCTGTGCTGTGATCAGCGTCAGACAAGCTCTGTATCAGCTTCTCTCAGAGCTGTGCCACCAACTTGCTGTTTCTGGTCTCCCAGAGTGAATGTATTATAAACAATTAAAGAGCAAACGGAAGTGATAGAAAGGCTCTGTCTGGCTCAGATGGACTGGGGCTTTAATGTGATTTTGGGTTGCATATGTTTTTTATACATGTATTTGCTAAATGTCTGAGATCTTATTGCAGGGGCAGAGGGCTGGAGATCAGCAGACTTGGTTGTATGTATGTCAGAGACAAACTTTCAGGGTGATAGCTCGTATTTCCTCAGCTCCACTTTACCTGTTTTAAAGATCTAGTACCTGAGTAATGCCCTGCCTCAGCCTCTGTTCTCTTCCACTTGGAACTCTCCCTAGAGGACAATAGTGCAGGGACTGAGGTTCCCTTCTGTGTCTTAGGAAGCAGATTGTGAATTTTGTCCCTACTGTAGACTCCCTCTGTTAGATGCTGTGATTTACTCAGTGCTTGCACGCCTGCTTATATGCTTAAGTGGTGGTCCTAAGCACAGCTGAAAGACAAGGATCTGGTTGCAAGTTTGTATCCAGAGAGTGGTGGTCAACTGCTCAATGTCTGGATGGAGATGAGTGATGAATGGTGTCCCTTGGAGATCAGACCAGTGCTATTTAGCATCTTTATCAATGACATCAACATTGGGATTGAGTGCACCCTCATCAAATTTGCTGATGACACCAAGCTATGTAGTGTGGTCAACACAGTGATGCTATCCAGAGGGATCTAGACAAGCTTGAGGAGTGAGCCCAGGTGAAACTCATGAAGTTCAACAAAGCCAACTGCAAGGTCTTGCACCTGGGTCATGGCAACCCCCACTACCAATACAAGCTGGGGGATGAAAGGATTGAGCACAGGACTTAGGGGTGGATGGGAAGCTGGACATGAGCCAGCAATGTGCCCTTGCAGCCCGAAAAGCCAACCATACCCTGGGCTGCATCAAAAGAAATGTGGCTAGCAAGTCAAGGGAGGTGATCCTGCTCCTCTGCTCTGTGTTGGTGAGGCCTCACTCCAGAGGTGTCCAGATGTGGAGTCTTCAGAACAGGAGAGACATGGACCTCTTGGAGCACATCCAGAGGAGGGCCACAGAAATTATCTAAGGTTTAGAACACCTCCCCTCCGAGGACAGGCTGAGAGAGCTGGGGCTGTTCAGCCTGGAGAAGAGAAGGCTCTGGCCCTTAATTTGTTTGGTTTGTGAGTGAGATGGTGTACTGTTGATCTAGGTACTGGTGGTATTGTAGGATCTTAGAGATCTCTGTGATGCTAGAGCCCTCTCCTCAGTTACAGAGTGAATGTATGTACCAGAGGAGAGAGGAAGAGCTGCCCTTGCTATGCGCGGTGTGAGGACCTGAATATCTTCACCTCTGTAGTGGGTCCTCCAAGGAAGTCCTGAATGGCATCCCCCCTTCAAGAAATGGGTCAGTTCCCCTAGAAAAGAACAGAAAATGAAATGCAACAGAAAAAGTAGGCTCTTCTCTGGCTGCTCAGCTACAGCAATGAAAACCTAGAAAGTGTGAACAATCTTAGGAAGCCAAATATTCTTGTTAGCTGTGCAAAGCAATGTAGTGTTTTGTTTGCAGTGCAGTGTTGCCCATGGCAGAGCTCTGGGCTCCTGCTGTTCGCTCCTCCTGGCTGCCGTCACTCGAGGCAGCCCTGGGATATGCCACGTCAGGAATGCAGTGGGCATGGCGTGCATCTCAGTGACAGCCTTTCCAGACTAGCATCTGAGTGGCTGTGCTGATGGTGTGAGGTAGATGGGAATGAATGTGAAACCTTGGAGAAGTGGAAATAGATTTTTAAATCGCCAGCAAAGGAGAAATGGCTTTGTATTTCTCGCATCCTCTCTGGGGTGATGATAAGGGGGCTGTCCCACGCTGTGCTGGCACAGGAAGGTTGCCCTGGACATGGCAGTGTCTGCACAGCCATGCACTGAGAGAGCTTCCAGGAGAGTATGGTCTCTATGCTCTCCATTGGACTGAAGGAAGCAACACCCATATTTGTGTCAGGGCGAGAGGGAGTGAAAGAGAAAACAAGTTTTTCTCCAGGACCAGCAGTGGGATGGGAGCATACTGATAGAGGATAATACAAGGAGGGTTGCATGCAGAGAAACTGAATGAATGAGTCCAGCTAACTTGCTTGGTTGGCTGTGATGGGAAGAGGTTTTGGGGTGGCTTTGTTTAGGAGTCTTATTGGTCTACGATCAGAGAGGATAGGAGGGAAGCAGAAAAGCAGTTCCTAAATTAGGGCGTGTGATAGATATGGGGGTCCTGAGCAAAGGCATATGGAGAGCAAAGTGTGTTGATGCCTCAGGACAGTAGGAGATTTGTGTGGATCTTAAGAGTGCACTTGTTTTGAGAGCTGGCACCATGGAGAAATGGCCTTATTGGGAGCACTGCAGGGCACTTGTCTGTTTGGGCTCAGCTGACTTGCCTAAAGGAGAGGGGAGATCTCTTGAGCATACATTTTAAGACAAAGAAGGAAAAAGGATGATTTTTGAACAACAAAAAGTTTGGCATTGGTACTAATATTTGCATTCTGATAGCTTTTGTAGTGCTGTCCCTTTTTTTCTTATCAGGACTCAGGATTGTCATTTCCTGGAGATGCTCTGTGATTGGGTGGGTTTAGACTCTTTTGGGTTGCTTGTCCCCCACTGCAGAGATATCCTGGGTGTGAGGATGGCTCTGGGCTGGGCTTCCATCAGGACTTTTTGGTAAGAAAGGTTAAGGATCTTTATATTTTTATTTTTTGATTCGGGCAGGCAACACAACTGCAGTGTGCATACAAGCATCTTCATAGGCACGCAAACCATGGGCTCATTTCTGAGCATCCAGAAGTAAGGATGTCAGTGCAGTGAAGAGTGCTGGAGTGAGAGTTCAGACATTTGAAGGACCTCCTGTTCTGTTGAGGACAAGCATCAGAGTAGCTGCTGAGTAGCATCATGTTTCTGAAAGACAGGATGCCTGAAGAGAGTGGCGAGTCGTGTTAGCACACTGCCACCATTCAACCTGTTGCTGTCCTTGGAGAGAAGGAAGACTTTTTCCTAAGGCCAGCGTCTTGCAGAACATGCTGCTAATAATTGCAATAAGGGTGGCAGAAACAGACTCCAATCAAAATGTAAGACCTCCGTGAAATTAGCCAAAGGGTTTGCAATATTTTTGGCACTGATAAAGGACCTGTTTGGTTCTTAGTGGGCCTCCGGAATTTATATCTTAAGCTGTTTGTTCTGTATAAATATTTTTAGGTTTTATTTTTATTTTCTTATTTTTTAAACTTTTATTATTTCTACATGCATTCCCTGTAAAAACAGAGAGGGCAAATATTAAAACTTCGAACTGTCTGCAGGAGCCTTTAAGTATTTTGGGCTGTGAATACTGTGTTTTCAAGGAGCTTCACTTCTTTAACAGAACGTTTGTGCTTCTGAATGGTAGCAGATGGCAAACCCAGATGACAGTCGCAAATTGCTTAAGCTGTGAGTAGAGCAGTGCAGACTTTGTTGCCTTGCCAGTAGGGTGCAGTCTTGGTTAGAGGGACCCAATGTAGGGTTCTGTCTTTGCTCTCCCTGCAGAGCTGCTTCCTCAGTGTTGAGCATACAGAACTTTACGATCCGGGCTGCCTGTAACTATGTTGAACAGCACATTGTATGCCATGCAGTTTCAGTCAAAGCCCTGTGATGGTGGATGTTCCTGACATGGAATTTTGGGGATGGTTTTCAGCAGGAGCTCATTTTGTTTTCTAGCTTGACGCTGGGGTAAGAGCAGCTATTAATTACCATTTTATTTTTCTGAGTTTTCTGACCCCAGTTGTTTCTTTCCCTCTTCCTTACTCTTTTTGTTCAGTTTTTCTTCCCCAGAATCATGGCTTGGATTGTTGTGCCTGTCCTGATTTTATTTAACCGACAGTTACTGAAGTACTCCTTGAAGACCACAGTCAAAGTTCACAAACAAAAACAGGGAGCAAAGAGCAGATTCTACTACGTTTGCTCATGCATACTGATAGTTACTCTGTTAGTAGATTCCCTGAAGCTAATGCTGGTACATGCGACAGGACACAGTCTTACTATCACTGAGTAGATACAATCTGAAACCAGATATAAAAAAGGCAATTAATGGTGCAGAGCTCTATGATTAGTTATCTTCTGGAATATTTAAAACTCCCTGTGTCTTTGGAAAGTCTCAAACCCCCATGGGAAGGCTGCTGTAGTATCCTAAAAGCCAACTTCTGACCTACTTCCCTTCCAAGCAGCGTGGCCAGTGACTATTTTGCTGAGGACAATGGTAAGAAATTGTGCTGTAGGCAAGATCTTGCTGGACGTTGTTACAGAGCCACAGCATTTCTGTGCTTAGGACGCAGTGATGCTGTCACAGCTCCATGTCCTGGAAATAGAAAACAGCTGATGCTGGCTGGCAGACCTGTTGGTGGTGATTACTGCAATGAATGGAGAGGACTTTCTTCATTATAAAAGCAAATACAAAAGATTTTTATGAAGGGCATTTATGTCAAGAAAAAAAAAAAAAGTATCTTCCGTCCTGTACCTCTGTTTTCTTCTTTGTAGCATCAGTAACTCCTTTCCTTCTACCCCTTCTACCATATCTTCCACATTGGCTGCCCAGATGGGTGCAGTAATAACAGCAGGCCACAGGCTGTGCAGACTGATAATGTAGCAGTCTACAAATGGCTTTGTAGGATTCTGTATGTAGAGTTGTAGATATTCCTAGGCTAAACCAAGGGAGATGTCAATGGATTCTCTTTCACAAACCTGCAGAGATGTGTGTCTTTTCACTACATTCAGCTGCTCTTCAAGGGTTTTAATTGGGTAAAATCTTTACTGAGCCACCCCAGCTAATAGTTGGCAGACCACAGTGTGTAAACTGATGTGACTGCAGGGGGCTGTTGCCGTTTGCTTTGGCAGTATGTGCTCAGATGTTATAGGACTGGGTATACAGAAATGTGGAGTACAACCCTGGGCTTTGCACGAAGACATTGCTTTGGATCTCACTGGTGGTGTTTTCTTTCTGAAAATGAAATGAAATAAGAAGGTTGTTTATCACTAAGGAAAGTCTGTGCTTATCTATTTCTTCTCTGAGTCCAACCTAGTGTAGAGTTCAGAAGGACAATGGTAAAATTATTTTGCATTTTTTCCAGTATTTATGAGTTTCAAACTTTTGGAGACTTGGACTATGCGCAGCCAGTTTCCTGTTTCAGGGTACAAACCTGTGCATGTATTTTTTGAAAGATCTTCTACAATAAATAATGTGTAATAAAGTTATTTAGAAGAATCAGAGCTGGTATTAATTCAAGATGTGAATTGTGAGCAGTTGTATATTACAGGTCATTAAATAATGTTTTAATGCTTTTCATTTCTTTTGTGAATAGGAAGAAGGAAGTTTGATTGTATTATTTTAGGATGTACTTTTTCTAACCTTTTTGAAGAAACTTAATCTCTAAAAGCTTCTAATGAAAGAGCAGAGATTAGTGCAGAGGCAGTGTTTTGTTCTTAGCAAACCTGTGCTTTGGAAAACTCAAACTTTTCTGATTTATGAAAGGTTTGTAATGTAAAGAATATGTGGACAGTTTTAACTTATTTTCCTTCAGTGCATGATGAAGCTTGAATTCCTACTTTCTGACTTCGCGAGCTTGAGGAATTTTTGGCAATTTCTAGTGGAAAGTTAAATGTACACTTCAGCTAGAGATGGAATGGAAAAACTTTACATAAACATGTGAATCTCTGGTAGATTAAAAAATCTATGCTACTTTATAGGGTGAGGAAGCAGGTTTAGCATGTATAGGGGTAGGTTTAGGGAGAAGAGTAAACCAGCCCTTCTATACATGCAAGTTCTCCAGAGCTCATAGGGGGGAAAATTTTGGTGAAGTTTGTGATTTACATGAAGAAATGAGACAAAACCAGAGAGACACCATCCAAATTGACAAGACTTTGGGTCCAAAACTAGTCTTTGCTTCAGAAGTGTCTCACTGATGTTTTTTTTGAGAGGGGGTGGATCAATATTATGGTGTAGGTACCTGAAGAACAGTTCAAGCTATGAGTTTTTGGCTAGTTACAGCTTAGTTAGCACTTAGTATTGTTTCCACAAGTGACTAGGGTAATCCTTTTAGTGCGCGTTAAGGTACCTAAGATGAACTCTTTCTTCAAAGGTTTTGGATAATGACATAAAGAGGTGAATGTGGCAGAGAGGTGTCGATTCCCGCTGAACATGGAATCACAAACCAGTACAAGCAGCATTCATCTCCTGCTTTGTGGATTTGCCATAAAACATCCCAGCAGCCAAGAGCTGAGGAAAGTTCGGAAGGAAATTAGGTGTTTGAATGGGTGTATTTCATTGAATGAAACAAGGCGTAGGAAATGAGTAATGTGAACTAAGGGTATAAAGCCTTGTGCTTTGTGTGTGAGTAACCACTGCTTGGTGGGGATGGAGTGAAAGCTGGTGTAGGCTGGTGTACCGCCTGCTGTGAGTTTCCATAAGCCTTGTCCATATATCCATCAAGGTAATTATGTGCAATGTTTCCTTCAGACTTTGAAGGAGTAGGGCCATGTTCTTCACTCCACTGCTTCTGTAATGTGCCAGTGATTTTAATGAAATTGCACTAATGTGAAAACAGAGCAAAGGAATGGAGATTTAAGTTCATGAGAAATGATCCAGGTGTGCAACACAAAGATGCTTCTATGGTTTACTTGGCCTCTTAATGAGCAGTGCAATTTTCATGGGTGTGTTTTACTGCTGGAGATCGATGGCCATGGCTGCAGGCAGCAGGATGGGGGTTTGGCTCACGAAAGTACGTGCTCAAGCTCTGTCCCCTGCCAACCTACTTCAAAGCTAACTGCAGGGATGTGGGATGGGAATGCATGACAGCCTAGAAACAATAACATCTCTCTTTTGTTACGTGGCCTGCAGGTATTTTTGGAGGCCTACTCCAGAGAAAGAGACTGACTCACCTGCAGACAGGGATAGAGACTTGTGGACAGGCTGTGATGAAATGATGCCCAGATGAAGGTCCAGATTGGGCAGAACAGCATCGTGCAGGCATCAGTGCTGGAGAAAGCATCTATGTAATTGTAGAGTTGTTAGCTCTGTGGTAATATTTGCTTTCTTGGCAGAGTTTTTGAGGTTTCTGATGGATGTAGCCACAGAGTGGTTAACAGCTCTATGTCCAGATGGAGGCTGGTCATGAGCGGTGTCCCCCAGGGGTCCATCTTGGGGCCAATGCTCTGCAATGTATTTATTAATGACATAGTGGGATGGAGTGTATCCTCAGCAAGTTTGCTCATTACACCAAGCTGAGTGATGCAGTTAACACAATAGAAGATTGGGCACAGGGGAATCTAATGAGTGCAAGGTGTTCAAATGTTAGCAAGCTAATAATATTACAGCCATGAAGGATGCATTGAAGAGAATCCATAGTCAAACTTAGAAAGAAAGGTTCTAGCATGGAAAACAGAAAAACACCAATGTGCATTAAACAGCAGGTGGAGGAGATGTATCTGGACAAAGAAATGACTTGAGTGGTGGATTTAAAAGCCATTTTTCAGTACTGCTTTTGAAGTAGCTGGTTTTAAAAACACTTCTGAAATGGTTCTGCCAAATGTTCAGCTTTTTCCATTTCTTGTCTATTAGGGAGTTGAGAATAATTAAAGTTTTTATGACATACATTATTCTCTAAACATTGCTCCATTTTCTTTTTGCAATTGAAGATTTTACTGTAGGTGGGTTACAGTTCTACTTATCATATCTGATTTTATAGTCTGTGCTACATCCATCTCAATCTCACGCTCAGCACCTGGAAATTTTCAGTAGGCCTGGTATTGGAAAGGGTTTCATGTTTTATAATCCCAGACATGGCTGCTGAGTCAAGCAGTTGCCACAGTTCTCCAGGATCTGAAACAGTGGCTTGATGTAAACCATGTGCTCTGGAGCCCAGGCAGCCCGCTTTGTGTGGGTTGCAGCAGGGAGCCCTGGGGCCTGAGCTGTGCAGCCAGGAGAGGCCAGGACTCTCCTGCTTAGCTTCGCTGGACTGTTGGAGTGAGGTTTTTTTTTATCTGCATCATGAATGGGAAGGACCAATGATTTGCTGCCTCCTCCTCTCCCTCCAGAGTGGGAGTAGCTTACAAAATAAACTGTGCACTACCAAGGTCTCAGCTTCAAGAGCACTGAAGAGCTTTGGATGAAGTCTTGAATCAAAGAATTCAAAGAGAGATACTTTCAAGTGCTTGTCAGACTGCCAGCTGCCATGTTTTTGCCTCATCGCCTTGTTGGTTGTTTCTGAGATGTTGTCAATGCCTTTTGTAATTGTCATTCTTCAGGTAATCAGAGGTGAGCTTTAATCCATCCCTGCGTTTCTTTGCTTGGTATAACATTGGTTTTGTCTTGGGATCTTTCTAGGAAATCCCTTCCCAAAGGGTATGCTCCAGATGACAACTGAAGCTTCTCCATCTTCTGTGTTGACAGTTCAAGCCATCTGGTCAGAGCTACCTATTTATCTGCGGATCTTGTTATCAGTAGATAATAGGGAATCAAGCAATTGAGAAGGAAACATATTTTTGCATCTGTTAATTAAAAAAAAAAAAAAAAAAAAAGAAAGAAAGAAAGAAAAACCTCCTGGAATATATTGCATTGACTTTAAAAAATAATAATCTAATAGAGTGTGGTATTGAATAGGGGACTACTGATAGTTCCTCAGAAAATACTGATGTTTAATAGGAAATGCCCCTTGTGGAGGTTTTGCAAGTGCTCCTCATGGGAATTCCAGCTGCAATTTGGCCCTTTATTTTCAGAGACAGCACTTAATGCCTCAGTCCCCAGGCACTGTGATGTTTCCTGTTTCTTCTAGCTCTGAGGTCACATGTTTTAGATCTGTTAATGTCTTTACGTTTCTTTGATGGACCTGTATCCTTTTTAAAACATAGAGACTGGCTGTAGCACAGTTCTTACAGCAGCAAGGCTTCATTGCACTGCAGATTTTTATTTATTTATTTATTTGATGGCTTTGTGTTGTTACTTTGGTCAGTATGGGAGCAACGACAATGCTGCTGCTTTGCGTGGTATTCTTCGTTTCATGTTTACTTCTTTGTGATGTCTTTTTTAATCTTCCAGTGTGTATTATAAATTTTGTCAGCGCATCATATAGATATATCTGCAATTTATATCCATGTATATATCCATATAACCATGTATATATCCATATAACCACATGGAAATGTTCAACTTGCAAACACACACTTATTATTTGAATGTCTTTATTATTATATGCGTACCTCATTTTTCATGAATGTTGGTGTTGAAAGATTTGAATTCAGGAAACTCCAAGTTAAAGTTGCAGTCTTATCTGCACAGCAGTGCTGAAGTCTTTCCCAGAGGAGCTGGGAGTGCTGAGTCTTCTCCTGTATCATAACAGCTTAGCACTGCTCTCACAGCAGAACTTGTGGAAGTCTGCTTATGTGGTTAGTTCAGTAAAAAGTCAACTCAGAATAAATGTTAATAATATGATTTATGGACTTGGCTCTTTTTCATAGTCTGGAACAGCATTTGGAATGGTTTTTGCTGGTGGATGCTACCATAGTAAAAATATGTACATCTGTCATTTTGGATTCTTTGGAAAAAGCAGGAATGAAGCTGTCATCTGCATGGATGTCATGGTGTCCCACAGAGTTGTGCCACTCACAAATCTTCTGCCTTTTCTTCCAAACTTACTGATTGATAGAGAGCCAAGAAGAGAATGTTTCATGTAGTGCATCTTTTTGATAAGGGAAATGTGAAGCTTGCAGAGCTGGACACAGATTGTGACTTTGAACATGATTGCTCATGTAAGTGAATGAATCTAATGGTAAGGATGTGGAAAGGGGATCCAAAATGGAGAGTATTTTGAAATAAACTTGCAGCCCCTTTTCTTTCCTTCTTCAATGGTAGAAGTGCTTGTCATTCTCTTAAACTCCTCTGCTCTGAATGCAATGTGGGGTGTGTGTGTGCATGTATTCCCCTTTCCTTCCAGACCTTCCCTCCACTCTCCCAGCCCTCACTCCGGGGGCTTCTGAGGAAGTGGCCCTGCCTGGTGGGCACCAGCAGACCAAGGCAAGGCTGTGGTGTGATTTTGCAACCTCTACAGGATTTTGGGGTTTTACCAGTGGAAGTTGGCCTTGGTGATTTGGTCACTGGAGATGCCTCAACTGAAGCCTTCAGTAACTTGCTCTCTGCTGTTCTTAAGTTGTAATTTGTCTGTTAAACACATAGAAGTATGTTGTTGAGTTTGCAAATTGCAAAGTCCTACTTTACTTGGCATTCAGAGGGCTCTTCAGAGGGAGCCCTGCAAACTTCTGTTAATGCTGTCAATTTAAGGAATGTCTCCTGGATGATAGGTAACTCTTCTACAGATGTATAATAAATAGCTCTGCATAAATCAAACATTACCGTTGGATACTGGTCCTCTGCCCAAAACTCCTTGCTGGAGCCTGGTGAATTATGGCACACTTTCTATTGTGCTTTGGAGGAACTAAAGTGTTCCAGTCCCTGCTTTCCATGGCCAAGCCTAAGTGTGTAGAAATGTGTTGAATGAATTTTCTGTGTAAAACAAAGGATTTGTGTGTCACTTGCCTCCGCTCCTTTAACTGGCCTATTTCCAGGAGGAGATCTGATGCCGAGCATATGAATTAGCGGCATTAAATAAGCTAATCAGTCCAGGCGGGATCAAGGTTGACGGTGCCTACTTCCCAGTGAGCCTGAGGCTGGATTTGGGCTCCCATTTCAATCCTATTTTCTCTAATTGGATACTTCCACTTTTCTACGCGTTAAGTGCCTCAATGCTAGGAAGAGCCCTGCTAGAATTAGTGCCATGCTGTGTGATGTGGCTGAGCCTAAAGTAAGTCAAGGACAAGGTCTTGTGCAGTTGGAGCAGGCAGCGCATCTTGATTCAGAGGGCCACATCAGCACTGCAAGAGCTGGCTCACCGACTGCAGGAAATATCTTTGAGGAGTGAACTCCGCTCAGGATGGCCCCAGTCCAGCCCTCGATGAAGCTAGTGGAATTGCTCCCATTTTCTCAATGAACCTTGGATCAAGCTATCAGCTAAAGAAAAAAAAAAAAAGGAAAAATCCATTAGTATTCTGCCAAAGTGACACGGTGCATTAATTTTTGGGTAGAAAACAAATGTCTTTCTGTATTATTTTGTCTGTCCTTTTCTGCTGATGTGGCTTTGGGATAGCTATGTGAAGATAAGTAACGTCAAGAGCATGTGAAAGCAGGGAACAAAGCAGCCGCCCCTGCACAGATTGCTGAATGAGGAAGGTAGCTGTGCTTGCTGTGCTGCCTCTCAGTGATGGTAAAATGCGGCTTTTCTTTTGCTGCTGGACAGAAAGCCTTGAGCTGCACAAAGAATTGCAGAACTTTAGATGCTTGGCTCTGCTACTGAAGTTTTGCTTTCTCCTTTTTCAGATTCATACTCTATTTCAAATTGGATGGAAAAATGAAACGATGTATCCAAATTGTCCCAACCCTTAAAACCAATGCATTTAAGTGGTTTACCTGCTGGAGGACTATGGAGAGCCATGTGAAAAACAACACCCATTGCGGGCATGAAGAAATGATAGGAGATCATGTTGCAAAGCATTTTTGAAAACAATAAGCTCTTTTCCTGGCAGAGGCCTGGCTGTGATACAGGCCTTGGTGCATGAACACTCTTTGGCTTTCCTGGTGCCTTCTGTGGCTGCATTTGCCACACATTACAGACTTAAGTGTCACCAAATGTACATTTCTCAGCAGTTGCGTTTAGCGGAGGTTGATATAATAAGCTGTAGAGTGCTGATGTTTTATGAAGAGTCTTGCCTCGCAAATGGAATTCATTTTAGAGCTGCCAACTAAAGAATCAAAATATAGTGCCTCTCTTTTCTCTTCGTTTTCTGTCAATTATTTTTTTAATACAAGTACAACTGATACATTTGTCTTCTCCTCCACAATGGCAGGGCTTGAACACTTAGGAGAGCGCATGGTATACAACAGTGCTATATCCTAAAGAATTATCTCAGAGATGTAGTAACCATAGCTGGTTTCTAGTATTGGTGGTGGGTCTTGGGAGGGAAGCTGTAGGGTGTTCATAAACTGAATTGCTGAGTTCTGAAACTGAATAGCTCTTGCAGTTTGGCAGTGGTGCAGTGTTATTATCTCAGAGGACAATTGATTGTGCTCAGGGAGCAGTTAAGGACTGCTTAAGACAAGGATCCACTCTTTCAGGAAGGTGAATGAACTGAGCAGTTTGGCACATTTTATTTAGTCTTCCTTGTTTTATTTTTTATTTTTTGGTAAAGGAGCACTGGTCTCAAATCCAGGCTACAGAATCAATAAGCCTTATCTGAAAACCTAACATATTAAATATCTTCCTATCTATAAAAAATTCCACCAGCTTACTGTTAAAGTGCAGACATGATGATTCTTAGCAGAGCTTCCTTCCCAGCTGGCATTTTTGGTCTTTGCTAATATGTGCATTTGATCACTTTCTGATGAGCTCATTATCTCCAAGCAGTGTCTCTTTTCGATCTGTTAGTTTGCTAGTTTGGGTCACTGTGCTTAGCCTCCCAAACTTCTGCCTGGAATGAAAAGATCGGTAGATGTTTATAGACTGTATGAATGTTGTCTACCATCTCTGCCAAATACGTGTTCTCTCTGCAGCGGAACACATTTTATAGGTCCAGTTTTCCAGGGCTGAAAGTAATGACATATGGAGAGAAAATGCAGAAAAGTTCTTGCTGACTATGAAAGGCAAAAGCAAACATTTTGCACTTAGATTTGTGGTGGTAAATTAACAGCGCCCAATTTTTTTTATTTTTTTATTTTTATTTTTTGGTGGCCTCAGATTTCAGCTACTTTTTACATTCATATTCTAATTGGTTTGAATTGCTTGGGATATTTTTTCCCCACAGTTACAGATCGATTACTAGGGGTCAGTACTTTCCTTTTCATCTGGGGCTAATCTGTTTTTCCATTGCTCGATAATTGATGAGGCCTTCTGAAGAATCTGTGTGATTTGGCAAGTGCAAGCTGCCTCCTTGTGTGGTTGTTTAGAGGATGTTTTATCCTCAGCTTAGACCTCAAACTCTGGGCTTACATCATTTCTAAAATGTTCTCCCACAGTCCTGACACACACAGAAACTTTGGCAAAACTACTGAATGCTTCAACTATGATAAGTCAGTACCAGGGCTTTAATCAGCCCTGCATTTTTGGGTCCAAGATACAATATACAAATTCCTGCAGCTAATATTTCTACACTGAAGAGAGCACAGGGAAGTCACTCATTCTTATTTTCCTGAACATAGAACAGGACTTGATTTTGTTTTAATTGCAGATAGTACTTTAGATGAGGTCTTAAGATGGTTAGTAGTTGATCTTTGTAGTTTGCCCAGAATGGACAAACTACAAACTGTTAAATCAATTTTCAGGCAGAAAACCTGGTCATATTTACAGGCACAAGTATTGGGGAGCTGGGCAAGTATAAGTTTTCAGTTCAGTCAATCACTTGGTAGTCCATCCCAAAAATTATTAGAAAAAAAAAGGTCGGGAGTGAATGCATTTGCAGTGTTAGTCTTTTCATTGCTATGGTTTTGGAACCTCATCAAGAGTTTGCTGAAATCCAGTTGAATTCCTGGTGTGTCAGAGTAGGTATTAACTGGGGAACAATAACTGCTTTTATAAATGTCAGATCTACTGTGTCTCATAGGAGAAGTCATAGGCACTGTCATAGCTGTCAGTTGTTCAGTTTTCACACTGATCTGAAGTCTTGTCTTTGGACCTTTTGGAGTTATCTTTCACTGAGGATTCAAGCAACTTGCCTACGTTTAGACCATTGTAAAAGACAAGGAGAGATGCCTGGCTGGATCTGCCTATAGGCAATCCAAGGAAGTGGTGGAAATGTCCCCACTACTCAGAGGCCCTAACACTGATTGCTCTTGCTGTCCATTTTAGGAAGTCCATTTTAAGAAGCCCATCTATCTGGGAATGACTCACCAGGCTTGGACAGACCTGTAGTATTCATGCTGGGAGTGAGCAACAGTGCAAAGCATCCATCCTATGGCATGGGGATATGTTATGCCAGGTAGTGAGCAAAATATGGGAGTTTCTGTGTGTTTGGATCTCCTGTTGGTAAATTACTACTTTCTGCATCACTGGAAATGAAAACTCCCAGTTGTAATCCAATGCATCTTCTCTCCCATCTGCAGAAAGAGGTTTAATTTACCAATCTCTTTACCATTTGCTGTTGTACTTGCATAGCTGTTGGATTTTTGTGTTTAAGTGAACCAGTTCTTATTGTCACATTAACCTGTTTGGAAGAAGCTAGAGATTTTGTACAAAGTCTGGTTGAAGGTAGGTGAAGCCCAACATCACCCCAAAGGATCCATTTTATAGTTGTCCATCTCTCCTTTCCATCCATACTTCTCTCTTGTCCTTTTCTCAATTTCAGCACTGTTTCTTCCCAGTTTACACCAAATTTCCATTTGTATTCATATTTCCATGTTGCCTTTAGTATTACTATAATATTTAATATTGTTGCTATAAAGTAGTTACTTCCCTGGTTCTTCATCATTTCAGCCTCTCCTCTTCAAACCCCATTTTTGCACTTGTTCTTGTCTCTCTTAGTCTGTGACTGAAGAAAATGCCTTATTTTTTTTTCCCAAGAGGTTTTGCTTTCTTTTGTTTTCTTTAGCTCAGCAAGGCAAATAAACAAACTGCATACTCTCATAAATCCAAGTCTTGATGTTTCCACATGCACATCCAGCACCTGGATCCTAGTGACAGAAGAAGGTCATGGGATTTGACCTTCGTAGTGCTTTGACCTTTCTTTTTTCATGAACTGTGAGCTGTTTAAGACTGTTGTTCCTGAGGAGCTCAGGCTCCCCACAGAAATCACTACTTTGGGAACTGAATTACTTTGAATGATGCACCAGATTTATTTCTTCCTCCTACCTGATGTTTAGGAAAATGTTACTATTCAAAATTTTTTTTTTAAATTTTGTGTGTTGTTTTTTGTTATTGTTTGTTTGTTTGTTCGTTTGTTTTTAAGACAAATGAGCCTGGCGATGCTCCGTAGGACTAAGTTAGCTTCTCTTGTTCCTCAGCCACTGCAGTCTCAGGTTTACCCTTCCCATGGAAATCCATGCTTCTTGCCGGGGCCAATGTGCGAGGAGAGACCACAACAAGAGAGTGCACAGATACGGGGGATGTGACAGCAGAAAGCAGTGACTTGCTGTCTATGAAGACTTACTGAGTGGGAAGTGTCCTGACTGGTGGAGAGTGGAGGGTCCAGCTTTGTAGTGCAGTTGAGCCCTCTGGGACAGCAAGCTTGCAAGTGCTTATATAAGACCAAGCAATCTTTTTCTGTGTCCAAGGTCAGGAACTTCAGCCATGTTCTGGATGAAGCCGATGGCTCCCAGGCCACGGGCTGCAGCATCATGGACAAGTTTCATTCTGCTGCTCTTTGTTCTTCATGAGAAAGAACTTCCTTGCCTAGCTGGACGCATGCTTCACGTAAAAATACTGTTTTTGGTGGTTCCACATTTACCATCAGGACTATCTAAACCGTTCTTTGATAGCTCTGTCCTGGATGGAGAGAAGAATAATAAAGAGTGAAGCTAACTAGCAAAATAGAAACAATGGGCAGTAAATGTTGTGCTACAATGAGGAAAGTAACTGAACCCTTAGGAAGCACTGGTTTTAAAACCTCAGCTGATCTCCTTCACTCAGCATCAGTGCCGGTAAAATTCTCTTTGCTTAAAGCCACATTTGTTTTAAATTGAATTCTTGCCATATAGCTTTCTGGCTAGGCTAGTTTATTTTGAATCCTTTGTCACTTACAGTTCTCTGTTTTAATTCCAGTTGGAAGCCATGGCTTTGACTGGTGAAGCAGAGCTGATGCACTGCAGTGTCGCTCCCTGCTCTCCACACCAGCAGGCTCTCAGTGCTCAGCAGCATTCAGGACTGCTGAGAAGAAACCTGGGCTTTTATCACTGCCTTCTGGTCAGAGCTGGACAGCCACAACGGCTGTCCAATGGGACCCAGTTCATAGAATGGCACAGGTTGGAAGGGACTTTAAAGATCATTATGCTTCAGCTGTCTGCCGTGGACAGGGCTGTGACCTACCAGATCAGGCTGTCCATGGTCCCATCCAGCCTGGGCTTGAATACCTCCAAGGATGGGGCTCAGGTGGGATGCTGAGATGTGAAGAGGTTATGGCTGCCAGCTGCACATGGGCTGCTGGTAGAGGCTGTGGGAGTGGGGCTTGCCTGGTCTGGCCAAGAGGAAGGTGGGGGATATCCCACAGCAGCCAGCCACTGCTTGAACCAGCGCTACAAGAAAGCTGCTGTTTGGTGCTGTTAGGCTGCTGTGAGCAGGCACAAGTTGCAGTTTGGGAGGTTTGGGTGGGACGTTTGGGAAAACTTTCCCTCTAGGCAGCTGGTGCAGCACAGGAGGAGGCCCACAGGGAGACCGTGTGAGTTCTATCCATGGGGTTTTGAAGACTGAGCTGGCCTTGCTCAGTGCTGGAGGTGGTCTGGCTCCTGTCAGACAGGCCACCTCTGGGGCTTCCTTCCAACTTGGATTTTGCTGTCTTTTGTTTCTCCGTGCTGTGATTGAAGACTTCTGCTTGCATGATCAATGACTGGTGAGCTGCTGAAATCTGTGCTCAGCAACTGCTCAGGAGAGCGAGAAGAATAAACTCTGTGAGAGCAGGTGTTCAACAGCATATGTGACTGAACGTTCCTTGAAAAGTGACTGGGGAGCCTTGTGAAAGCAATTCTCTTTATTGTACTGATTTAATTGGCTGATTAATCTGGGTTTATAGCTGCTTCATTTTATTGGACTGGTGAGAAGTAGCCACTAGGGAGGTACAGTTAAGTCTGTGTGTTTAAAATGATGATCTTGTCTTTCTGTAGGTGAAATAAAAGTTTCAGCAAAATTTACTGTGCTGAGCTGCTGCTTAGCGTCTCAGTGCAATAGCATATTTCCCTGGGAGTGTGCTGTTCTTTGCATGTCTTATATACCTGTTTAGCACTGAAACCTTGCATTTCTTAGAGATTTCAAAGGGAGCTCTGCAAACAGCTTTGAGAGTCACTATGGTCCTTTCCAAAGAATAAATTAATAGAATAAAAGTTTATTGGTAGACTGTGAGAAGATGAAACTCTGTCAGCAGATCAGGACCCAGTGAAAAGCTTGGTTATAGATGTGTCACTGAGCAGGAACATTGCAAAGAATCTGCTTTTGGTGTATGTGGAGACATGGGGGCATTGATACACAGTTCAGGTAACGTAACTGAAAATAAGTAGGAGCTCCCAAGCTGGTGCTGGAAAGAGGATCTCACTGCTGCTCTGGCAGGGGGTACTTCAGTGCACTAATGTCTGCCCAGGTCTCTGCAGCTGGCTGCTGGTAGAGTCCCAGGCTCTTGTTCTGGCATTTCTGTAGTTGCAGTAGCTGGCTTAGCCAATGGGTGAGAGGGTTTGAGTACAAGCACACTAGCTGTTTGAGGAATCCTTGCTTTATAGCTGTTTCTTAAAAGAGCACTACTAACTTGCCGAATGGCTCACATGAGGTACCTGTTACAGTACAGAATGCTCAAGTGTCACGTAGTGGGAGTTTGTGAAATCAGCTGGAGGCATTTGTAGAGCAGACCTGTTAAATGCGAGGCTGCCAGTGAGCAGAACCATTAGTGAGGGATTTAGGAGAAGAGAACCTGCTTTTGATGTAGATTGCTTTCTAAAAGTTTAAAAGTAGTGAAATTGTTCTGTGCTTCATTTTACACTGACCTTTAGCACTTGCCAGAAAAATAATGTTCTTGTGTGCCTGAACTATGGAAAGGGGATTTATAAAAAATGGGGAAAGATTAAACAGGAAAGCTGCAAGACAATCCTGGTTTCTGGCAGCAGTTCTTGTACTACAGTGTGTTTTCACTTTGGGTGTGCTGCACCGTTCTGTCTGAAGTGCCTGAGAAGAGACACTGTGGAATATTGTGATCCTGCTAGTAAAGCTTCTTTCTGCATTTGGATTTTAGAGCAAAATTAAAAAACTATTTTAAATTATATTCTTTGTTCTGATGTTATTTAATATGTGTGCTTGCAACAGATGTGTGTGGGCTGCTATATATGTCATATGCTTTATAATAACTGTGGTGGGGTTTGTGTGTGTTTGCTTATTTTCTGAAGAGAAGGACATGCCAAGCAGACCCCTAAGAGCTCGGGCCCAGTCTCCAGATGGCAGGTTTTCTTTTCGGTGGAGGCCACCTTATGGAGCAGGCTTCAGGGGTCCACGCAGCAGATCGCAGATCCGTGGGTATGGAGAGAGCAGCCGAAGGATGAGCTATGCTCCGCTGCCGCAAGAACGGCAAAACCAGGAAGCAAGAAAACTTGGTAAGCCAGATTTTTATGATACCGCCTGGGGAAGAACTGCTGCCAGACTGCCCTTGGCAGTGACCCCATCGATTCGTTCTATGTCTTTGGTTTCTCTTGCCGTATCCGACAAGGCAGTTCTCCAGACAAAAAGCAATCTTCTGTAATTGCCTGTTGCTGCTATGTGGCCATAGGTCATGTTATTGTAGCCATCAGAATGATTTCCTCTTATAAATGAAAATGTTTGCTGTGTGTTTAGTGCTACATGAAAATGTGATTACCAAACTGGAAAACATAGTAAAATATATTAAAAAGAGACCATGTGCAAGTTACCTGTGTGAATAGCAGAGGAAGGTCAGAGAAGAAGAGGTATAGCTCAGGGTCTCCTCACATGTGGTGGGGCACCTCTCGAATCTACTGTTTCTTCTCCTCTTCTTAAAAATTGTGCCCCTACATTATTTCAGATCAGTGGACAAAAAACTAATTAAAGGTATCCATGTTTACCACTAAAACTGTTTCACGATCCCCATACTGGAGTGTTACCCTCGTGTGCCCGTGTTCTCAGTAATTCCTTAGGGAGGTCCTGGCCACTGTTGTTGTATGTGTCAGGTTGGCTCTGATGCGCTTCCTATCCTGTCCTGCCATACTGTGGTGACTTGCACTCCTTCATTAGATCACATGCTCTTGACCTAAAGGACTTCCAGCTAAGTGTGACAATGGGTTTGCAGCAATTTTGTTTCTCTAGAGGCAGAGCATTTCTTTTTGTGTTGTGTCATTCTCCTCTTACCTGTTTTTGTCCTGTAAGCTCCTCTACCTTGAGTGGGCTCAAGGTCTGCACTCATGGCTCTCACTTTGGATGCATTTGCTTAAGGTTAAAACTCTTAATCTCTCCTGTATATTGGAAGCCTATCCCACAGACAGTTTGGTCTTGGATTACAAGACTGGTGATGGTTCAAAAATCACATATGACTGCCAGAATTCCTGGCGTTGTAATCTAAATATCTATTTCCTCTTTTATTTTGTAGACTTAGTACAAAAAGAATATATTTATCTTGGTTTATCCAAGGAGAGAGAACTACTAGGTCACCTTTATCAGTTATTCCAGGGTTTCACAGCCTTTCCTAGCTGGGATCACCTAATTATTTTCATCCCTTTCCTTCACTTTTCATCTTTCTGCCAAGACCAGCTCTGGAAAGAGACTCACTGTAGCTGGCAGTTCTTCCACGTCTGTGCAAATGTTGTGTTGGCAGTCCAGTTCTCTTCTGGTCCGAGTTTCTCTGTAGTGCTTGGCTGCTGTGTTTACTGCTGCTGCTTCTGTTTCTTACGCTTTCATCCTTACTCTAAGTTTCTTCAGGCTGAGGTTGTCTCTAGGTGTTATGTATTGTGGGTTTTTGTTTTATTTATTTATTTTTTGGTCGTGATTTTAGAGGGAATTCAGTATCATAGTGCATCTTGATGAGAAATTCTATGTAACATGGTTTTAAGCATCTTCTTATTTTCATTCTTTTATACTACTGTTTGGTCAAGATGGAGGACAAATGTTTTTTAAATAATCAAATCATCAGGAGAGGAACTCAAAGAGTATAGAAATCTTGTTTTGTTTTCTTTTTTCATGTTAATAATTTGCTTTCCTGCTTCTAGTACCAACTTTATTGTTCTTACTGTATGCATTCTGAAACTTATGAAATAGATTATATGAATCCAAATAAATTACATATCCTTTCATATCTTAAGAAAGAATAAAATGGATTTTTACCTGTAAAGATGTTTGTTGGTTTTTTTTTTACCGTTATAAAGTTTACAGAAAAGTCTGTTTTTCCCTCCCATGTACAGCCTCTGAATCAGTTCACGTGGTTTCTTTGCCATCACGGAGTACCCAAGGACGCAGTCAACCTGTCTATAGGTCATCTTTAACTAAAAGGAAAGTCATAGGTATGTTTCTTTCATGTCAACTGTCAATTTCTGGAGACATCTGAATGAAATGAGATAGCCTT
This sequence comes from Tragopan temminckii, assembly GCA_028571105.1. Classification (NCBI taxonomy): domain Eukaryota; kingdom Metazoa; phylum Chordata; class Aves; order Galliformes; family Phasianidae; genus Tragopan; species Tragopan temminckii. The sequence goes on along the minus strand of JAOWBP010001760.1, from coordinate 38,216,296 downwards.
ATGTTTCTTGACTGCAAATGCTAGAGATAGGTTTTTCTATGTGGGTTAAAGTGCTTGGTGGTTGTTTTTGCTTCTGTGTCTCAAGCAGTATTAATAAAAGAATAGAATCCTACAATATGGTTGAGTTTTTGTTTTTTTCTTCTTTATTTTTTAAATCTCCTCTGCTGTAGCTATTGACAAACATTATGAACTGCAATAACCCCATGATAAGGCTTGATTAAATGGAAGCCAGCACCTCCACAACTAGGTGCCTTCTTGTCACACCTCTGCCTTGTTTTCTGCAGGGTTGATTTCCAGTCAGCCCAGTCAGCAAAGTCATAGGAAGGTGTTCACCTCCCTTTGGAGGGGAAGTGTTACATATACTGTAGATGGGATCAAAAAGGATGAGTGAATTTCTGAGTCATCTCCTTGCCTATGCCACCTTCTTGCTCCCTTGCATTATGATTAGAACAGTGTAGGGTGGATGGATTTGTTTCAAGTATTTTGATGGTGATGGAAAATACCTCTGTCAAAACTGTGAGCTGTGTCTTATTAAAATCCCATCGTCTCTGTGGAGGTGTTGCCATGCACTTTTCATGCTTACTTTCTCCTTCCACACGCTCCCGTTGCAAGCAACCACTTTCAGGAGAAAGGCAGAGATTTTCACTTCTGTGGCTTGTTTATGAGACACTGCCATCGTGAGAGGTACTGAAAAATGTGTGCTCTTTGTGGATAGGTCCTCTAAGCCACTTTTGAGTAGTAGATGAGAACTCTTTGCTACTGTGCAGGAGAGTTTGTTCACATTGGAAAATCTTGTATTCTCTGAGACCATCTGCATTAAAAATGCATTTGAAAGAAGTGAAGTGAAGAAGAAGAAGCAGCAGCTCAAGCTGCTTGCTTGAGCAAAATATTAAAGGGTTGTGGGATATATGAGTACTCAGGTCCTGTAAGCAAATGCATGTGCTTTTCCACTACCACTTCTTTGCTATGCATCCATGCTGTCTGCCTATTATAGCATAAATTACTGGGGTCTTTTTTTTTTTTTTTTTTTTTAAATGAGATCTTCACTATTCTTGTTATTGATGTGCCATTTTATTTTCTCATTTCAGAGGAGGAAGAGGTGGAAGTGGTGCAGGACATAACTGTTCGAGTGATGTCCTCTCAGTCTGTGCTTGTTGCTTGGACGGATCCACAGTATGAAAAGCAGAAGGTTGCAGCAAATAGGTAGTTAGCGCATGTGTCCTTTTCTGAATAGATACTGGAGGTGAAATGCTGGCAGTGCAGTACTGATTAGTTCTGCATTTATTTAATAACAGTTGGTAATGGGAGCAGTTTTGCTTAGGGCACAGGAATTTGCATGTCTCTGTGACGGTGGCTGGTAGGGGATGCTTCACCATCTGGAGGCAAAAGTAAGCAGAGAAACCACTGTGGGATGGGCCTAGGCAGCAACATGGAGCTGGGACCTCGGGGGCTGTTGCTTTCTCTCTGCTAATGTGCTTTGTGTTTGAACTTTTGTCTTCTTGTGTGTCTAATCTCAGACAGTACAATGTTCGTTATCGGGAAAAGGGAGAATCAGCAAGGTGGGATTACAAGCAGGTATCCAACCGGCGGGCTCTGGTGGAGAACTTGGCACCAGACACCATGTATGAGTTTGCTGTCCAAATCTTGGAGGGAGAAAAGGAAGGCAAATGGAGTGTGTCTGTTTTCCAGCGAACCCCAGAGGCAGGTATGTATGGAAAAGATCTAGCACTGCTGCAGTGAGATGAGAGTGGGAGAGGTGGTTTGGGTACATTAGAGGAACAGCACAGCAGCTTGGACTTGCCTCTTCCTTTGGATGCATCACCTGATGGAGATGTAATAGGGGCACGCATGGACCTGAGCTCTATATGTACTTTGTCTTTGAAATGACCATATAGGCATTTCTGCCATGAGAAGAAGAAGCAAAAAGCATATGCCACATAGGTCATGCTTTCTTAATTGCCTTTTCTATTGCTTGTCTGTTTCACAGCTCCTACAAGTGCACCTGAAAATTTAGATGTTTGGCCCTTGAAGGGTAAACCAACTTCTGTAGCAGCATCCTGGGATGCTCTCCCAGAGAGTGAAGGAAAAGTCAAAGGTAAGTCGTCATCCTCAGTTTGTAACTCTGAATAGGATTTGGTCTTCTCAAAAGCAGATTGCCACTACGCAGCAAGCTGAAACTGCTGACTGTGGTAGGACTTCTTTGGTTGTTAGTGGCTCACACCCGAGCAAGATTTCCTTGTTTCCAGCCCAGATTTTCTACTGCACTGCTGGGAAGCCATCACCTTGTTCCCAGGATATCACAGAGCTTCCTGAGGTATCACACATGCATACTTACCTCTTCTTCATCATTAAGCAGGTTGAAATGGAGCTCAGAAAGGATTTTTCCCAAAGGATTTGTAACAGTTAGGCAAAACAAACAAGCAAACAAAAAAATTAAGGAAGTGTTGAGTGGCTGCCAAGAATGTGAGTGAGTTTGTAATGTATTTTATTTCTAGATTATTGTGAAAGGAAAGCCTCTGCTTATAAAGCAAGCACAAATAGAGATTTCAACAGATTTCACACATAAGGCTTGTGCAGTGTAGCACTGTCATACGTGGGTGGAAAGCTCATTTGTCAGTGGCCATTAACTTGCATAGGATGTTTTTTTTTAAAAAAAAAAAAGCTTTCCTGGATTTTTTTCCCCTTTTTCCCTCCAAAAAGAAATAGGCAGGATTTTTGGCCTCTCTCATTCTCACTGATTGATGGGATTGTGTTCTCCAATTACACAGGTTTCTGGAAGTGTCTTATCAGCTCTGTAGCATCTCAGGGTTTAAAAAGTCTCAGTCCTGGAGGGAAGTGTGCTGTGTCCCTGTAAAAGATCTGCTGTATGCATTTTTTTATTCTTCCAGGCAATGCTGGAATTCTTTCCTCTTTGAACTCAGAAGGAGTTTTGCCAATTGCTTCAATAGAACTGCAATTCTATCTAAGAATTATTATTTTTAAAATAAGATCATCCAGGGACATTATCTGAAATTTAAAATCTGCTTGTAATTTTGAGCAGTCTGTAACCTCTTCCATATTTGGCTGCTGATCTTTAGACGATTCAACTAGATGAACTGTTTTAAAGGTACCTGTATACTGATGGGCTGAACACTTATACGCACTTAGTGTATCATTACATTTTGCTTGGCTATGAAGTATTAAAGAGAGGCATTATATTTGAACTAAATAAACAGCATACATAATATTTACACTGGCTAAGTGAAACCACTGAATTAGCACTTCATAGTCATTTTGATAGCACATGGTAATCGGGGATTTTTGTCCTGCTGTCCTTTTGTTTTGCAGTCTTTCCCTATTATGTGTTTATACCACATATTAAAGAACTGCCCTCTGGTAGCCATTTGAAAGCTACCAGGAGTGACACCAGTTTTTCTGTAATTAAAACATCTCCTCTGCATTCTAAAACAAACAAACAAAAAAATCTAATTCAAAGTTCATAATGCCTTCTAATACCATGCAGTGTTTGTTTTGTCTAAGCAGCAAATGCGTTTCCATATTCATGACTTTTTTTTTTTTTGTTTTAATGACATGTGCTTGGATTATTTCTTAATGCACTGAATACAATCTCATTTTTAGGAAAAAAATAATTTCCATGTTACAGTTTTAGAGTTTTTTACTCATTCATTTGGAATTTATTTTCAGAATCCTGTTTTGGCCTTTCACAGAGGCTTCAAAAGACAAGGGAATCTACATGTGGCTAAGCTACTCTTCATGCCCACAGTTATCCCTTCCTACAGACAGCTAGCAGGGTGCATGTGTACCACTGTAATCCTAATCTGAAAGACGAGAACAAGACAAATTTCTTAAATCATCTCAGTCATTAGATCATTGAAATGATTTGTTTTTATCTTTCTATAAAGATGAGCAAATATTTATTTAACTTACCGATCTGTAGATATATCATGTCTTTGTACTCCAGCTGTTGACTCAACGTGCATTGCTAGTGTATTAATTTTAGTAATGCACGTTCTAATTCATCCTACCCATACAGTCTGTCCGCTGGAAACAGGACTGTTTTCAGTTTCCTCCTTCCAACCGTCTGCCAAATCATTTCAGAATACATTCTTTCATACGCCCCTGCTCTCAAGCCTTTTGGAGCAAAGTCCATCACCTACTCTGGAGCTACAACATCAGCCATAATAGATGGTCTGCAGGCTGGGGAGCGCTATATTTTCAAAATTCGTGCAGCAAACAGGAGGGGACCCGGTCCTCAGTCTAAAGCCTTCAGTGTCGCCATCCCAGCAGGTAAGCAGCAAGCCAGTCACTAATTGCTTAGTCTGTCTGTTGTTGCCTTGGTTCCAGTTACATTAATTCTCTGACTTTTCTTAGCCTCTCCTGTGCTCCCTCTATCTAACCTGTTGGATTTTACTTCTTCAACACTGTTTCTGCTAGCTCTTTTCATCATTATATTGTCCAAAGAGGTGCTTGTAGGTAAGCAGATATGCTTATAGTAGATAAGCTTATAAATGAACATTCATTGCTCTACCACATGTAATATTATGAACATTGTAATATTTTAAATAAAGGCGCATCATACTCTATTTCCTGGTATGCTGCATGAATATATGTGCTTTTGTTATGCAAAGGCCACATAAAACCATACTTGGTTCTTTGGTTGCACTATTCCTGCTCTTTGAAGTCAGCTAAATTGGCCTACTTTCATACAAACCTGTGTTTGCCTCCTTGCCAAAGAGGTGCTGTTGTGGGATTTTGCTGAATCCTAAATTAAAAATGTGTCCTGCCTCAGACAGAACAGTGCAGCATGCTGTCATAAACATGACTAAGTTCTGCTAAAGATCTAGTTCTGCTGACTGAATGTTGCAGTCCCCGCTTTTAGATATTTGATTTTAATTACTTGAAGTTTTACTCAAGTTACCAAAAAATCCACATAAACAGATAAGTACAGAAATAAATACTGTCTCATGTTCTCCTAAATAGTCTTGTTCTTGCTACCTGACTGGTTTCTCTTCTTGTATTTTGTTCTGCTATTGTTATGAATAAACACTCTTTTTTTTTTTTTTTTTCCAGCTCCTAATGAGGATTCAGTTGCTCAGCAACAAACAAAGATTCAGAACAATTCAGGGATTAAAAAACCTGTGAATGCTGGTTCATCTCCTTCTCAAAGTTCCTCTGTTTCTTCACAAGTGCAGATGTCACTTTCCTCTAAGCAGTCATCTGTTCATTCACCTGGTGTTGGTGATAAAAAGAGTCTTCTTTCTGAATATAAGAATAAAGTCTTGACTCGAGGAGGTGTCCCAAGTAAATCTCAGTTACCCTCCAGAAGGACAGGAGAGCTGGAACTTGATCTCCAGTCTACTGAAGTGACAGAGGATCATAATTCATCTGAAGAAGCTCCAGTGACACTGCCAAAAGCCCAGGATCACAGGAGGATTGTTAGACCCCTGTCTTCTAGTCGGACAATCCACCCTGTTCTTGCCTCAGGGAGGACCCCTGTTCGAACCCACGCACCAGAGGCATCACGGCAGACTAGCGCAGAGAAACGTGAGCCATCAGCATTGTCACCATCCTCAGCACAACGCTCTTCTGCGTCATCTGTTCCTGAGTACTCAGATAATGAAACAAAGCAACTGAGGCAAAGTAACACTAATGTGCCTTCTCCAAAAGCCTCTTCCCATTCTCTGCCTGCTAAAAATAATGATCTCTCTGGCAATGTGGAAGAAAACCCAAATCCCTTGCTGGTGAAAGTGCCTTCTAAAACTTTAGAGCCTGGACTCTGGGGTTTGCCATCAAATCGGCAGTCTGTTGTAACTCATGAGGTGGACCCAAGCCATCCAAGCGTATCTTTGCCTAAAAAGACATTCTCTTCTCATCTTCCATCACAGAAGACCCAGAAGACCTCCCGCTCAGAACCTCTGCAGAAAGTACAAACCAGTCCTTCCTTACTGCATTCCAGGGGCAGGCGGCTGCCATCTCCTGTCTCATCCCAGAGTAATGAAGAATTGCAGGAAGATAATGATGAGGATGTAACAGAAGACAGTGACAGAGCCAGAAGTCACTCTGTGTTTCCTAAGGAAGTGTCCACTTCTAGGGGATTACCTACATCTTTCTCTCAGGGAAGCTCAAGTTCGTCTCTATCAAAGCAACAGAAGCCAGGTTCTCAGGTACCTTCCTACAAATCAAAGCTTACTCAGCCAGACTCTAGTTCTGCCAGTGGCAAAGCAAAAGACAATCAGTATAATTCAAAGTTGTCATCCACTTCTTCAAGACAAACTCGCCCCTCATTACCTAGTCAGTCAAGGGGTACTACAAGAATAGTGTCCCATACAGAGAAAAAATATGACCTGTTACCATCTAAAATGTCCCAAACTGAACTTCCTCAAAAAGTTCCTTCCTCCTCCTCTTCTAAATCTCATCAGTCAGTTTCTGATGAAGAGGATGATTATAACAGTGAGTATGATCAGAAAGAGATGGAAGAGAAACCTACATCTTTGGCAGCAAGGTGGTCCCCTTCTCTTTCTAGAGGTAATAAAAACACATATGATGACACTGCTAGCAATAAGAGGAAATCTATGGACACTCTTCTACCTCACAAACTAGGATCCGAAGAGGAAGAGAAGGAAGAAACTCCAACGTTAAAAATATCTTCTCCTGAATCGCCAGGCAGCTCTGCTGTAGCATCACGAATTATTCATTCCTCTAACAAACATACCCCATCTAAACCAAGCTTCATCTGGCCACGTTATTCTCAATCTATCACGACACACACTGTTCCTCCAACTGTTTCCTCTTCCACTTTGTCCCCTCGCCAGCGACTACTGAACTCCAGGCTACGGAGCCCTTCCCAGCGGCAGTTTGTTAGACCCCCTTATAGGCAAGGTATCTTGTCTTTGTTCTATTAATGTTACTGAATTGAGATTTTCATAAGTTCAACAATCCTGTGAAAAGTTCTCTATCAGAATGCAAACTCAGTTGTTTAGTATAACATTCTACTTTTTTATTTTGGATGTTCTCAGGGAGCCCAGTTTTTGAGGACACTGTCTAATCCATGTGTGCCCTAGGCCTTTGGTCATGAAGTCTGATCTGCACAGGCTCCCATCATCCATAGTGATTTCTGGGTTTTCAGTTTTGTGTAAGGATAGATTAGACAGTTGTTCTGTTTAATAAGATTTCTTCTCTCAACACACTCCCCAGATGTTTACAAAGTTCAAAAGTATCTTGATGGCCGTGTTTCCACCTCTGCTGCAATGCATGGCAGCCCAAATGGGCTGCTGAATTGGGTCTTGTATGGCTTCTCAGATCCAGCAGTGATGTTACACATTCAGTTGTTTACTTTTTGAATACTGATTACAGATTTTGAGATGTATCATGAGAAAGTCCTGAATATCTGCATCTGTTAAACAAAGCTAAGGGTTGCTAGTGGGAGTCATCTTAGAACCTTCACCAGTAAAACACTTACACAGGATTTGCATTTAACAGTATATTCTTAAGAGGTTTTATATTCCTTTGCATTTTAAACTGCATTTTAAACTATGTTATAAACTGCTGTGCTTTGTAGTATGCACAGTTTTCTTCTGAACAGTGTATTTCCTTCTCTTATTTCAGGTTACAATGGCCGACCTAACCTTACAACAAAGAATGGAAATGGAAAAATATTAACTGGTAATAATGGAAAACCAAGTGGACAGAGAGTAATCAATGGCCCACAAGGAACAAAGTGGGTAGGGTGACCTCTGCAAATTCGAGATGCTTTGGCCTTTTGTTTTGCTTACTTTTTCTTTGAGAATAGAGGAGAAACAGTGCCCCTAGTCAAAGAAGCTGTAAAATGAGGTGATGTTTAATGATGTAATTCCACTGTTTCGTTTAAATCTAAATACTCCATTTCATTATTCAAACATTTCAAACATTTGATTTAAAACCTTGAATGCTTAACTGCATCAGTACTCCCATAGACTTAGCAAAACTTTTTTCGTCACGGTCAGTGGAACTTATGCTCCCCAGTGACTCAGGACGCTGCAGCACAGTGGGAATGGAAATTGTCCAGAACAGTTCCCATGAAAGATGGGCTCTGTGATGATGCTTCTTCCAGATGCATCTCCAGAGAGGGTCATGAACAAGACTGTCAACATGAGAAGCTGCTCCATAAACGGCATGGTGCTCTAAAAGCAAAGATGTCACAGTAGGTTTTATGGGGTGACAAGGCCTCAAAGAGATACTTTTGAGTGTTTTGTGGTTCAGTCTAATTTCTAGTGATACTTTCAGATTTCAAGCACCATTAATAGCAAATCCTATTAGGTGCCTAAATACTTGACTTTTAAAATCCTTTCCAGTCAGTTTATGACCAACCATTGTAGTGAAGAAAATAATGTTTCATGCGTGCTTGTTCAAACACCTGGGTAGGGTAAGGCTCTGACCAGCTTCAGTGATGTCAGTAGAGCTGCTCATACAGTAGAACACTACATGATGCAAGTAAAAGAAGGGGCATAAAACCAATTATTTTATGGCCATTTCAGTCTTCTTGGTTGCAATAGAGGAGCACAGAAAAGTGCATCAGGTAACTCACGTTCAAGGAAGGCATTTTGAAAAGCAAGTCCAAGACTCTTCAGATAGACTTCAGAAAGTGGGCTAGAAAGGTCCTAGGGAAGCTGTGGGGCATCTGTCCCTGCTGCAGGAGAGGAAGGCATTGCTGCAAGTAGAACCTTCTAAACATCTTGTAAAGCAAGAGGACCTTCATCTGTCATCATCTGGGGCCTGAAGGCCTCCAGAGACTGCCTGACCTCTGCAAATCTCATGATTTACTGTTCCTCCTGCTACAGCCTTTTCTGCAACACCAAATTCAAGTTTTTCTTGCCAACTTGAAAGTGCTGCTCTTGTCCTCTTCCCAGTTCTCATCAGCTAGCAGCTTTTGTATTTTTGTGCTCTATGCCACAGTGTGTAATAACCCAGGTTAAAACAGCATACAATTCAGCTGTTTTGGGTTGAAATAGCAATGAGGACTGGATTTTAACTGAAGTAACCTCTTAAATTCAGTCCATGCTCTCAGACAGATTTGTTTTATGAGACAGAGGCTTTTCTTCAGTCTCCTACCTCAATTAAAATCTTAGTTACTTTGTTTTCACTGCTATTTCAATCCAAATTAACTAGTTTAATTTTTCTCTTTTTTTGATTAGCAGACGTACTTTTAAATACTGTTTTTAAAAGGACTTGGGGTCATACTCAAATAAGCGTTACATGAATCCACCTTAGGAGTAGTGCAGCCCAAAAAACTCAGTGCAGCAAGTCAAGGGAGTAGCTCCTGTACATATAATGCACTATAGAGGCCAATATGAATATGGTTCTTATGCAACATTGAAACCTTGCTCCTGGGGATTTGCCTTCTTCAGCAGTAATTTATCAGCGATTCCTATACTCACTTTTAAAAGTCTGTCTGGAGGTGTTGTACCTATTCTTCATTACACTTAACATCTGAATTTCCCCAGGATTTCTGCTGCTGTGAAATTTCTTTTCATATTCTCTCATGTTAGCTAAATTTGAGTCCATCTATTGCTTTTAGATTGTAGATCTTGACCGAGGACTAGTGTTAAATGTTGAAGGAAAATACCTCCAAGATTCCCAAGGCAACCCACTTCGAGTGAAATTAGGAGGGGATGGACGTACAATTGTTGGTAAGTTGCAGCTTCCATTTTACAGAAAAAAATCTAAAGTTTTTTTGCACGTGGTACAAATGCTTGAGCTGTGTGGTGCTCCAAGCATTCCTAGGTCCTGCACAAGCCATTTAGGATTACTATACTTTCAGGTTACCATCAGACAGTCAGCACATCGCAGGATCTGGGGATGCCTGAGGGCACACTGCAAGGTTCTTGAGTATGGGGTAGAAAGAATCACCCAAGTCTGTCTCACTTGTATCAGCATTAGAAGGAACTGCAGAACTGAGCCAGAATTGAGATTGATACTTTTTTATTTCTATACATAAAAATAATTATTATTCTACTTGCACAGTACCAGTCATAGTTATGTGATGGTTTTTGTTTGTTTTCTGAAACTGACTACAGATAGCAAAAAACCCTGTGTATGATTTGTGAAAACACTGCTGGCTGAATATCACTCCATCTGAATAAATCTCTTGAATGCAGATTTAGTGCCTGCAGTTATACTGGTGATTGTGAATACTTGCAGTATCTGGGACTTGGCACAAAAGTTAATCTGCAGTGACAACACCTCCAGTCTTTCCTTGTGCATATTTGACAGGGAATATGGATTCATCCTACTTTTCATCAGTTAAAAGACTGATTAGATTAAATGTGGACACAGTCTGCACATTGTGATTCTGAAAGGAAATCTCCCTCTACTCTTCCCAATAAACGTTCATCAGACAGCTGGTATCAGAGAACAGTATTGTGATCTGAGGTTCTTCTGAATTTTTTACAGATTTTCTTAGCCGTGTGTCTTTTCTAGATAACAACATTCCTTTCCGCCACATTAATTACAGCAGGTTGTAATTGCTTTCAGTGTTCATGTGGTTTTTACTGTTGCTAAGTACCATACTATAAGTCTGCAACAGATAATAAATGAGATGTTTTGATTTTGTTCTCTCCTAGATGAAAAGGGTGCCCCAATGGTGAGTCCTGATGGAATACCTTTGTTTGGACATGGCAGATTTAGTAAGCCTGTAGCAAGTGCACAAGATAAACCAATAATAAGCCTTGGAGGGAAACCTCTAATTGGTCTTGAAATGATTAAGAAAACAACCACTCCCTCAACTACAACTACAACAACACCCCCAACAACCACCACCACAACTACTACAACCACCACAACAACTACTACAACTACCACTCCTGAACCAACTACAACTGAACCTCCCACTGAGAAACCACCCCCAACCTGTCCTCCAGGCACCTATGCACAATATGATGATGAAGGCAACTTGCTGTTAGGATTCGATGGCCTGCCAGAGTGCAATGCAGAAGGTAACTTCTTTTTTTGCTGTTTGAACTTGTCTGGTCATGCTTTTTTGTACACCACACTTGCATAAATGTAAAGCAGAAAAGAATCTGCCTCTGAAGATTTTGGTCCTAATGATAAAGTAAGGAGCTGAGATTAGAGCAGCTAGAGAAGGGTTTGCGCATTAAATGGTTTTCCACTAGAAAATGTTAGCTTGCCCCAAAGCTGAAGATTATCATGGAAATATGTTGATTTCAGAAAAACACTCACCTTCTATTGAATCCAGTCTTTTCACATATGTTTGTGCACATATGCACAAACATAGGCAGCGGTTCTGTGGCTAAAGCAGACACCTAGAATCAAGTCCTCACTCCAAGCCAGGGAAGGACCCAAAAGAGTCTCTACAGCTTATCTGCTTTGCATTCATTTCTCACAGTAAGTTCTGCAAAGTCTCTCTTTTGAGCCACAGTGGGATGAATGTTTAAAAAATGGGATTCTTGTTATCTCGCCAGACCTTAGAGGCAGAGATTTTCAAGCAGAAATGCAGCACAGTATGGATGAACTTGGGGAAAGACAACCTTGGCTCTGCACAGATAACACAAAGATTTGCACATTAATTTCTTTCTCATCTAAAGATAAAAAGTGGTGTTGGTAGATGCTATTATTTCTCTCATGCAGTTATACAAGCTCAGGATGTTGTGCAAATCAAAAATGCAAAGTAAACAAATATAAATTCACTGGAATTGTGGAGTGTTGAGCCTGTTCTTATCAGGTTTTATCCTTTCATCACCTGAATGTTGCACTGAAAATCAATTAGCTACTTATTTTACGAAACTAGATCAAGGAGCACCATGGCAGTCCTTATTCTTTCCACTTATAGGTAGTCCCCAGCTCAGTCTACCCAGGGGCAGCAGAAGCATGGCTGTAACCTAAAGAAGGAGTTTGCAGTCAGACATCTGCCATCTGGAGTAGCTAGTTTCAGTGGGTAACTAAGCCCATTTACCTTCCCTTATACACCCATGTCTCTGAAGCCAAAGTAGATTTACTAATAGGTCATGTAACCATGGCCTGAAAGTCTGAACTATCACATTGAAAAGTAAAGAAGATATGGAAAGATATGGCTTCAGCAAATAGTAGCGAGTGTAAAGACAGCAGCTTTGGAAAGGATTTGAGAAGACAGAAAATTTCCTTACCAGTTACACTGGGTGAGTAATAAGTTAGAGACATTATTGCCTTGTACAGATGGAATTACAATAATGTATAGTATTAATGTTTATCTAATATTTAGCCCCATGGTTATCTTTGTCATTAAATGTTTCTTTGAAGATTTCTGTTTTTTCTTTTGGTACTTTCACTGCTCTCTTATATATTTACGAAAGTGTTACAAATATTGCTGTACATGATCAGCCTGGTGTTTTCTAAGTTGCCTGAATGGGACTATAATTTTTGGTTGTGTTAGTGTCCCTCCCATTCCTACCACTTGTGCTATTTGATACATTAAGGACCTCTTCTGAGAATATATATTATAAGAACAATAACATTTTGTGAAGCGTAGCTAAATCTGAGCAGCTACATCTGAGAGCAGGCTCCAGAAGCTGACCAATAAAAATCTTTGCAGTATTATTTTTAGGAGAGGTGTGGTTATGGAGTTTTCTTATGAATTTATGAACATGTAAAAACATTCTGCTTGGTGTTTCTGTGATTCTGTGTATTTTGGGGCTTTTATTTTTGCCTTCTACCAGGTAGCTTGATGATGCTTTGAACTTTGTAAGAGCCATGAATGAGAAAAAGTATTTTTGTACAGATTGTGTGTTCAGTGAGAATGACTCTCAAAGTCACTCCTAAATGGAGTTTTGGCATTTCAACAGTAAGTCTGCAGATGGATTGAGGTGTACAAGTACAAGGTGATGTTGGATTTCCGCTCCTTACATAACTTGAGCAACCTAACGAGTATGAAAGTTTGTCTGAAGAGTGATTATTAGGATTTTCTAGCATCTTTTCTCTTTTTTCCCTGCATTCTGGTGGCCAGCAATTTATGAATGCAGCAAGACAACCTGCCTGTTCACAGAGGAGCTTCCTTGGAAAGAAAGCATGACGATAGTATTTACTTAATGATTGCTGTTTGTTTGTTTAACAAGTGCTGTATCTGTTTCAAGAGGGATAAACAACTACTACTTGAACTATCAAAACATTTCATGCTGTTCTCCATTGACGGTTTCCAAATCATATTTCTACTTTGTCTTTCCTTTTAATCTGCATCTGGAACACGCTACAGTTCATTTAATGAAATGCTTATTCTTCCAAAGCTTGTTATTTTGTTTCTAAGAGCTTTACTCCTAAACAGCCAGAGCCTGCAAGTGCCAAAAAACACCGCCACATGTTCCACTTAAGCTCTGACAAATTCTCTTACTCTTTGGCAGAATTTTTGCCTAACCCAGCAGAATTTATTATCAACTTTTCACTAGATTCAAAAGTCTTGAACTTTCAGGAAGGGGACTGACCACACTGGAGTGATTTGCCAGTGAAATTAGTTAGGTTTTTTGTGATCTCACATGGAATAAAAGTGGAACCTCAACCATTTGCTTTGTGTGATAAAATCAAGTGGTGCTTGAGCAGTCTGCTGTCTTCACAGATGGCAAAAGACCATGGCAAACAAGACTTAGCCTTACTTGGCACAGGTAAGGTTAAATGAAAAGATGCAGCATGGGTGCTTGGAGCAAGCAGGGGAAATGCAGCTGGTATATGGGGAGAAAATAGTGACAGATCTTTTGGATACTACCCCATCCTCTTCATTCCACAGCTAATGCAATAAAACACAGAAAGTGAAGTAGAATAGGCTGCACAGGCACAAAAATAGAACATAGAATTCAGCATAAAGAAATACATTCTATATGAATGAAAGCTGATTAGCTAGTAGGTGTGAATGAGTTGAAATCTACTATACAAAGTACTTCGGCTTTCTAGCTTATCTGAGCCTCCTGATGTCTCTGATGGGGTCAAAGAAGAAGATCTGCAGAATTCCACAGAAAATCTAGCCTGTCAAAGTGGCTTTCAAGTGGCTGATCTTCTGAAGAGCGCAGCCTAAACGTACCGTTAGGAAATATCAGAATTGCTGTGAAAGTCTGGCAAGAATTAACCAATTTCCTGTGTTTTTGTAGCTTATGGTGGAATTAAAATTACTGCTGTATTATTCATTTTTAAAAGAAACTTCATGTAGTAGAAAAAGTCCATCATTCTTTTTACAATAATTGTTGGTTTTAAATTTTAAAAAAGCAATACAAAATGTATCATTTGAATTTGTAATTTATTTAATGTTTGCAGTTGAAAAATTACAATATTCATAGTATTGGCCTAGTGAAAATCACATTTCTTTCTCTCACATCAAGTGCTATATGAACTTTCCTAATTTAGCAGTTACCCTGAGGTCATTGCTTCTCGTCTCTTCTGTTTGCGTACTGCCCTCCCCTCAGACCCAATGTTTCAT
>JAOWBP010001760.1:38185073-38201768 GCA_028571105.1 Tragopan temminckii | reverse complement strand
TTTCATTGAAGACTTCTGATTTTATCTGCTGTGGATTTCGGCATCGCACTTCTGATTTCTTTGCATTGCTTTTCATGGCTAGTCTGAGCCTTGTGTACTCAGAATACTGTGGAGAAATTTCTCCAACCATGCTGGGAAGCCTTCAGAATTTACAAGTTGAGCTACCTGACAGTTGGTGTATCAGGTGCTGGATACCTCATGTGCAGAGAGATTAAGATGACTTACAGGAGCAGGAATTTAGGAAGCATTTGCATTAGCCTTTGGTTTGATTTGGAGGGTTTTGATGTGCACCTCCCGATCATCTCTACCTGCCATGCTTTTATCTGTATTATGGGGCAATCTCAGTGTGAACAATTTCAATTCCCTTTGGATGAAACCAAGGCAGAAACAGTACTTCAGAATTACATGTATGTGCCCTAACATGTAATGGGCGTTCAGCCTACTGGATCAGACTAGAGCAAGTGCAGAGGAGATCTGGGTGCTGGACACTGGGAGACCCAGCACAAATTGCATCACTGCACAAATTCATGCCTTTTGGACTGCACTGGTATGGATCTGTGGATTACTTGATTTTTTCATACCTTGTGAAAGATATTTGAATTGAAGTTTTCAGTTGTTTGAATTGCTTTGAATTTTTCTTCTTTTTTTTATATATATATGAATTTCTTATATTTGCAACTCTTGAGACTATAGGATATCTTTAAATCCTGACATGAGTGCTGTGTAGATAGTCTGCCTTTGGTCCAAGAGCCCTGGGGCCCAGGGCAGAGCCCCTGGAAGGTGTATTGCTCTCAGTTTTCAGTAGCAGCTCTCAAAACATTTTCCTTCAGCAGAACTCCTGGCTGTTGCAGTTAGCTACTCATCTGTTATTCTAAATATGTGGAATGGATTGTTGCTGTGTTATCTGGCAAACTTGGTGGTTGTCTTGTTTTTTTTATAAATCAACCCAATAAACATTTTTATTTTAAACTTTAATATTTCAATAGGAGGGTGAGGATAAGACCATTGAATTTTACAACATTTTTTTTCTTTTTCCTGCAGTAGATACATTCTCAGGACTGGATTCAGAAGTGACAGCAACTCCAGAGGCATATGTGATATACGATGATGGTACAGTTTAACTATAAGTATCTATTGCAAATGACACATTTTGGGTTGCTGGCTTTTTCCCTCTTCTTTCTTTGAAATTGAGTTTGCATGGCAGATTGATGCACATGCACAGCAGCTTAAGCAAGCAAAGGTGAGCTGGAAAAACTTTCCATAGTTCTGCATCATACATGAAGGACAGTGGTGCAAATGCAACTGCTAATGGACATGAGGGTCCTCTTCTCTCAGTCCTGCCATCTAACAGGAGCCTGTTCTGGAAATAAATTACATTCAGAGCTGGTTCATACACTCACTGCTAGACATCCTCTGGTACAACACTAGTCCAAAATCACTGAATTGTTTTAAAATAGAAAATCAAAATACTGTCTGAGTCCTGGAAACACATGTTTTTAGTGCTAGAGTCCCAATGAGTTATGAATGCAGCATTATGAATATTTTCTTGTCCTTTTTTTTTTTTTTGATGTGTAGTCTGCATTTAGACTATAAAATGTTTTCACACTGAATGAGGTCACCTAGGTATAAAATAATTAGTCTGCTGAATCCTTGTAGAATTTAAATTAAAGAGATTTGCAAACAGATAAAAGGAGAAGAGGGAAACATTTTTGCAGTTATGTTCATGCCATCTTGGTGCTATAAGTCAGGACACACAAAGCTTAAGAGGAAGCTTCAAGTCTTAGCATTTAATTATCGATTTCCAGAAGGAAGGCAAATAATAAATTACTGGGACTAATATTCATTGTACACCACCGCTGGTTTCTGATGTTCTGCTTCTTTTATTTCTCATATTCCAGTTCCTACACCCACATATTAAAGCAGATAAGTACAGGCCTCTGCTGAACTCAAAGCTTTTAGTATAAGTAGTATAATTTGCATTTCCAGAATAAAAAAGTTTTTTTTTGATGGATGTGGTCCTGGAAATTTAAGTCAAACACCCAGTCAAAAAAAGCTCTGAAAAAGACAGTGCAGCAGCTGAGAGAAAAATGCCTGAGAGTTTTGTACTTTCATTCCAGAAGCTTCATACTGAGGCTGAAATTTAGAATTTAAGGAGGAGAAAATGAATTGAAAACTGCACGAGTTCTATGGCCTTTGTTTCTTACGTCCCCACATCCTCAGCGTGCGGGTCTTCTGCTGGGGCTCCCTGTAGGGGCAGGTCACCTACAGGAGACTGCAGCAATTTTAGGAAAAAGAAATCCAAGTGATCAGATGAGTTTTCATAGCCCATACGAGGACATGGCAGGGATGTCAAATGCTTCTTTCCCTTCAATTTCTGTGTCAGTCTTGTAGTGGGTGGCTTTTCAAAGAACACTGGATTTAATGGTACTGAATATCAATTACAGCTGAATATCAGGGCCTTCATATGTGCCAATTTGCTTGCCCTTAATGGGACTTCAAATGACAAGTACAAGACACCATGTCTGTAAGTTACTGGAGGGTTTAAAAGCAGTAGGAAGCAGCTCTAAGATTTTAGATTAGTAACATGGAGGTTGCTTAAAAAGCAGTGGCTGTGGATTCAATTACTGTGCTGTCTTCTTTTAGGGGTGGTAAGGGGAGATGGCAGATAAAGCACATTCAGAATATAGATTATATAAAAATATAGAATATACATTTTTTTATTGTCACCCTTTTTACCTGTGTGAATGAGGTCCTAGTCAGCAATGGCATTAGTTTTCTAAGGCTTTGTGCTTGCTGTCCATCAGTTTAGTGGAAATACTTGCAACGCTAAAGTATGATTAACTGTGACTTAGAGGCCCATAAGAAATATGCAGTAGCTGTAGTAGGATACACGGCACTTCTTTGGGATTGTGGCTGCTCACATAAATGTTTTCCTTCTCATAATTAAGCCAAAACAGTGTGAAATGTTGTGAATGTGAAAACAGGCTAACATTTTCATTTTGTGTTTCCTTTGAAGATTATGAGTTTTTCGAGAGCACTTTGCTACCAACCACCACTACTATCACTACCACTACAACAACAGAATCAGAAATTGTCTATCCAGAGACTAGTGTTGTTGGTACTGGCCCTGTATCAGAATACGACATTGCTGGGAAGAAACGGTTCACTGGTAAGGATATAGTTTGTATTATGTAGCTTGCTGCTAGTGCTGCAAGTAATTCTTGTTCTAGGAAGATCAGCCATTAAGCCGAAGCTATTTCATGAATATGAACAACAGACTGGTGTGGGGTCTTTGTAACAACTGGCACTGGGAAAACCTAAACAACAGTACTTTGCTCATTGCTTTGATGTTTGCATGTGGACTCACACCAATACTGTTGAAGCAGTGCAAACCTTTTCTCTACTCCTGTAATGTAAGTACTCTGCTTTATATTCTGCATCATGTTCAGTTTACTTGATGTCAGTGAGAAAGTAAGAGTATCTGCTTTGGTGCTCCAATAAGCTCAGCTGCATCACTTTAAATTCACACCAGTAGTTCATGCAGTACAAGTTTCTACATAGATGTGAGTCATCCTCTGAAGGACCTAGTTCTTTTCACTGCCCCATGTAATGCCTGTGATTTCATCATGTCCATCAAAGGTGTGCTTCATTTAGGACATATGGGAAAGTCAAAGTGAATGACATTTGAATATGAACTTTCCTAAAAGTAAAGCCTGCAGACATAAATTTGACTTTGCTATTTCTTTGCTCTGCAGAAGGAACATAGGGAATGAACCCACGGTATGCTGGCAGGAAGAGTGAGCATTGCTCCAGCATATGTGAGCCATTCAAGTGTGTAGATAGGCATTGCAAATGTCTGGACTTTTAACTGAGGTCTGGTCATGTGCTAGCTTGCCTGGTGTTTCAGATGTGAGTTCAGGAGATGGAGAGTCATCTTTGAATCATGTCTTGCTTTCCATTCCAACATCTGCAGGCTTCACGTGGCATATAGTGGAGCTCTGCTGCTGGAGTGAAATATTTGTTTTTATATTTGCCAAGACTTTTTCCAGTGCATCTTCAGTTTTGCTGTCCAAACAATTTCATGATGTTTCTGTACAGCTCTCTCACTGACAATGCTTCTTGATTCATTTAGCTAGAGGGGCTAAAATTAGCTTCATTGCAAGATCTGGAAAAAATTCCAAAGGGCATGAAATCCAATAAGGTAAACCAAGAAACGTTAGTTTATGAGCATTTAAAGGCACTAGGGAAAAAATATTACCATTTCAGTGGGTTTTTTATTGCAACTGAATAAACATTTCCAAAAGCAAGTGTTATAGTCCTTATTTTGAATGTTATGGTGACATTTAAATAAGTAACAAGATGGTCTAATCTATTTACTGAGCTAAAGTGAAATTCCAGTCAATATAAGTATTCTAAAATTAGAGATTATAGGTCGTGTTCCTGGAAGGTGGAGACCCCGACTCCCAATCCTTTAATATCCCGGGGACCGCTCTGTTAATTGCTTTAAGTGTTCAGACTTCACTTTGGAATTATTCTTCTTGCTCATCCTGTTGTTTCAGCCTAGTTTCAGAATGTTTGTATAGGACCTGGTGAAGTCTTAGATATTGATCAAAGGCCCTGACAGGGTCTGTTCCCATCTGTAAAATGCCAAGAATCTGTGTGATGTTTCCACCCAACGTCCCAGAGCAGCTGTAGGTAGCGTGCAGAGGTTCTTGCAGCCAGACTGCTCTCCTCTGCCTCTTGCAGTAAAAATGGACCTCCTCTCTTTAGATAATTAGGTACAGTTGTGAGTGTGGGGTTGCCCTGAATGTTGGCATCCCACTTTCCCCTGCTTATGAATCAAACTGAGCAGGAGCCGTGCTTTGTTGCTGCAGTGGTTTCTGATTACAAAGACCAGTAAATGGTTTCTTGCATATCTCCCTGGTGCAGGTGACTTCTGTATGTAGAGAGATAACATGCACGAGAAGATTACTGGCTGCCAGGCAAGGGCAAGGCTATAATCTAAAGCTGTTGGGATTTGTACACTGTTTGCTTACCTGGAGACCACCAAAATCTTAGCTTTCCTTTCTAAATTCCTTTGCTAAAGTGCAAGAGTCTGGTCTGAGGGGCGTAAGTTAAAGAAAGGCTAAAGAGGGCACAAGCAGCACTAATCATTTTTCTGCCATGATATATATTTATGTTGTTCCTTTAGGTCAGGTTTACTGCCATAGCACAAGGAAGTCTACAGAAGTTGGCTGAGACCAGTTCAGGAACTGTCACCTTAAAGTACAAAGACATGTGTAGAGGTTGGACAGCCAGAGTTGCCCAAGTCAAACTGGCTAGGTAGGGTAAGCAGAAAAGCAGGAAGCCACTAGGGCCATGAAAGTGGTGATGAAAGGTTTGGAGCATCAGATGTGTGAGGAGAAGGTAAGAGAGCAGGGGCTCTTCAATGTGAAGAAGAAAAAACTGCAGAACCTTGCCAATATGCATAAATAGTTGATGGGGACTGTAAAGATGAGAGAGCCAGGCTCTACTCATTTGGTGCCCACTGAAAAGAGAAAGCAATGGGCACAAACTGAAACATAGGAAATCCTGGTGTGATCCCAAGCTGGCCTAGGCCACAGAGGTCCCTGTCTATTAGAGCTGTAGGAATCACACAGGGTATTGGCAGCCTGTGTGTTACTCTCTGAAATCTATGAAGTGCTAACTAAATGCCACCCTTCCCTGTCTCTTCCAGCACCTTACGTGACCTATCTAAATAAAGACCCAGCAGCTCCCTGCTCCTTGACAGAGGCCCTGGAGCACTTCCAAGTGGAAAGCCTTGATGAGATCATCCCTAATGACCTTAAAGAGAAAGACACACATCCCCTCAAAGCCCCTCACAACATCACCGTTGTGGCAGTAGAAGGCTGTCACTCCTTTGTCATTGTGGACTGGGCCAAGCCTGTTCGAGGAGACATGGTAACAGGTACTGCAGAGCTGGTGTCCCCAGCACATGGGTAGGCTGGGCTGTTCTCCTGAGGGGTGAAGGTTTTGCTGAATGACCGTTTTTATCAAATTGAGCCAACTGCTCATGAAATTCTCTCTGTATTAACAGTTCTCTGAGGGAGGTGAGCTGCTTTCTTAGCGGTGAGAAAGGTCCTTTTGTCATCCTTCATTGCCAGAGTTATCCGTTCGTGCCGGTCCAGATATTTCAGATTTTGGCTCTGCTTCTGTGGCAGCAGTTCTGAAGGCATCGCTTCTCACCAGTGTAGTGTCTGTGATAGCACTTAGTTTGACTGAATACTTCTGCTCCTGGGTAGCGCTCTCAGCACCTCTGCAAGCACTTCGCAGGTTTGCCTTTGGAGCATCTTTCACATTTGCATTCAGTCTCCTCTGAGCTAAGGCAACCTGAGACCTTTTAAAAGCGACATGAAAACACAAACTGACTTAAAAAATGAATCTCAAAACTTGTTAGAAAACACTGAATAAATAAATTATTGAAATATTTTTAGAAGAAAATCAAAGCCTATTTGCCATTGGACCCAGAATATCTGAAGTAAGTCATGAAAAAGGCCTCTGCTTTGGTGCTGCCACCTCTGTGGATGGCAGCAGTGGCAAGGAGATGGGAACTAGCAGAGCCAAAGTGGTAATAAAGATTTGTAAGGAATCGGGCTGCACCTGAACAGGCCATGTGGTGTCTGTCCTACAACACTTCATTCTTCAAAGCTGTAGATTCAGTACCTCACAGAGCACAGTTTGTCTAAAAATAAAAAAAAATTAGACACCACAGTGTTGAAGTGGAGAATATAATTTATGTATCATAGAATCACCACTGATGAAAAAGACCTCCAAGATCATCCAGTCCAACCATCCACCACCACCACCGTTTCCCCACTAAATCACATCCCTTAGCACAACATCTATACAATTCTTACATTTCTGCATAGTCAGTGTCTAACTTAAAGCAGCGGATGGGTTGAATCTGTCATCTTTTTGTCTTCAATGTCTTTTAAATCAGCAATTGCATATTGGTACCGTTCTGTAATACAATGCACTGTCGTTATTGGCTAATGACAGGAAATTCTTGTAGCCTGAGAGGTTCCAGGAGAGCTAGGCATTAACTCACAAATTCAAAGATGCTTACGTTCCTTCTAACTCATGAAATTTAACATGGCACCTAAGGCTTGGGATACCACTTAAGTTTAAAATCCTCCCAGCTTTTTGTCTTTCCTTTTTACAGGCTATCTGGTTTACAGTGCATCCTACGATGACTTTTTAAAAAACAAGTGGTCAACTAGGACTGCAGGTACTACTCATCTGCCAATTGAGAACCTGAAGCCAAACACACGGTAAGAATTTGATCCATTCTTTTCAGTTCTGGAAGGGAAGTAAAACAAATTTGATTATTTACAAACATTTTTTTTTTCTTGACCTTAGTATAAATATCTGTGCCTGATATAGATTGTAGTCATTCTGTTTGGCAGAAAATTGTTTTGTAAATCTCACAGCTGTTTATGTGACGTATTTACCATGTTAATCCTAGAATAGATGACTGTGTGTACAAGTATGTATGTTTGTGTACATAAAAACACTTATCAAGAAGAAAAAATATTATTTAAAAACTTTGTGTTCTAGTCATGTGCATAATTGAATCAAATTTTGTGGGAAGAGTGTATTAAAGTATACTCTTGTTGTAATGTGATGTGGCCATTCCGACATACCAGTGTACTCAAAATTTAGTAGCTTTGGGGTGGTGGGAAAAGGTGCCAGCTCTCTGTGCCCTGTTTTTGCTGTCTGCTTACATCAGTTGTGTCAGTAGAGGAGGCTTCATGGTATAAAGAGGTCATGACACTTGCTCAGAAGTCAGTTTGGCAGGAGCTGTAGCTCTTTATCTTGCAAAAAACCTCACAGAAGTTGCAAAACAAGAATGCTTGCTGTGCATGATGTTGGAATAGTTTATGGTGATTGGGTGGGAAGTGAATAGGCACAGAGGGAATATGTTAAAATCACTGATTTTGACAGATGCGCAGTGTCCCTCAATCCCATTCTCTCAAATTCTGAGTCTGAAAGACTTCTGCTGTTGCTGTTCACTAGATGATGATTCTTCACTTTATGATAACTACAGTCTCTTAAGCACTGGTGTCATGCCCTGCTCATGTATTTGATAGCATGGGAGATGCACCGGGATTGAACCTGGGGACTAGCATGCCTCACTTGATGAGAACGTAGAAATCAGACAAGTCATTCCAAGAACAGCCACAGCAGCACAGAAGAGAGAAACCGTGCTCCTTAAAGGATCTTTTTGTTCCAAAATGATTTATGTATGAGGGTTAAAAGAAGTTGAGAGTAAGGTTTTACATCCCACTTGTTTTAACTGCTGTTTAACTTTCCATATTATTCAAGGTTCTGGTTAATTGTTAAAACCATAAACCTCAACTTGGAAAACATAGAAGAGCTAAACCTCCCTAAACCTTCCCTAAACCTCTCTCTTCTTGCCTCTAGTACCTGCCTCCACACCCCAGACTCCTTTACGTCCCCAGCCCTTTTCCTTTTCACCAGTTTTCCATAGTTTCTCCCCCACTCTCCAACTCTCACTATGCCTTGTGCAGGCCAGGAAGGCGCTGTCCTTGTGCCCCAGCTTCCCCCGTGAAAGATCTTCCATCATTTGTTTCTCTGGCCTTTCCACCTTCTAGCCCCAGCTCCTCGTCCTCTTAATGTCTTTCATTCAAGCCTCCTTCTCCTGCTGTCCTAAGGACAGTATCAAATGTCTACTATAGGTCTTCCTTGTGCCCAAAACCTCAAAGGTTTTCTGTCATCTAAATGAGCATTTGCAGTGAAAATCCCATGGAGCCCCAGTCATGCTCTGAGCAGAGGAATCAGTGGGAATTGAGCTGCCAACCAGTGATACATCTGCTGAGACGTATGTGAAGCTTCAGAAGATCAAAGTAGAAGAATGAATTTTTATAGAAACAGCAAGGTTTTTGCATATCCACAAATCTACTGACTCATTTGTTGAATACGAAGGCTTTTTCAAAGCAGAGAGATTCAAACAAAATCCATTTGTTATTTCTGAAGAGCAGGGTAATCCAATTGGCCTCTTTTGTATACTCTATGAAAGAAAGAAAGGCGTTGTGTGGGGTCTGTGGTGGAGAAGTAGGGTTCTTTACAACAGAAAATTTGTGTGTATCAGCCAATCTCATTCACATTCTCCACATCCACAGGCTGAATTGACTGCATATTTTTAGTCTTAAAAATAACTCCCTAACCATTGGGAAAGAACACCATCCTAATTAAGAAAACATGGCATGGTATCTGAAGTTGGTCTAAAAATGTTGTGTTTGCCTTAGGAATGCATAGTGTGAGATATCTCTGATTAAGTCAGATTGCTGTATGCAGATGCTATGGAGTGGTGGGTGTTCCTTGCAGGGTTATTGGTGGTACAATCTGTGGTGCATACAGAATACCAGAAAGGGGTTAGTATTTTATCAGAAGTCAGCTCCAGAGAAGACTTGAAGCTGTCAACATGTCCTGGAAAATGTCTGCCTGGTTTTCAGGTTTTACAAACAAAACTGAAGTCTAAATTTAGCCCTCACGATAAGCTTTCTTTGGAGGCCTGGCCTGGCCTCCAGTTGAGAAGTAGAAGTTTTTCCATTTGCAAAACACTGGTCAGCTTTGGTGGGTACAGAAGTTGCTTCCTCGTGACAGAGGAATATAGATGCTAAAATTACTTTAAACCTTAAATCTTTTAAGTGGCAGTCCCTTTCCTAAGCTTAATTCTCCGCCATCATAGAAGAAGGGCAATGAAAAGGGCTGGAGAGCATCCACTCATCACTAAATCCAATCTCTTGCAATCACATTATTCTCTTCATAAACATTTCAAACTCCTTCTTGAATATGGGTAGTCTTTTCTCTGTGTTTCTGCAGGAAAGCCATGGCAATGCCTTACAGTAGGAATTAGGTAGCCCTGTGATGTCAAACAACCTCTTTTGCTGCTTTATCTTCAAACCTTCCCTTTCTTCATGGTTTCTATTCCCTTCAGAGCTTTTTTGACCCCAGAATGTCTGCTACAACTTCTAGTGTTGTGCAGAGCATGTCATGGGAGGCTCTCAGACTCAGGCCTCACAATTGCAAACAGAGCAATTGCGAGAGGGCCAAATGGGCTGAAAATTTCTGTTTCCTTTCTTTATCTCCATTAAACAAAGCATCAGCCACAACCAGCTGCTCTATGTCACCAGAGCAGCACAAAAGAGGTAAGATGTGGATGAAACCCTCTTCTCAAGCAAGCAGTAGACCTGTTGATGCATGCCTACCTGACCGCAACCATGCAGGAAACCCCTCTTCCATCCTCACTCTAGTGAATTATTATGTATTTAGTATAAATACTCATGATATATGTGGTGCTGAGCCGTTTTCTGATGGAGGCAGCACCCCATGTGGGTCTCCTCCTTGCAGCCAGGTCAGGTACACATGCCGGTTCCTCCCTGACAGGAGTAGGCCCTGTTCCCCACATTGCCTCTGCACAGCCACCATCACCCTCCTCCAACACTGAGGGGGTATCAGCAGCCACAGTCTCTTTTACCCCTTGCTGACATGCAGCTGTGGTGTTGGGGTGGTCCCAGGTTGGGCAGAGGGAATGCATGTGGTACAGCCTACATGTCCCATCATCTCAGGCTGCTGCTGGTGGGACCTGGGAAGAGATTTGTGAATGATTAATCTTTCCAACAATGGCTGCTTCCCTAACTGTTCTGCTGAGTGATGATCTCCCTTTGTAGTTACAAGTTCCAGCAATTAATTTTCAGCAGGAGGGAGACACTTGGAATTAAGTAATAAAATCATTTTGCTCCAAGTGACAGGTATGGATAGTCAAATGAACATAAATATGACACATTCATTGCTCTGTTGCAGATTATTAAATGCCTTCTTTACATGTCAGTAGATGTGGTATATGAAATCTCAAAGGAGCTTTATTCTTAGCAAAAAAAGGCTTCATGTATGTGTTAAAAACACACAGTATTGCATCTCTTTCAGCAGAGACTCTTATATGCCTATTGGTAACAATTTATTACAAGTCTGGCTGAGAAAAGTGTAATAAAAGCACCATCAACTTCCACACTACAGTTTTTTGTCATGTATTTATGTGATGAAGAACAGTTGAGTTATATTGATTTGAGACTTCCTGGCAAATCCATCAACTGTAATGCAAATAAGATCCTGACTAATGAAAATGTCAGATGCCTGGCCTAGAAAGGCTTTGGCAATTTCTTCTTTATTTGTCATGTCTGAGAAATAAATATATCCTGACTTCATTATTTTATTGATGCACTTAATACAGTAAGCATAGCATGCTCTATGCTTAAATCGCAGGTCAGCAAGTCATGAGTCCTGGCTTTCTTTCTGGCACTATGAAAGTCTTCCTGTATATTTAAAAGCTTAGAAACTAATTTTCCAATTTAGTGAAGAGAAATGTACTCATAACTTCATCACATGTTTTTCCAGACAGTGAATCAGGCTACCCCAACAATCATGTATCTCAGATGGACTTTTTATGTGCACAGTAGGACACCTGATCATAGAGGTGTGATAACAAAGAAGGTGTGAATGGAGTGTGGCCACTGGTGCAAGTGTCCCTTGGGAACATTGGTAACTTGGGAATTAAAGCAGCCCCCTGCTTCATGCTCTGGTCTGGGTACAGGAGCATGCAGGAGAATTTTGCCTCCCTGTCCTTCCCCAGCCACACTGAACACTCGCAAGCTGTTGTCAGGAAATCAAGGCCAGCAGTTGAAACCACAGGACAAGACTTTTGCCAGGATTATGCTAGGAATGATCAAAAAACACAGCCTTGCTAAATTTCACTATTTAATGTGGTTTCATTTTGCCACGGTGTGTATGCCCTTTAAAAGAAAACTGCGAGCCCTTTGTGTGCATTCAGGAATGTTCCTGAATACTCCCACTCCTGCTGCCCACTTACTCCTTGCTAGAAAAGGCAAGGTTCCTGCAGCTGGATGCTGTTGAATTTGCTTGCTTCCTGCTAGCTTGCAAAGTATGAGAGCATGAGCATCTTACTCATCACTAAGCCACATTACACACTTACATTGCAGGGACTATTGCCATTTCTTGTGCACAGAAGCGAAGGAAGGGGAGCGAAGCTTTTGATGTAGATGGTGTCTGTACTTTGTACATAAATCATGCCTGGTGGCAGAAGCCTCCAGGGGATGGCAGACCACAACTGCTATTAAGCTTTCTGTCTTAGCCCAGTGCACCCCATTGCTGGGCCCCAATATTGCGGGTCACACAGTGTGGTTTTGAAAATGCCTGCTTTTGAATGAAAAGCTAGCTCTAGGCTGTGTGGATATTACAGATATATATATATATATTTTAAACTAATTTATTTACAGGAGTGTAATTGAGCAAGAACACAAGAAAGGGAAACCTAAACACAGGAACTTAAAAAATGTTGTGCTGGAAATTTTTACAGTAATCTTCCATTCTTGTTTGTTTCTGCTGGACTGGATAAAAACATAAATGACAGGGTAGGCAGCAAATAAAAATCATGATATTTGGAAATGAAATAAAAAATATGCTTACACATTCTTCTCCCTGAGTCAGAATAATAATTTTGTTTCTGTCAGGCAAAGAATGGAGTTTTAGTGGCTAGTCATGTGTTTTAATTTAAGCATGTGATTTAAATAATCTTGATGCTGCTAGAGTTTGTGAAGAAAGGTCAAAAGCTTAGCTTCTGATCTTGTATAAACCTGATGCAGTTTTAGTTTTGCAGCTTATACTGCTACTTTCCTAGGAACTAATCCAGATAAAGATTCCCGAGGTCAGAATTTATTTCCTTGCCACCTTTATTTTTCTTGTAGTCTACTGCTATTGGTTGTTTCTTATAAAGTGGATGTAATTATGAAGATGATAAAAATAAATGAGAATTACAAAAAGATGGAATTTGTATGTAACAGCCAGCTCATAGCCTGGCTGAGTATCCAAGTCCAAGTCTTTTTTATAAAGGGAGATTACAAACAAGAAGGAAATAGACTTTTTACAGAGGCAGATAGCAATAGGACGAAGGGGATTGGTTATAAACTGAAAGAGAGGAAATTTAGGTTAGATATTAGGAAGAAATCCTTTACTCAGAGAGTGGTGAGGGGCTGGAATGGGTTGGCCAGAGAGATTATGGATGCCCCATTGCTGGAGGCATTCAAGACCAAGTTGGATGGGGACCTGGACAGCCTGATCTGGTGGGTGGCAGCCCTGCCCATGGCAGAAGGTTGGAACTGAATGGTCTTTAATGTTCCTTTCAACCCAAGCCATTCTACAGTTCTATAATACAATAGAAAGGGCACTCAAACTCACTGGAATTGTGTTGGTTTGATTGTTTCCCTATTTTAATATTATTTCTAATTTAGTCATTGCAGTGAAATCAATAGTTCAATCTTATTTTTCTTCTCATTGTGTTTCAGATATTATTTTAAAGTCCAAGCAAAGAACCCCTTTGGTTATGGACCTGTTAGCTCTTCAGTCTCATTTATCACAGAGTCTGGTACGTTCTGCTTTTTATTTTCATCACAGAACTGAATTCATAATAAAAGATGTGGGAGGGCAGTTACTGAAACAAACATGGTCGTAATGGTGATTATCCTGAAATTACTACTTTGAGAGTTTTTTAAAGTTAATTATTTGTTTTCAGTAAAGCTAGGAACATAATACAGTCATAATGCCGCTAAGAAAATATAAGTGATGTGAAAGCTTCAGGAGAACAGGACGTTAAATTTAAAATACAAAAGATTACTAATGTTCCAAAATACAGAAGCAATGGGAAGTTTAATGTCATTGATAGATTGACCAACCATTTGGTAAATTGGTTTCCTAATTGTGAACTGCTGAGCAGTTGGAAGTGGCTGCCTCTGGAAGAAATATAGGAAACAATTGTTCCGTCAAATGGGCAAAGTTCTCTGTTTCTTTTTTGACAAAGCATGCTTCTCTTTCACAGGGCTAATAGTGTGCTCAAGAGCAACACCCCTTTCTAAAAATAGTGTGTTCAGTGAGCTATTTTTACCCATTTCTTCTTCCATTGAGCCAAAGGTCAACGATGCCACTGAAAAATAAAGTGCAAATTCTTTAATCTTTACAAGAGACAACGTGGTCAGTTGTCTCGTATGAATTTTGCCCTTTTGACAGTACAGGGTTTATGTAGTCTCTGGTTTTGCTCTTTAGCTTCAACCTGTAGTGCTCACTTCAGTAGAGCCATTAGGAACCATGGAAAGTAAGCCTACACAGAAACGAGACAAAGATGCAAGAAAAGTAAATGGTCCTGCATAACATGTTCAGAGTTTGTTTTTTTTTAAAAGGAGTAGCAGAAGCTCAAATATAAATCCCAAGAGGTCTGGCATTGGGCAAATACAGCATGCTGTGCCTTTTGGGGAGTTCTGCTGATTAGCTACCTGCCAGTATGCAGTTCTGAATGCCTAGTTTTTCAAACCAAAATCAGCCACCTTATGAACTTTGTGTAAGAAGTTAAATCCATTGAAGTTAAAGCTTTATTTGCAGCACTGTTCCTGCACTTGTCACGTGGCCAAAGATGGCTTTCCAGCTGGCACAAATACAAAAGCAGTTACTAAAACTAAAGCCAAATGGTGTAGTTATGGTGATTGAATAGATCAAAAGAGAGTGAGAAACTGATGGTCCTAAGTGCTGTTTGAGTACAATTGGAAGGTTTGAGCTGATGAGAGTATCCCATAAAGAATGCTACCACAGGATCAAGTAGCTTACTGAAAATATCACATCTTACCTTCAGTAATGTACTGAAGAGAAAAGAAAACCACTGTTTTCTTTAATCAAACTGTAAAGTCCCTAGAGTTTGTTTTTCCTATCAGTATATAAGCACCATACTTTTTCTTCAGGTACTTTGTGTATAATAAGAGCCAGTTAAGAGACAGCGGATATGGCATTGTAATGAACAAGAAGAAGTTCACTTATTAGATACTGTTGATGTGTTATCCTTATTCCACACCTGTTCCATCCTCCTTATGTTAAGAAAGAATTTCAAACAAGCAGAAGCTCTTGATGTGTTGGACAGAGCTCGGCACTGTCCAGTTGGCTCTTGAAAATCTTCTACCATTGTGACATGAGGAGTTAAAATGATAAGTTTCACGTATTAACGAATACCACTAAACAACATACTAAACATGATAACTGTCTGAGAGTAAAGTTTGCATGCAAAAGGTAGGTTACCTTTCTCTTTGGATGTTAGGCCTGTATGGGTTAGTCATACAGTTTAGCTCTGCAAATCAGTGAGACGTAAATCCCACATTCACAGCATAACTAATGGCAGTTACTCTTAATCTTTGTTTTCTTGAGAGATACTATACATTTCATATGATAAAACAAGATGTGGAATAAAATACTGAGATTCCTTTTGTATTTGTTTCCTTCTTCTAGATAATCCCCTCCTTATTGTCAGACCACCTGGTAAGTCTTTTTCCATTTTTTTTTCATTAAGGGCATAACATTTATGAAAAACAGAATATACGTATTAGAAGTGTCCCAAAGACAGTTGAATTTTCAGTTTTAAGCAGGAGAGGGAAATAGTTCACTGTGCTAGTTTTAGGCCCCCATGCTCTTTGAAAAGAAACACGTTCTAAGTTTTGTTAGATTATGAGCTTTATTTGGGCCCACCTTCTGCCTGGTGAGTCAGCCTTCATTGCTTAGTAAAAAGCACTAAACTGTATTGCTTCTTTGTGTCCTTTAGTTGCTTGAGCATAGTTTGGACAACGTAACCAGTTTTTCCAATTTCTAGCTGTTATGATCATCTGCACTGTTTGTCATACTCTTATAAATAATATCAAATTCCAGAATTTATAACTGAACTGTATGACAGGGACATGCCATGAAGTTGCTGAGCTTGCTTTCTGTTTTCAAGCCTATCACTTTGCATCCTTTGTGGCTTATTGCACATTCAGCCTACAATCAGAAGAGCTTGTATTTTGGTGCTAGGAACAGCATTGCTGATATGTAACCCCAGGCAGTGCATGCTCTTGTAAGGAAAGCAGGAAAAAGGTCTTCACAGATATTACACTCTGTTAGCTTTCCTAAGCAGTTTAAATAGTTAGTCCAGGGGCTTTTCAACTACATTGTTTATACAAACAATGTCCATCATGTCCCTCCCTCCTATTTTGATTATGCTTGCTAACCTGTTTTTTACATGTCCGCCCACGTGTCTCTGATGATGTACAGATACGCTGTGTCTCTGGCAGCCAGTATGGGAGGCCTCTAAGAATAGTGGGCTTCCCATATTCCTGGTCACCTCCAGGTTTTTTTGCTGTCACTTATTTTGTGGGTCTGTTAATGGAAAGGAGATTTTTAGAAGGTAATAGAAGGGGAATGGCTGTTTACGAGGGTGGATAGTGATAGGAAAAGGGGAAATGGTCTTAAACTGAGACAGGGAGGTTTAGGTTAGATATTAGGAGGGTGGTGATGCA
The DNA here is from genome assembly GCA_028571105.1 of Tragopan temminckii. NCBI lineage: Eukaryota > Metazoa > Chordata > Aves > Galliformes > Phasianidae > Tragopan > Tragopan temminckii. Next base: position 38,185,329 of record JAOWBP010001760.1, on the reverse strand, counting down.
CTGGAACAGGTTACCTAAGGAGGTTGTGGATGCCCCATCCCTGGTGGCATTCAAGGCCAGGCTGGATGTGGCTCTGGGCAGCCTGGTGTGGTGGTTGGCGACCCTGTATATAGCAGGGAGGTTGAAATTAGGTGATCATTATGGTCTTTTTCAACCCAGGCTTTTCTATGATTCTAAGGTTCATGTTGTTGCAATGGTAGAGATAGGTAAACCAAGAAGAGGTCTACCAGAGCAGAGGTTTGGGAACTGTGGGCAT
>JAOWBP010001760.1:38131737-38184973 GCA_028571105.1 Tragopan temminckii | reverse complement strand
TTCATGTTGTTGCAATGGTAGAGATAGGTAAACCAAGAAGAGGTCTACCAGAGCAGAGGTTTGGGAACTGTGGGCATGAAGAGCTGAGAATTAAGCTCTTAGAGGACAATTTAACATTCATCTCTTACAGGAATTTGGAAGTGAGCAAAAGTAATGGGTGAAAGTGGACTATTCACAGCAATAACATTGCATTCAAGAAATAGATAATACTTTGTTCTAAAGAAAAATCTATGGCCAAAATCCTGCAATCCTTTTGCCATGTGACTAAATACATAAAGTCAGTCCAGTTACATTTATCTTCATACTGGTGGAGTTTTGAGGGTTACTGATCAGTGATTGCTTCTCACCTGCATGTGTCTGCAGGATTTAAATCATGTGCCTAGAGAAAAGAAGGAAGAATGACTAACGGAAATACCTTCAACCTCAAAATGGCACAGTAAAAACAAGGCTCTGCTCTGTAGGTAGAGAGAAGAATACCAATTACTGCATTGGAAATTCTTTATCTCGTTCTGTACCCATTAGTGCAAGAAATATTTCAATGAGTTAGTGTAAAGCAAACATTTAAGCAAGCCAGTAGAATATTTAATCTTTTGTGATATAATTAAATTGTTGCTTCTGCTGCAGTGCTTTGGGCAGAGTTCCCCACGAAAGGAGTTGCTTGTCTTTTATTGGAACCTCCGCTGTTTTGATGTAATGTGAGAAAACAAAGTAGAAAAGTAGGTTTCCAATTTCATCTTTTTAAGACAATAGCAAGAAAAGACTTTCCTTCACATCACAGCCTGTTAGCCACCACAGAATTTTTAATATCTGTTTAGCAAAGGTGTTAAGCTTTGTACATTGTGTTAAAATGCAAATGACTATTTAGGCAGCTTCACTGTCAGAACTACCATCAGGCTTTGTTTAGAAAAGAAAGTAAGAATCTGTAGGTAGAGAAGTCTCTTAATAAAATCAGTGGGAATGTTTACTTAAGACTGATGATGTCTGTCCTTAATGTTGACTTTTTTTCTTCAAGGTGGTGAGCCTATCTGGATCCCATTCACTTTCAAATATGACCCCACCTATTCAGATTGTAGTGGCAAGCAGTATGTGAAGCGAACTTGGTATCGCAAGTTTGTAGGAGTGGTTCTTTGTAACTCCTTAAGGTACAAGATTTACCTCAGTGATGACCTGAAAGGTAGGCACTGAGATTACTTTCCTGCTGTATGATTACTTGATATTATCTCTGTCTTCTCACTTTCTTTACTTCTCACTGAGTCTTGTGTGGTGGTTATCTGAGAGTCCTCTTGAGAAGGTCCAGTATGATAGCCAGGCTGCCTTGCCTCTGCATTTTGTTCCTACAATAGCATTAGCTTTTAAGCAGAGCTCTTGAGACAGAGGACAGAGAACAGGAGAAAGTTTCACTTGAAAAGTGTACGCACATTTGTATTGTAAAGACATTGTGCTTTATCCCTTGAAAGCAATGTTCTACTCCCCACACATCTTCCTGGGAAGATTCATGCCTGCCCCATAGGCAGATGGTCGCTGGATCCACATGGCCAAACAGAGCAATACGCCCTTGAGATCTCCAGGGTAGATTCAGATAGGAATGGAGGAGAAGAAGGCTGGTATCACAGTGGCTGAGTAAGTGGAACTCCCAAGGGTTAACAGTATGGATCTGTTTGTTGAGAGATAATGAACAAAACTCTCCCTGTTGTTGATCTGGGGTACAGGGATCATCTCAGTGGCTGCTGTTGTGTTACGTGTATTGCAGTGAAATTCTCTGTATCCATCATCATTGGTGCAATGTGTCCATAAACATGTAAAATGGAGAATGGTCCTTACTGAGTTATAAAACATTTTTGTTTTCCATAATTTCTATTTCTGCAATGTGAAAGTAGCATTTTCTCTCTTTTCAGCCACTGTTTGTTCACAGGTGATGTTGCGTTTTAACTATATTTCTTTTACATCTGTTTCCACAGTGGTAGAAGAGCATCCCAAACAAAAATAACGCTGAATCAAATAATGTGTCTCTATTACTCTTCAGATACCTTCTATAGCATTGGGGATAGCTGGGGAAGGGGTGAAGACCACTGCCAGTTTGTGGATTCACACCTGGATGGAAGAACAGGACCTCAGTCGTACATTGAAGCCCTGCCCACCATCCGAGGTATGGCAGTGTGGGAGTGGGATGCTGGCCACGTGCTTGTCACTCTATCTATAGGGTTCAGGGGTAGGGAGCATTGCACAGGAAGAAAGAGAAAGAAGGGCATGTAATGCAAACAATTTACAGGAACAGAGTACAAAAGCAGAAAGAAAGAAATTGTATAGTCTTATGAAATCTTTTTTTTCCAATTTTAAGACATGCTTTATTGAATCAAAGAGCAGAAACTCTTCCACTTAACACAATAGACAGCTACAGTTCAACAGACTGCTCTGCAAATGGTTTCTGACCAATTCATTCAGTACAAAACACATAGGAGTGTGTCTAGATTAGTCTGCAGCACTTTTACTCTGGCCTGGTAGAAACTTCTTTCCAAGTGAAAATTCTCACCTTGAGGGAGCTCTTCTGAGACACTGCTCAACTAACACAGCCAACAGATTGATGTCTTACTCCACAAAAGAAAACCAGTAATGAAATTCAGCCAGTCCTTTCAAAAAAATCAGTTGATATAAATTATTCAGCTGGCTTTAATAGTTTCCATGCTATTTGTTTATATTCATGGTGGCGTTACCAGGAAGAAACTGAAGCACTCACTGATATTTATATATTCCTGAGAGGTATTGCATTTCTGTGTTCAGAAGGGGAATGGAGAATTGTGTATTAGTAGGTCTAGGAGACTGAGATTAGGAGCACACAGGAATTACGTTATTGGCACAACATATCAGTGTTTCAGATGTTCCACTGCACAAGCTATGCAGAGAAGAATGCTGAGCCTCTCCTAACGCATTAAGCAGTTGCGTTCTTTCTACAGATGAAGAAGTCTATCAGATGGGGCAGAAACGGCTTAAATTCATATTTACTGCATGAAATGATACCTTTTTATTTTGTGAAAAGCTGATGTTTATTGATAGTCTCTTGAGCCCGATGAGATAATACGATCTGATGGTATTTTTTGCCCTAGAGTACTTCATATATTTAAACTGATCTGCAAACTTCATAAAAGCTGCTGAAATATAGCCACCTTTGGAGTGAAATGCAGAAGCTCTTTGGCAGACCACAGCATTACACAATAGTTGAAAAGATTTTGAAAAGTGAAACTGATCAAAACTGAAGGAAATATAAAAGAGCAGAGTTAAATCATTCAACAAAGACCTAGGCCAAATACCAGGCCTAACAAATAGCATTTTGATAAAGTTCACTAGCAGACAGCTTGCATGCTTTCATTTGGACTGTAGGATTGACTCCCACTGTGTGTGTCACTTTTGTTAGATTCCTGTCTTTTCCCAACAGGGTATTACCGCCAGTACCGCCAGGAGCCTGTATCATTTGGACGCATTGGATACACAACTCCCTACTACTATGTGGGCTGGTATGAGTGCGGTGTGCCCATCCCAGGAAAATGGTAGCAGTCTGCTGTTCCGTCTTAGGCAGGACAGGCTGACCATGCTTTTCAAATGATCTCTACCAGAGGACTGTGAGCAGCTGAGTCAGAAAAGGAAAAAAAAAAACAAAAAAACCCACCACAAATTAAGCAAACCAGTGAAGACCATCTGCTCAAGAAACCTCTGCGAAACCAGACATGGTCCTACCTTCACGAACCTAAATCTTTGGTACTGTTTGACTTCCACTTGGAAGCATGGACAGGATCTAGGTTTGGTGTCCTACCTTCCTCCTCTGGGTCATTAAGGCAGAGAGAGGTGGTTGCAACATGCGCGACCTGTGAAAACTAGAACTGTGTTAGCCATGAAAATATGGAAGTTTCTTATATCTTGCAGGAATGACCTAAGCATGCTGTGCTTGCTGAATGGAATGCTAAACTGTCCCTCGTTGCCAGCAGCGGGTGCTGGCAGGGCTCTCCTATGCAGTCATGCCTTGTAGCTGGCCACCCACCCAAGGCAATATATTTTCCTGAAGACTTATCTGTGGGTTGTTGTGGGTTCACTCACTGCTGGACTAATCACCAGGTCACAGTGTAAATTCACTTTGATATATATATCTATGTATATCAATATAAATACAGTACTGTACATCTGCAGAAGTACTGCTTAGAGATGCTGAGATTTTCTTGTTCACTAGATAAATATATTTGGAATTTTTATGTAAAAGGTGCTGTTAATTCTTTGAGATACTGCTATGAACAATATATTAACCAAGGAAAGATCTATATTCTTCTTGCGAGTACTCTTGATCTGATATAGGAGTTATTGATCAAACACCCGTGTCCCATTTCCTTGGCAACCTACGGACTGGCTGTTCAAGAGGAATCTACTCCTCTGTCCATATTAGAGTGGCAATGTATATTCCAGCAGAAACGCTTATCCAGCAGTTTATCAGCATCAGTTAAACTTTCTGTGCTTTACAGTTGTGGTCGTTCAACACCAATAGCTAGCTAAGCTTCACCACACCACTCTCTCATTCTCCCTCCTCAGTGATATGGGAGAGAAAATATAATGAAAAAATAAGCTTATAGATTGAGATAAGGACAGGTTTAGTGCAACCTTTCTTCAATCAGTTTTCATCAAATGAGTATGTTATTTATTTCTTTGCTCCTTCCTTATCTTTCACTTCACTTTGTGTAGTGGGACCTGTGGGACAGGTAACTTGCAAATGGGAAACTGCTCTTATTTGTCTTCCAAAAGAAAGCCAAAGCCATCAAGCCATTACAGGACTCCAATACCAGGAAACTCCTCTGACTTTGATCCATCCTAAGACAAATTGGGATACACTTCCTTTAAAGTGCTACCAAAATCTCTTCCATCCAGATCAGAAAGCAAAAGCTGACATGGCTGAAAGCTATAATGATTTTTAGCAGGCATTTGTAGGCTTGTAATAATGTAAGATTTGAGTAGTCCTGGGCAATCTAGCACTAATGGTTTACCAAATAAGTTTTGTAGTCTTACTATTTCCTTGTAACACCTCAATACGTTTGCTCATATTAGTAAGACTCCACTGTTCTGACAGCCCAGATCTCCTTCCAGCTTACATTTAGTATAGCACTAATACCTTCTGAGTTCCTTCCAGTAGTTATTGTAAATTGTATGGGGAGAAGAGGAACTGAAGTGATTAGAGAACATTTTATTTTTCACGATGATTTGAGTTTTAATTGTTCTCAGATACTTTTGCTTCCATACAGTGCCAAATATATGGTCTTGAAATATACCTTCTTTCCCTAATAAACCTATGATAAATCGTTCCATTTCTATTCCATCCTTTCTGGTCATCTGTGTCAAGCAACCTGACAATGTAACAAATTATTTACGTCTTTGAAGTCTTCCTTGGGAGGAGAGGTATTGATTCTTTTCCAAGGGACTGAACTCAAAGGGTTGTGATCAAAAAGTCCCAATGACAGCTGATTATAGGCACAACCCCTTCGAGGCCAGGACTGGGAGCAGTACTGTCTAGTGACCTGGATGATGGTAAGGAATGCACCATCAAAAACCTTGCAGCTGATACTAAACTGGGGCTGGGAAGTGGATAATGCATTGGAGAGCAAAATTGCTGTTCAGAGACACCTTAGCAGACTGGAGAAATGAGCTGACAGGAGTCTCAGTTCAGCAAAGGGAGATGAAGTCCAGTGTGTGGGATGGAATATCTCTTTGCAGCAGCATGGGCTGGGGCTTACTTTTTAGACAGCAGCTCTGCTAAAGAGGACTTGGGGTCCTTGTGGACAACAGATTGAATATGAATACTGCAGAGATCCATTCCAATATAAATTATTCAGTGACTTTTCATGATTCTAGAACAGACATTCCATAATAAAACATAGTTTTTCTGTTATTAAATCAAAATCATGCCTTGGCCTAGAGCCCAGTGTTCAGTATGAGTGAATGGAATGTGCCACTGACTTGGAAGAGCAGGGCCTGGTTTCACTAGTCATGGTCTGGCTTACTGTTTGAAGATCAGTGTTCTCTTCTATGGTCAGTGCATTCTGCATTTTCACCCTCAGAGACCACGGGTAGGTTTTGATTTCCTCACCTACAGAGATCTGTTTCCTTCATCCTCTTCTGGAAATACTCCTGAGGTGGGGCAGTCCCATTCAGGGATGTCATTCAGGGATGTCTCACTCAGAGTGAAGAGCTCAGGGCGTAATTTTTTTTTCCCACAGCCTCAGCTGAAGAAGAATTGGGAAGTGCTAGGGAGAAGGGGTGGAGGGCATTGCCCATTGTTACTCTCCAATGCAAATAAACACATGAGATGCAATGGTATCACAGAATCACCAAGGTTGGAAAAGACCTCTAAGACCATCCAGTCCAACCGTCCACCTATCACCAACATTTCCCACTAAACCATGTACCTCAGTACAACACCTAAACGTTTCTTGAACACCTCCAGGGACAGTGACTCCACCACCTCCCCAGGCAGCCGGTTCCAGCACCTGACCACTCTTTCGGAAAAGTAGTATTTCCTAACGTCCAACCTGAATCTCCCCTGGCACAAATAGAGGCCATTCCCTGTAGTCTTATTGTTAGTTACATGGGAGAAGAGGCTGACCCCCACCTCGCCACAACCTTCCTTCAAGCAGTTGTAGTATGCAATATGTTCTCTTCATCTTAGGGTCAGGATGAATTGTCTGTGCTGTGTGAGTTGATCTGACCAATGCATTTGCATGCTTTGCGCCATGAACAAGGTAACACATTACTGTGATAATAGGTAGTTCTCTGAAGAGACAATACTATTTCTGGATGATAGTATTTCTGCACACTGCTCATTGTTTATCTACAAGGTGGTGGGATCAGAAGGAGGAAACTGAAGACACATGAATCAGGAAAGCCACTTCTCATCCAGATCCTCTTTCTCAGGCTCTGGCAGTGCCCTGACCCTTTTGCTTCCTCCTTTCCCACTTGTGTCCCTGTGACACACTGGTCCTGAGGCTTCACAGAACAAGCAGTAGGACAAACAGTGTGCCCATGTGCCAGGTAAAAGCTTACACTATCAAAATATCTGTGCAGCTTTGTGACTATCTGTAAAGGGATGTTGTACTGCTCTGGATGTTGCTAAAGGAAGAGGGATGGGTTTTTCCCTCCATTTCTTCTCCCATGCCCCTCCCACTGGCAAATCCACATCTTATCTAGTCTCCAAGCCCTTGGCGTCAGACCGGTGAATACCGTGTCCATTCACAGGCTCTGAGTGGTGTTGCACCAACCCTGTCTTCTCCTCTGAGCAATCCTTGAGGGAATGGAATGGAAAAGAGGGAGGATCCCTGCAGAGAGAATATTCACACAGATTTTTCAGGCACTGTCTCTTGTCCAAGTCTCTCCAGGGTGGAGGATGCAAGGGCCCTGCCTGGTGGGGAATTCTATAGAGCTAGCAAATAAAGGGAGAAAAACAAAGCAGGGAAGGGGTGGGGAGGAAGAGACAGGCAGAGAAGTTGCTTGAAGAATTGTCTGACCCTGGTCAGTTCCAGATGGTAATCTATGCTCGCTGCACCGTATTTTTTTGTGAAGATTGGGATTTTTGCCTTGAAGGCAACAGGAACAATTGTCAGCATGTGAGAAATGCCAAGAGTTCTTGGGGGCAGCCAAAGCCCAGCATGCAGACCCAGGATGCAAACAGAAGAGCTCTTTGGTGATGAAGGAAGCATTGGGCGTCACTTGGAAAAATAATTGAAGGCCTTGGCAGGAGGTAACCAAGCCCAATGAACAATGTAGAATGCTCCTTGTGGTTTCTCCTTACAAGAAGCTTCATGGTTTTCTATCCCCCTAAGCCCATGTCCTTTTTTGCAGCCTGGCAGATATCTTCTCCTTGCGAAGAACTGCCTTCCTCCAGCAGAACAGAATGAGGTAAACACAAAAGGGAATGAGGTCAATGCTGCAGCAGCGTGACTCTGCTTCCCCCCAAGGTGAAGCTGACATCAGCAATTGTCTAAAAAATCCCACCCCTGGAGAGCCGCCAGCCTGTCAGAGGGGTCAGAGCTGGCAACATTTGAAAATAAAGCCCTGCCTTGTAGTTCAGCTTCCTTTCTCATTGTGCTTCTGTGTCTCATAAAGTCAGGAGCACTCCCACAGGACTTGTGCCACACTGCCGTGTCCATTGCAGTGCAACTGTTGGAGAAAAGGAGAGCCATGGTGGGAAGGAGAACTTGGAGCAGAATATGCACAGGATATACAGGAGATGCTGAGTGCTTCAGTTATTTGGTCTTGGGGTGGGAAAGCTTGGCAGGGAGGTGGATCTAACTGATATCTCTAACATCCTAATGAGGTTGTAAAGTAGATGGATCCACACTTTTGTCAGAGGCACACTGTGAAAGGAGAGAGGACAACAGAAACAAACTGCAACATGGGAAAGTTCAGTGAAGTTTTAGGAAACTATTTTTAGTGTGAGTGTGATCAGGCATAGGAGCAGCAGCCCAGAGAGGTGAAGGGAACTCCAAACCTGAAGGTTCGTGTAACTGGCTTAATGTAGCTTTGTCATTCCGTAGAAGTGTGCTAGGAAATGTTTCCTTGCTATGGAAAACCAGTGCCTTTAAATCTGTCTACAAGACCACAATGTCATATTCATTTTCTTTTAGGAAATCAACACTGTTATTTAAAGAAAAAAACCAAAAAACTTTTTGTTGATCTTTTTTTGTAAATGTAAGTTGCAAAGTGGCTCACAGATAAAGGCTTAAGTGCTTGTAAGGAAGGCTGTGACAGAATAGAAGGAAAGAGAGAAGTCTTGTAGACCCCTGTGAAAAATTTCTGAGCTTGGCTTGCTCACTATGAGTAGTTCCTGCACATGCTTCTCCAAATATGATCTGTGCAAGCTCACAACTGCCTCTGGGAAGCAGGTGACGTGCTAGTGATACCCTCACACGAGTGCAATAATCCTCTAGATGGCAGGAGATGCTATTTGGCCCGGTCTTGCAGCAGCTCCCTACAGGAGAGATGAGCGAAAGCATTGTAGATGGCATGTACATTCAGCATTGCACATGCATAGAAAGAAAACAGTATTAACAGGACCCCGGTTTTGATTCAGGTGTAATAAAGTCCATTCCCAGCCCTTAGAGACAACGTCTTAAAAAAATTGCCCATTCCTCAAAAAATTTATGATCTGTTACATCTACAGCATTGGAAGGTTATAAGCAGAACCAAAGCACAAATAGACAGTGTGCTCTTGCCATGTTTTCTCAGGAGATGTTGCTCTTAAAATTGCCATCACTGTGATTTTTCCCTGGAGTACTGTGGGCAGCAAGAATCAGTTTATCTTGCAGTAGAAGCAAAAACATCTCTGGTCATTTCTAGGAGGGAAAATGTGCTTTCAAACTCTTCTGGAATATGATCGCAGTGGTGTTTCTGCTTAGTGAATTGCTTTCAACATTTCATCGTTTTGGAGGTCTTTGTTCCCTGAGCTGCAGGTCCTCTTCATCCATTAACAGCATAGATGTGTTTATTTAAACTGTTAATAAAACCCCCATAAGCTTTTCCTGATTCTCCATCATTAACCTCGTAATTTCCCACCCCCCCTTGACCTCTTCCTTCTGTAGCTGGATATTCTTGGAGATAAGTGAAGTACTGTGTCCTAAAATTATGTTGTGAAGTATGTCCAAAAATGCTTCACAGTGCTTCCCCTCCTTGCAGTCATGGTTATTGTCCCATTTGATATCTTCTAGCAGATGCTTAACCTGCCTTGCCCACACGTTACTTCATCCATAAACAGAGGAGATGCTAATGCTACAACTCTGCAAGTCCTCCAAACCTCCCAGTAGCAGCATTCTTACCTTCACTATGGCAAGTGGCATCAAAAGGGAATTAAATGGAGGTGATAAAAGACTGGACATGATCTTGAATCAAAGTTTCCCCATTCTTCCATCTCACCTGGCCTTTCTGCCTTCATGCTGGCCCCTGTTGGGCCTGGTCCACACTGCAAAACTTGCCTTGGATGAACAATTCCTATGCTATCCATGGGTCTCCTTACAGTGTAGGACATCCTGTGCATGCTTCAAGCCCATACACTACAATCAGGCACCATCAGATCAGCTCCTTCCCCCATGCTGTGTGTGCCATCGGACTTGGAAGGCTGGCATTCCTGGATAGGCTGTGGTGAGGAAGGAAGGGGCTATTCCAAATGGCTCCTCAGAAATTCCTGGTTCCCCTGCTTTCCGGCTGGGACAGCCTTGAGAAAGGGAGAGGCCATCTGCAGAGCTGCACCCCTTGTACCTCCAGGCCTCCATAGACATATGCTGACAGTCCTGCCCCTCATGGTAGGGCAGGGTCAGAACCCAAGCCCTGTAAGCTCACCCTTACAGGAAGAGCTGCCTAAAGGCACCAGCACATGGATAAGAGGTCCACAGGCTGCAAAGGGTAGATGTGTGTGTGTGTTCTCTACCCTAACAGCAGAGTATGTAAGCACAAGTCAGCAGAGGTCCTATTCAGTTTATACTGCTGATCAGCAGTGAACAAACAAAGAGAAAATGATTCCAAGCTGTGAATGTTACCATTTCCCCCCCTCTGAATGTCAGAAAAGTGCAACCTATACAATGAATAAAATCATCAGTCCTGCCTTGAGGTAGCATCACCTGACAAAACAAATATTCGGAAAGGGGATATGTCTGTACATTATAAGTTATAAAGTTAATGGGTTATTTTTATCTCTGCAATTAATTTTTTTAGTGCTTTCTGGCTCTGACTGTTTTCTTTTCAATACTGCACACTAGTAAACTTTTCTGCTGTCCTGCAACAGCCCAGGCTCCTGCACAGAGCATCCATGCAGCCTACCAGGTTCCCTGCCAGATACTCTACTACTCCTCAGCCGGCAAAGGCTCAGAACTGGTCTTTCTGATAAGCATGACATGACTTCCAAGGTGATGGGAAATCTTCCTCTGGCAGGAAACAGTGAGATTTCTGATACCCAGTTTTCCCACTTGCTTTTGGCACTGGGATGATCCAGGTTAGGTCAGAGCTTCTTTGAGCTATCCATAGCTCAACTGGCCAGACATTTTCCAGTTGTGTTTACTGCAAGATGCACCACCATGTATTTCTGCAGACTTTGCAAGGTTATTGGACCTGCCTTAGAATCACAGCAACAAGAGGGAAACTATCCTCCTTTGACAATGGAAAGATAAGCTAACTGCCAACAGAAGGAGGGTGACTTAGTGCACATGCAACCTATGTTCAAGTTGAAAGACCTCAGAACATTCTGAAAACATCTGAGAATCTTTCAGTGGTCCACCTGCTATGGCATTCTCAAGAGGTTGCACAATGTCCCTTGCAACTATCAGTGCTTCTAAACAACTGAGTCATCAAAATTTGATGCTCTTCTTGTGATCCCTTAGACTTCTGAGATTCCTAGGCCTTTGGCTTTCTCTGCAAAAAGGAAGGGCTGAACCACAGGCTGCCAATGCAAGCATTGATTCAGAGATCTTTGCTTGCTCTGTCATAGCAAAAGCAAGCTGCTGGAGACAAGTGTCTGGTTTCTCCAAGCTGAAGGGCATTCCTATCATCCTGGTGCCTAACTGCAGTTTTCCATTCTTGTCATCCACATTTTCATTTACACAAACATTCTGTTTATCTGAGGTATCACAGCACCAAGTAAGATCTTCAAGCTTATGAAAATCATTTTCTTTAAATAACCAAGTTGTGTATCAGTTGGGAAATAAAAATACTTAATGTAGATTAATGTCTAGAGTATATGAAATATTGGGATTTTTATAACTTTTATAGCTTAAACTGAATAGCTTCTTCTCTCTATTCAAGGCTTTATTTGTTGGCTCCATTTTTGTTAGAAGGCATATGCTTCTATAAGGTAAATGTTCATTTTTCTATGACTATCAGCTGCTATAAGCCAAATTAAACATGACATTCATTTGCTTTCCAAACAGAGAAAAAGACAAGAGTTAGTATGATAGCCAGCTGACCTCCATTTTTTTGCTGACTTTGTCATCACTCCTTCATTTGTCCCTTTATGATGGCAATATATGTCTTTAATACGCAGCCAGACCTAAGGTCTTCCTACATCCAACTTTGGCATTTCATTCAATAGCAATACACAAAGCATAGTCTACTTTGGTCCTCTTGGATCTCACACTACCAAGGAATAACAGCAGGAGATTACAACTATGTTAATGGCTGGGTGGTTTCCTATATCAGAGAATCACCCAGCAAATATTGTATCTGTCTTAGTGTTGCTTTATGCAATTAGAGAAATATAAAAGGGATCACCCTAGAATCTCCACCACTTTAAGATGCTTCACAGGGCTGGACTCGGTGATTCTGGGAATCTTTCAGAGTGGATCAAAATCTGCATATGGGTTTCTTTAAATCTCACCTCTCCTGGGAGACTGGTGCATTGTTTGTGAAGTCCAGTTACAAGCAAAACTACTTAGCATTGGATCTTGTTTTCAATCTTCTTGTGTCTTTTCCACAACCTTTTGTTTTTGTAATTGCCACTGAGCCTGAAATGTTTCCGAGAAGCCACTCTGGTACAGGATCTGCATGTTTCACACACATTTGTATTCCTTCAGCAGGAATTCAACTAACAGCCAGAATCACAGGTTCCTAGAGACATGGGGTGTAGGTCAGCCATCTGCTAACAGCCACAGAGAAAGAGGCTGGAGCTGACAGCTCTGGAAGAGCTGCATAATCTCCACCTCCTTCCCTAGATGATAGCAGAAGATGTTTTCACTTCTTGAAAATGCAAAATATGCCTTCTGAAATCTGAGGTTTCCTGTAGAAATAGGGCATTAATTAGGAGAACTTGCTTGCCTTAGAACAGGGTTGGAATTATGGTTTCACATCAGCTGTCAGCCTCAGGAGAAGAACATTTAGTGGTCTTGAGTTTGAATTGGTGTATAAAATTGGACAACAAACTGTTTACAGATGCAATAAACTAAATAACTGCGCTTGGGTTTGCATTGCAGTTTCTGCCTCCATGTGCTGCCAGTAAGGCAGAGCAGCCATGTCAATATGCCAACGTGGTGTATCAGTAGAGATGCCTCTGTTGTGCTTCACCTCTGAGACTCATAATTTTTAGGGCTAGAAGTGACCACAAGAAAATCTGTCTTTTAGAAAGAATGAATGCTACCATGTAAGGGCATATAAAGGCTCCCCACATAAGCTATTTCCTCCAGTTCTGACTGATTTCAGGAGTCTGTTCTACTCACATAGCAAATGTTCTTGTGCCTTCTTTTCATGCACAATATCTATGTCTTATCCTATTTTATGAGAAAAGTTCATTTGGCTACTGTTACGTTGTTTTGTGTCTTATGACACTGAACTGTGATCTGATTCTCCCCAAAGATCTGAGTAGATCTAGCAGGAAATAAACATGGCGTAATGCACAGATATGGTTGGATAGAGACAGTCAAATCCCAGATGAATCACAGTTCTTCCACTTAGGTAGGAAATGGGGATCTTAATATCTGGAACAACCACAGAGAAGCTGACGAGCAGTGCAGGTTCACATTTGGCTCCCTTGCTATGCGGATATTCCATGTGTTTGCTGTGTCAACATGGGATGCTTAACCCAGTCTTGAACTTCAGGCAGTATCTCAAGGAGTGCTGCATCCACATTTGAACATGTCTTGATTTCTGAGATTTGTCTCCCAAAGCTTTTAGATTTTTATACTGAGTGTAAATAGGCCACATTCAGACACGTCCATTTACTCATCCAGTTTGTCCCAGTGAAACCAGCAGTAGCTAGCCAGCTGTAGAGGGGCTGAAAGCCAGCTACAGAAGTGACTTAGCTGTTTCTGAAAACAATTAGTCAGTGTCAAATGTTTTTTTGTGATGTTATGTGATTAATACTTCACATGAACGTGCTAGAGGGGGAACTTCATCTTACAAGTGCTGCAGTTACCAACATTTTATATTTTGCTCTTGCACATGATCTTTAAAACAAAGTGCACTGTGCTTTTTCTGAACAAACAAACTCAGCCACTAAGTAATTATAATTAGAATTGTAGGAAAGTGAAATGAAGAGTAGAAGTCATTCCTCATCCTCCAGAACATAAAGGGGCAAAAAAAAAAAAAAAAAAAAAAAAATAATAATAATAATAAAAAAAAAAAATTGAAAAGGCTAATGTGTGTGTTCAAAGAGGTGTGTTGCAGGTCTGCCATCAAGAGCAAAGGAGGGATGGGAGCTAGAAAAGGGTTGGGGCTGGATCACAGGGAAATGTGAGAGTTAGCTGAGACCATGGAATTTTACTATAACCTTTTTGTGTTCCTGGAGCTAGGCAAAAGCACTGCCAAATGAATGCCGAGACCTTCACCTGAATATTGATTTCAGGAACCAGAGTGTTCACTTCTTTCAAAATCAGCAGCATAGGTGATAGTCAGAGCGAATAGAGCACGTAGGTTGAGTAAGATATGTTCTTATCTGAGAAGTCCTTGAAAGGATGTAGATTTGAGTGTCTTATGGCCAAGAAAATCAAGACAAGTCAGTATCAGACTGCAGATGTCCCAGGAGAGACCCAAAGATGAGAAGGACACAGAATTATCAAAGGAGAGGATGGTTAAAAATCTCTTCCCCTTCTCCTGAGGTTGGTGTGAAAAACGAGTAGCAGGAAACTTGGCATTAAGTGTGTGGGAAGCTGACTTGTATGTAAGTGAGAGGAAGAAGAGTTAATTGCTGAGTGGGAGGGAGGCAGAATATTACACTGGGAGATTTTACTTATTTTATGGAGCTTGCTCTGGGCTGTAGAGCTTTTATGGGTCTCTGAGGAAACATCTGAGCTGCCTAAAAGTTCTGCTGAGCTGGAAAGAGGACAAAAGTACAGTGAGTTGAAAATAAGAAAAAAACTCTTAAAACAATTTGTATATACCCTTATTGTAATCCACACATTATTCATATGCCAATATTCACTCCTTTTTCCCCACTACCAATAAAGCTTTAAAAACTGAAGTGTCTGAATGACTTTTTTTTCTTTTTACTTCCCAAAGAGCACTGCAAAAGTATTTGGAAATTTTAAACTGAAAATAAATTTTAAAAGTTACATTCCTAAGCCCCGCCATTTCCAAAGGACTGGGGGCAGGCTCAGAAAGCCCTTGGGAAATGAAAAGTCATCAATTTGGTTCAGAGTTTCAGTGGTTTCATTATTCAGCTTGTGCTGAAAAAGCATTCCAAAATACACAGCACCTGGTGCTGCCAGTTCTGGAGCACTGCTCCCTCATCCACACTTTGAAGAGTTTTCTCAAACCTATGAAGTATAAAAAAGGGTTGAGAGTGAAAAGCTGAAGATCTAACAAAGCTAGAAAGTTGAAGGCAGATTCCTACATTTTTCATTCAGACCACAGCCAGCTGCACAAAACAAACCAGTACTGGGCAGCTCTAATCCTGTGCTTTTCAAGCCTCATCACTTCTCTTTGCAATTAAGACATCCTACTCGATCTCTGTTAGCTCCTGAAAGCACGGGTAGATTTTCTGAAATGTAAAGGTTCTACTACTGTTGTACACTTTCCACTTTATGGATATAATACAGAAGCTAGAATGCCACTGAAATGTAGACCCACATTAAACACCCTGAAGAGCCCAAACATTCCCACCCCCTGTAAGTCTCACTTAGGAATCCACTGGATACAAAAGCCCTGATAAGAAGTTAACATTCTCTGATAGCAAAATGCTGAGCTATCTGAACACATTCTTTCGGAATGCAATGCTTCCTTCAGGATAGGGGAGAAGAATGTTTCTCTTGCTGAGAACCGAATGATTTATTGGCAGGCCAGATGCCTCAAAGGTGCCTGCAGTGTCCTTTAGACCTTCTGATTTTTAATTGAATATGGTCTAAGACAAATTAATACAATGAACGTGATCTTCAGATCAGGCAGGAACATGGAAAATATGAACTAATTCTGAATTCTTCAGTGCTCAGTGTAGTGGAAATGCTATGTCATGGTCTGAAACAGCGATGGAGCACCTGGTGGGAAGGCAGGACCAACCTAGAGGAGCTCAGGTGCATGCAATGTACCTAAGTGACCGGAAGGGGTGGAGCCAGGATCCACCCCTTCCCAGACCTCATTTAAGGGTTGGCAGTGGCAGTGAGGGCATCTGCTGCTAGAGAACTCTGTCTACCTGAGACCTTCTAAAGGTAAGCAGCTTTTTTTCATTCATTTCTGTATCTATGGCTGCTGCATTTGGGCTTATTGTCATTCGCTGTAGCCAAAGGCATTGCTACCCTGCTGTTATCATTCCGTTATAGCATTACACTCAGCAACCTTTCCAGTCTGATTTCAAATTGCACCCATAGAGGAACAATCCATTTTCAGTCATTAAGTAATAGATCATAAATGTTCCAAATCTCCTATGAAAGAGCATTATACTTAATACAGACTCCAGTGAAAACAACAGAGATAATTCAGTTTTCTTATCAATACCATAAGATTTGGAAGAAAATTAAAAACTAGAATAAATAAAACAAAATTACCCTATCTTCTGTTTACAATAGTGTCAAGCTGTCAGTAGTGCACCAACCACCACTTTTTACTAAGCCTACAAAAAGTACTTTGCAGACCAAGGTGTCATTTCTGTTGGGTGATGGACCAAGTTACCAGCTGTAGAGCCAGGGTCCTTTTCTAGGGGTGAACTAGTACACGGTTGAGTGCATCACAATAGTTTGTCAAAACCCATGTAAATAACCTCAGAGCTGTTCCTGATGTTTCCAGAGGTCAGAATAGAAGACAACTTGCTTCATACCTAGGATATCTATAAGACTGCAAAAGAGAATTTAAAAAAAAAAAAAAACAGCAGTGGGAATACTTCACCCCTTCTGTTGACTTGTCAGTACAAATATGATCATATTTATTTCACTAGTCTTCTGTATGTTGCCTGACAGTACAGGACACAGCTTTGGCAATGTTATCAGATAGCATTTTCTTGCAAGAATGTCCAAGCTTTGTGTTTCATAAATTCAAGGATCCTGGAAACATCTCTATGCAACCAACAGAAGAACTGCTTTGGCATCTTGTATAAACTGGAAGAAAAAAAAATTAACGTAATGAAAAAGTGTCCCAAGGATAACTGCAGCTGGCTCTCTTAAAAATCTGAAAAAGTCAACTAAGGCCAGTCTCATACTGGCTTCCTCTCAGACTGCTTCCTCGTCACTTCTATAAATCCTTACATTATGTAGATGATTCTGTTCCTGACTCTCAGACTTCTGTACCATACTTCTCTCTATCTTTGTACACATTTCTATCTCTAAAGAATACCTTCAGCAGTTCTAAAGGAGATACTTTCAGTTGTGTTTACAATAGGCAGAACAAAATTGAATCAGTTACTAACAACTAACAGCTCTTATTTTTCTCTTTTGCTTCAGTGCCAGGAAATATAATTCAATAAAACTATGAGTAATAAAAACGAACCCTATGGTAGAGTTAGGAAATCAATCAAAGAGATTATTATGCATCAGTCTGTCTGGGCAAAATGTTTTTAATTTTGTATTTAATTACCAAGTAGTGGGCCATCTAATATACCTTTTAACATCTATAATGTCTGTGAATCTCTAATGTCTTAATAGCTAACTATTTCCAAAAATGTCCCAATGAAGGGATGCTGGAAGATAATATTTCTTTTAAGTCATTTTCTGTGATGGTGGTTGTAGAACAGTTGATGTTATTAACTAATAATTAATAATTATCCAACTCAATTCAGAATGACCCCTTCCTTCCGCCCCCTCCCCCAAATAGTCATAAAAGTTTTGCTGCTATACCTCAAGTAGATATTGCTTTAATGTACAAGCATTGCACAGACATGAAGACAGTTGGAGAAGCCCTTCTCTTCAAGTCTTAGCAATAGACAGGCTGACAGACAGACATATCGGTCAGTCCATTGGCAGAATGATGAAAATGTTCTCTTCTTACTTTGGAAATAATGGGTGATGAGTAGCCCGCAGAAGGTTCAGAGGTCAGGTCTGCCTTGGGGAATCACTTGAAATACCAGGCTTCCCTTGTCATAGGATCACAGGAAAATTCAGATTGGCAGAGACCTCGGGAGGTCTCTAACCCAGCCATGTGCTCAAGGCAGGAGCAGTGCTGAGGTCAGAGCAGGCCGCCCAGTTTGATCTTGAAAACTCTCAAGGACAGAAACTGCACAGCTTCTCCGGGCAACTTCTTTCCCTGCCTGACTCTCTGAAGGGTGAAAAGGCTTCTCCTTAAATCCAACCTGAATCACTTTTATTTCAACTTATGCCTGATGTCTCTTGTTCTCCCATCATGCACCTGGCTCCATCTTCTTTCTCCCCAAAACTGTTCTGCAGAAAGCCCCTCAACCTCATAAGGCAAGTATTGTCCATGACCCTCCACTGAAATTTCTTCAGATTACTAATCTCTTTATTTTACTGGAGTATCCAAAACTGGACGCAGTATTTTGGATGCAGGCTATTGAATACTGACTAGGAGTGGTTACTTCCCTCATTCTGCTGGCTGTGCTCCTGCTCAGGCAGTGGTGCCTCTAGCCTTCTCTACTGTGTTTGGGCAGAAATGGCAGAGAGAATGGTCCATACTCTGCTCGCACTTAAATTAGTCACTAATTTTGTCCTGGTAGACCCGAGAGCATAATTTGCATCAGCCTAAATAGCCTTCAGCTTCAGTACTTGTGTCTTGTTTTCTCTCACAAGCTGAGGAGGGGGGCAACAGAGGGATGTAGAAACCTGTTTTAAAAATAAGTAAAATACATCAAACCACAAAAACCAATAAATTTTTAAACTACTAACCACCAAACTTCAAAGGATGAAAGTAAGCGAAACAGCAATTCATCTGATCCATACAGCTAAATCCATGAAGAGGCTGCTGTGCAGGCACCTTCTCCCTGTGAGCGCCAGACCAAAGTCCATAGTGCTCGCAGCCTGAATCTTTAACTTCTTTTCAGTTTTCATACATCCATATGGCCAATGCACATGATAAGATCTACGAAATTTCTGGCACTTAAGGGAACTGCATCATTCTCTTAGGATTCCTTGACTGTGCTGCTATAAGGGGCCCATATGCTCCCTTGCGAGGGGTCCCATTTCCAGATGCACTACTGAGTTCTTTGTCATGATGGAGCTGTATTCACAATCGCACTGGGAAAGTGATAAGGAAATACAGGCTTATAGTGAAATGGTGGCTTTATGAAGTCATTCAGAGTCAAAGGAAAATACTGTCTTCCTTCATTAAGCTGAACTGCCTGTTTAGATTTGTGATTTCTTCCTTATATGTTTTGTACCTGTGGTCATGGTTTTGACTGTGAAATGTGCACCAGCTGCAGGTCAGCTGCCACAGTGTCCTGGAAGCATGTTAGGACACATGCCACCAGCTGGTACAATGCTGGCAGCAGCATGACTGCGCTCAGGATCTGGAGCAGTGACACATTCAAATTCAGAAGATGAGAGCATTCAAGTTACAAACATGCCGAAGTGTTGGCTGGAATCGACCTGGAAAGGCTAATAATTTCTGGTAATATATCATATTCTTTCCATCTGCAACAAGCTTTTATTGCCATTTCAGCAAAGTTTGGTTTATTTCATTTCCAGTGTTTTTTCTTCTCCATGATGCTCTCTGCTCTTCAGGGGTCTGACTAATAGTAGAAGTGCTACAGCACTTTCCGCTGTCTTAGGCTGTGTATTTGTAGCCAAGTGATGTCAATCCAAAAGGTTTACATAAGTGTAATAAGCATCCAAATTTCTACACTGGACCTCTATCCATTATTTGTTGATCATTACTATGAAGATCCTTTTTGGGGACCCAGTTCTGCAAACGGTTATGTTCATGAGCAGCTTTCTCAGATTTATTGACTCATGGTCATTTGCAGGAACAGAACACGGAATATTTGTTTTCTATTCAATAAATTTCCCACTTAAGCCCAAGAGTTATATCTTCATGGCTCCAGTAAAAGACTTTGGTCATTCAAGATGAATGTCTTGAACTCTTCTCATTGTTGAGAATCTGCTCTTGAACAAGGAGACAACAAGCACAATGGAGAGAAGTCAGAACAAGAGTTTAGCTAGTCCTTAACCTGTCTAATTGTTGCAGTTTACACCAAATCATAAAATGATTGTGCCTTTTCCTGGGTACAACCCATGGAGATTTGTGCTGCAGACTGGTCTCAAGGAGCTCCAGCTCCCTGGGCTTTTGTTAGGCAAGCCCATGAGAAGAGGTGCTGCCCAGGAGCACTCTTGGTGCATGCCTCCTCCTCGTGGGCAGCCAGCTAGGCTGGAGCTGGACTAAAGGGAGCTCTGAGCAGCTGTGTGGTTGAGGCTTAGTTCTCAGCACCAACTCACTCCAGAGATCTGCTCCAATTGCGCCACACTGCTTGTGGATGCAGGCAAAGCTGTGGCCTTCCCCAAAACCCACCTTGCTGATGAAGCTCTAAACTTTAAAAATACCTGAATATTCTTCAGGATAACTGCAAAAACCAAAAGGGAAGCAAGGAAACGGTAACTAAAAAGTAATTCTGCACATGGAGAGAAGAAGTTAGGAAATCTGGTTTGGATAAAGGCAGCACAGCCCTCAACTTTCACCCACTTTCAAGCTGAACTGTCACACAGTTCAGAGAAAAGTCTTCGCCTCATCTTCCTCTAATCTCCTCCCAAACCACCTCCATCTCTGGCAGCCTCCTCTGGCTCCTCATTGTGCTGCTATTTGCAGAACTTCTTGCGGCATCCCTGGGCAAGTGCACAGCATTTGAGAGTATTTCTGACCCACTTTGAGACCTTAGAGCTGCTCAGTGTTCCTGAGGTGATCCACCTTGGCTAGGTGCCCTCTACTCGATAAG
The DNA here is from genome assembly GCA_028571105.1 of Tragopan temminckii. Lineage (NCBI taxonomy): Eukaryota > Metazoa > Chordata > Aves > Galliformes > Phasianidae > Tragopan > Tragopan temminckii. Next base: position 38,164,176 of record JAOWBP010001760.1, on the reverse strand, counting down.
AAGACAGTAGAAATACTTGGACCACAGAAATGAAGGGTGAAGCCTTACCGTAGTGAAGTTAGTAGGAGGTTTTCCTTCACCTTTGGCTGGACAAGATTTCGCTTGAGTGCTACTTGCCTTTAGCATCAACAGGAGGGAGCGGTGTGCAGCCACAAAACTTTCAATTGGTTACAAAACTGAACTCAGAAGAGTTCAGGGCCTGGTCCTTATCCAGGCCTAGAGCAATGCCGACCATGTGGTGAACATGGTCCAGCTGGGGCACCTTGCCCTCAGACCCTTTCCCATACCTGGGGAGAGCTCAGGCTGCAGGTTGGGAACTGGGAGCTAACATGGGCACAGCCCCTCAGCAGCTGCTGTGAGATCACTGCAAAGCCAAAGCTGGTTTCTCTTCAGTCCGTTTTATTTTGTTGCTTGGATATCAGAGCTTGATGATCCAAAATGAATGACATGGGGTATGAGGGGCTGGCCAAGCACAAAGAGTCCTATGTTTATTGTTTTGAGATCACACATTTTGAGCAAAGCTAATAGCTTGTACGGCCATCTGATGTGCCAGTGTTGGGCACAAGGGATCCCTGCTTCTGGGAATGTCAGGCATTTGGTGCAGCTCTGAAACCCCATCACATAGGGAATGGATTTAGAAGGTCTTGTAAGATAAAGAAAATCAAAAGAGTCCTGAAATTGTGCATGGTGGCATCACAAGTGCATGAGGAGCACTGCTGGGAATTTGTGAACCTGCACTATAGTGGGAGAACAGAATTTGACGTAGCTTTGTTGCATTTAGGACAACTGAGCCTGTACCTACCAATAGCCCTGTGTGTGATACTCAGGGATATCACGGTGTTCTCAACTCCCTTCACTGGGCTATAGAGAGGGCACCGCCAACACCTCAGAAATCTCCTCTTGTCAGAAGATAACTTTTGAGGTAGAGATGTTTTAAAAATAACACCAAGGACAACAAACACATGAAGGTTAAAGGACAAATGGGAGGACAACTGCCGATTTCGCATTTCTCTTTTTACTTTAGAATCCAAATGCCGTAAGGTTTGTTTCCAGTTTCAGGCTTCAAATATTGTTGTTTTTTTTTTTTCTTGACTGAGGAGGAATGATGAAAAACAAGAAATTAGTAATAATGTTCTACATCTGTTTGGCAAACAGTTTCTCATTCTTGCTTTTAGTGTGTTCAACAGCTCTATGTCTCTGCTGATCTGAGAATATTTAGTGAGCAGCAAGGGTGAAATATATTGACTTCTCAATGGCTACATTAAAATTGCAATGAGAAAAACAGAAAAGAGGGAAAACTTCAAAGTTCTAATTCTTGTATGGCTTGGCACGTTCCTCTTTGTTTATTATCTGTACTGGTATAGTGCCTGCATCAGGGAGCAGTAGCCTGCTGTGCTTTGGAAAATGTGTAACAAAAGTATCCTGCCCGTGGACCTGCCAAGCAAAGTCAGAGAGACTGCAGGGAGCGTAAAATTCATAGAATTCAAGTGACACACAACCAGGAGAAAGATAAGCTTTAGGTCAAGTCTGCGGAGGAGAGAGAGTGGGATCTTTGTTTCTAGATGACAAAGCTGTAGGAGATGGCATGCAGTGGAAGCTGTTTTCAACACTGATTTCCTTTATCACATTAAACAATAACTTTTGTTCTCCACATCTTTTTCTACTCTGGTGGTGGTTTCCTTTTGGAAGCAAATTGCTCAGCTGGTGTAGAATCCAAGGGCCCATTTCTCATATGAATATTGCACACACAGAAGGGTCGAGTGGGAGAGGTTCCTCCAGCCCCACAGGAACTGTCAGAATCTGACATTCTTTTCTGACCAGAAAAGAAGAAATGTTGAAGCTCTTGAAAAAAAAAGAAGTTATGCACAGTAAATCCAAAGGAAATGAACATTTCAGACTGGGTGAGCAGATTCTTTATTTTCCAAACGTTTATTTTGATTTTGACCTTTTAAAAATGTTTCCAATTTTTTTTTTTTCTCCTCAAATAACTTCCCAAACCTTTCAAACGGAAATGCTGTTATGAATGTTAGAAAGTAAATCCTTGGCATGCTGGAGTGGCCAAATATTCCAGCTATACCCAGACTTTCCTTTTTTGCACTGTGATGCTGCAAGGGTGTGGGAGTTTTGTGCACCAACAGCTTCTCAGTGACACATGGGAGTGGACAAAGTGGTGGGGACTCTACCTGTGGCATGGTGCTGGGGCCAGGCTGCTGCTGGCTGCTCCTGCAGAGGCCTGAGGACCTGCACTCACTACTGAACTGTCTCCCACTCCACGTAGAAGGTACGTGCAAGTGAGGTTTTGACTTAAAGCCATATGTACTTGTCTGTACGTGTCAGATGAGACAGCTGGAGTACTTATGGTCCTCAGTAGTCTCACTTCATGCCTGACCTATCCCAGTTTGCTTCTGGCCAGACCAATCCTTCTTAAAAGACTGGTATTGCCTCCTGTCCCTTTCAGCCATGTCCCAGATACTCGCTTGGCGAGGAGATGGGTGCTCTCTGCATGCTCTGCTCATGTTGACTGGCTACTTCATAATGTGACAAAAAACTGGCAAGAGAGTGTGGATGTCTCCATGTGTGGAAAGGACCTTAGTTCTTGGGGAAAAGCAGGTATCTAATGGTTTTTAGTGATATGAAGGATTTTTGGAGCTCATCAGAAGATAGGGCTCCTTGGCTTTAGGGTTGTATCTTAAACTGATATGTAAAACTAACAAATGTCAATTTTATTGACTTGCCTACCAGAAACAATGATTCTCTAGCTCCTCCTCTCTGGAGCACAACTCATGACAGCCAGAAGACTCTCACATGAACTGCACCACATTATGATACCTTCCAGGCATCTCACCTCTGAGTTCCCCAAATTTTTTTCCTCTAAATCCTTCCAAGCCAGACTCCCTTGCTCAGTGGTTTTGGCTGCTATGGGGAATGTATGGCTTTGATTTTGATGGAGGCTGAGTTATGCCATCAATCAAATGAATATTTTTCTTCCACACATATGCACAAAAGAAAAAAAATAGTTTAGTTTGAGGGGATAGCATGTTAAATTGGGAAAGTTTTGTGACTGGAAAAGCAAGGACAGCCCACCCAATATTTATCACAATATTCTGCCTTTCTGAAAAGACGAGGACAGTAATGGCAAAATGTATCCCATGAAGAGCTACAGGCTCAGAGGTGTTTATTACTATTTCATTAATAATAATAATAATAGTAATAATAATCTTGATTACAGACATGTCAATGCCAGAGGGACTTAAACCTATCTCTGCTAGTTAATGGGAAAAACTCAAATCAACCGAAGGAGGATGAGACCCAACAGTAATTAGCAATTTTGTAGCTCGTTATCTTTTTCTTTAAAATCATAAGATGGTATTCCTCATAACTATTTCTGCATTCAGGAAACACCATCCCCGTTCCTCTGCCAGTGGAAAATTCAGATCTTTGTATTCTTTCTACTCCTGTGCTACAAGAAACAGGACACTGATGAATGTGAAACCTTCAAGTGAAGCTTTTGCCTGTTCAGATTGTGGTCAACTTCCCCCGAGTTGCTTCTGGAGAGTGAGCAGGAGCCTTGGAGAAATGACAAGCCAGGATATGAAGGCTTAAACAGTTCTGTAGCTAGTCAATCTGAGCACTGCCTCCTACATTTCCTGCTCCCCAGTGGTGATAAGTCCTTGACGTCCACGTGCACCACTGCTGCCTCTACTGTAGAAGCCTGAGCCTGGACACAGCGGTGAGGAGCTGGTGACTGGGATGGAGAGTATGGTGACAATCCCATGCCCTCAGGGTGCCTTCATTGGTCATGTCAGGCATCTTTGATGACCTCAAGCTCTGGGTCTGCTTGGAAAGGGAGAAGATAAATACTGCCCTTGCAGCATATGGGGAATCAGATGGGCATTTCTAGCTCAGTTTCACAGCTGGGACATCTTTTTTTGCTACCCTCCACCTTGCTCCCACCCTTTACAGGGCAGAAAGGGGAAGACAAAGAAAGAGGGAGAAGGGCAGATATTCCTCAGACTTTGAGAGGTGCAGGACAGTAGGGATCAGTAGCTGTCCTAAGGCCTTCCTCAATACCTTCTTCAGACATTCTCTAAGGCATGTCCTGACTCATCCTTTTAATTTGTGCAGGATATTTTTGCAATGTGTGTGACAAAGTACAACATATTTTCATGCTGGCTATACATAAGTTGTTGCTAGCTTATTTAACTTCTCCTTTAATTCTCTATTACTCAGGTCCTGTCTGTCCAGCACCAAAAACAAGTAGTCTTCCAACATCAAGGGGTTTCTGATTTGTAAAGGTATTTATTACATCTAGCTTGCCTTCAACCGAAGGCCCAGAAGTTTTTCAGATAGCTGGGCAGACAGGAGCTGCAGTTCTCGTGCTTATAACTTATTCCATCTACCTAATCTCTATGGATATATATGGATCCATATATGTATATATTACTTATTTACTGAGTATGCGTTGTTGGGGAAGGTTTATCTAGAGGATAAGTAATGAAAACTATCAGAGAACCCCAATGAAGTACAAAGACCCCTGAAAAGAACTACTATTTCTAAGAAGGGACCCAATGGTAGCAGAGGCCGTGAAATTAAGAAAATTATTATCTTGTTCTAATGCAGAAGCAACATTCAATTCCCCAGCCTCTTCCATGATGTCTGAACCTATACATGCAGATGTTCATGATACATTCTCCAGTTGTCTGTTTGCTCCATGCCTTTCAAAATTCATATTTAAAGATCAAAAATACTTATTTTCATGTATCAAATGATGTTTGGAAAACTGACAAAAAGTAATGGAGGGTTCTGAGTCCACAGGGAAGGAAGGTATCTGTAAAGAAGTGAAAGCCAAATTAATTTCTCCTTCAGAAGGTGATTATATATAGCAGGGAGGGATCCTGCTCGATTCTAGGCTGTTTATGACCACACGTAATCATGACAACCTTCTTCACTGCTTTTGAACTGCTTTTGTAACATTGCTAGGCATTTTTCTGTTCTTCTGGTTTACATCTAATGGTCAACAATTTGAGGTCACATCTGTATATACAGTGCCAGAAAACAATAAACCAGTCATGGATTCAGAGATCTGGTCCCATTGCATTTTCTTCAATTGTTGTTTTGTCCAAACATCAATGGAATAAGCTGGTTGTGACAGCGTGTCTGATTGCTATGCATGAGGAGCTGTTCTGCTTGCTGTGTATTACTGGCCCTGAAGTGTCTAAAGACAGGAGGAATGGAACAGCTCTCAGTTACAGGAAGACAGAGTCCCAGAAGAGAGGCATAAAACTCTAAAATCTCTATGTGAAGTTTTCCCAAGAACTGTATTTCTTTTTCTTTTCTTGAGATTTCCTCTCACAAGAATTAGGTACTCCTGGTGCACTTCAAGGTGAAAACACATCCCAAGGTACCAGAATTGCCAGCAGACCAGAAAACTTGCATGTCAGACAGCACAGATCTGAATATATAGCTGCTTGCTCTCCTTTAAGAGGGTGAGCCACTAAGATGACTTCTTGGCAAGAGGCGATGCAGACTGAAGCCTGACTGCAAAAGGCATTGCAGGAGATGATAGCAGTTAAGCTACTGCCCAGTCCTCAGTGTGCAGCAAGTCAGAATCATTCACAGCTACTTACTGCAAAGCTGATTCTTGGCATGAGCTGCCAAGTAGCAGAACTGGCTTGACTAATGGAAATCTTCCTTCCTAGCCATTAAATACAGGAGTTCATTGCTGGCCTTGGGGGATAGCCTTTCAAGGACCAGCAAGGTCTGGAAGAGATGATGCAGTAAATGTGTTACCTGTTGGCATGATATTGTGAACAGGAAGAATTGCAGTGGATGTGGCAGAAGGAAGCAGCATGGTGATAACTGATGTAGTAATTGGATTTCTGCAAATTCAGTCCAAAGTATGGAAGGTAAGCTGTTAGAATTACCCTGGAAAGCTGTTTAAGCTGTTATTCATTCACAGAAGTGCATCATTGTACTAGGTCAGTTCGTGCTCTTTTTTTTCCACACTGCAAAACTCTTTCATGCCAGGATTTAGCTCTTATGGGATCTTAATACCTTGAAAGAGCACTCTGAGTTTGCATGGTGAGGCTGTTTGAGCCTTAAAACAATCTTGCTGCAACCTGTTGACTCAAACAACTAGACAGAATGGAACTTGCCTTAATAAGTATCTGCGAATGAAAGAATGGAGCCTTAACAACACAAGTTGGAAGCTGTAAGATCTATGGAACATCAGTCTGCAAGGGCAGGGTGATAGACTGTTTATGTTCCTCTCATGGCTGCTCACAGCAGATAAACATCAGAAAAGGGAGGAGGAGGTGCATGATCACCAAAGATCCTTATGAAATACTCCCAAATCTAGACAAAAGTGGAGTGCCAACTCAAAGGAATGTCTTGGACCAACTAGACTCTATAAGAGTGTACATGCAAGCTTGCCTTTGTTAACCTACCATCCAGAGATCCCAGACTCAAGACAGTGCTGGCTTCAGGCAGGAGTGATGAAGTGTCTCTACCTCTAAATCTCTCTGCCTCTATTTTTTTCTCTTCTCTTTTCTCTAGGTTTTCTTCTACTCACTCTTCTTCATGTTGTAACCATTGTCTAAATTTGCTTTGAAGTGGTTGCTTACTAATTGCTTGAAAATTGACTGATTTTTGCCTCAAAGTAGTTGATTAGTTGTTAGAAATCTCAATAAACTGCCTTGTATTGATCCTCTGGACCACTGTCTGACCCCGCTGCTTTGGAGACCCCTGGAGAGTAGGGACTGCCCTATTCAGAGTGATTCCTAAGATTCACCTTACTCGCAACCCACTGAGTGGAATGAGACAGAGGCCATGAATGCTGGGTCAGGCCTTTAATTTAATTTAATTTAATTTAGGTCTCAGATTAAAGCCAGGTAGGACATGCTGAACTCATTGTGTCTCTGATGTCTGAAAAACAGTTATTTGCCATTTTTGCTGCTTATGATTTCCATGTGTAGTTCTGCACAAGATAATTAGAGCAATGTCCTTGAAGGTCCACCATTTTGCCTATTTAAGGTACTTGCTGTAGCTTCTGTATATATTGCTTATCTGTGATAAATGTCCTTCCTAACCACAAGGCTTCAATATTAAGAGCAACATTCTCTAAATGGGGGCTCAAATCCAAAACAGTAACCAATCAGTAGAAACAAGGTGGAAACCAGGTGTCCTTAGAAAACCTGTGCCCATATACAGACAAATGAGCACAGAGACACCTCCCCAAATGATCACCGAAGGAAGTGGAGACCCTCCACACAAGCACAAGAAGTTTCAAATATGTTTGTGTAACCTTGTAACTACAGTAATCTCATGAATATGTGATAGGTGTGCCCTATGTATTAGATAGGCATGTATTGAGAACTTCTGGATTTTAAGTAGCAGATAGTGTGATGAATTGGATGCACTCAACTTGTGGACATTACCCACCCTGTGCTCTGCACAGAAATAAAACATCATCTCCTCTCTAAACACTTATTTTTTCAATGTGTTTTAGGAGATGTTGAATCTGACAAATCTTGTGACTTAGGTAAGGTAAAACCCTCTATCTCAGAGTATCCTTAGCTGTCAAGTATGGATGGAGAAGCTCTGCAATGACAGGCCCCTGTGTAGATTTGTGGGATAGTGGGGGAAACTGGCAGTTGGACTGACCAGACCCTGTACAGGGTATTAGAGACTGGGATGCATGTGTGAATTCCCACAGTAACTTGAGGGTACTGAAGGTGTGGGTGAGAACCAGAGTTGAGGGGCCAGAGGGCCAGTGTGTATATATGTGCTATTCATTCACTGTTGTAATGTTTGCATCCATTACAGTATGGTTTCTAGGATTCTTGTTCCCTAGGAGCAACACACTAGTCTCCACACTGAAGCAACAGACTACAGAGGATCATTTTCACAAGATGAACCAGAGAGGGAAATCTCCTTGCATGTGAACCATCTGGTACACAAGCACTGCACAGAGGACATACTGTACTGCAGTCTTAGATGGACCCTTACTCATCTTTCATTCTTTCCAAACCCTGATTTTTCACGTATCTGTACAAGCACTGTTAGTCCTCACATGCACCAATGGGGCAACGAACAAAAAAGCCTCGATTGTGGTCAGACTGCCAGCCAACAAAGAAGCAAACAAACCACTGTGACTCAAATTTGAGAGAGCTATGTCAAACAGATGGCTACGGTAAACAGAAATTTCCAGATCTTGGTAAAATACACCCCTTCTTACAACACAGATGGAATCATGGGGAAATTTTTATGCTTGGTAATTGATCAAGATGTTTAACAAGAAATTTTATATGTGAAAACATCAGAAATTGGCAGTTGTAATGTCAGTGAAAAACATTTACAAAAGGGCTGATGAATATGATTTTAATCTCATATAAAATTGTGGTGAGAAAAAGGAAATTTCTGTTGGAGTCTCTCCACAGTAAACCTTTCATTTTGGTTGATAAAAATCTTCCCTGAATAGCTTCTGGTTTCATTATGTTTTACAATTATGTGGAGAGGCATAGCAGGCCAACCAGGCACTGTGCTTGGTCCAGGTAGTCTTTCACATGAAAGGAGAACAGGAAATTAACATTGAGGAAAAAAGTACATATCTTGATATTGATTGGATTTTCCTGATCCTTATAAATGTTCCACCATCATGGAGGAGGAGGTGGTGACAAGTGAGCTATCCCCCCACTGGCAGACTGCTACATTTCACAAGCAAGACCTAGCCCCACTAAACCACTAATGGAATAGAAATCTTGACGGATAACTTCTGTCTTGGTTTTATTTCTTTCCTTTAGGGGGATGGTAGTGTGTGACTGAAGTTTCAATTGAGTTTTTGCAAAGCTAATGCAGAACTAAATATAGCTAGGAGAAGGTTTCAGAAATTTAGCTTTCAATTTTGTCCTCCTTAATTGGGAAATCGGATTTCCAGGGTAACATCTACACCACAGACTGCAGAATAACACAGATAAACCTGGCTTGAACTAGGTGATCTAAGTACAAGAAATAGCACAAAGTTCCCCACAGACTGCTTTGCAGATGCCTGGCTTGGGTAGAGTGAAGCCAGCAGCAACATCTCTCAGTGTCCCTATGGGCTGTGGGGTAAACACACTCCATATCAGTTCCTTCAGTTTCTTCCCCATTGTCCACCTTCTGCTTTTTGGAGCAGATTGATGTGACTGATATAAAATATGTTTGCTAGTATGTGAATATAATACTACTCCTTTCTGTACAAAGCTCGCTGGGGACCTCACACTGAAGTCTGAGGTCCCAGAAAGTGTCGTAATTACAAGATACAAGGACACAGCAGACAAGCTCCTTGCTGCTAGGACCACTCCTACAACCATGTGGACAAACTTTTCACCTTATTTTTTTTTATATGAGAAGAAAACTCTCAGGAGATCAGACTGGAAATGGCAGAGATCTTTTGAATTATTAATTAAATTTTGTTCCAAGGGCACCAGAAAAAGAGTATCAGCAGTTGTGCTGACATGTACAACAATTTGGAATTATGCACATTTTTATATAGATACTCGCTTTGATCACAGCATGCTATCAAGGAATTTCACACTGGGATCTGACCTCTTCTACATGAGAGCTGTGTTCCTAATAGCGAAACTACTTGTTAGCGGTGTTGGCTGACCTTGTGGGTGGAGCTGATGATTCTGCACATTGGTGGGTGGCAGTGCTGTCAAAAACCACACAGTCCTGTGTAAAGTTCTTTGACTCCAGGCACCTGTTTCCCTTGGATTTATTTCTTCATCTGTTTGTGCATAGTTTCGGCTTTTCTTTATTTCTCATGTGCAGCAACTTTCCTGTGGGAAAATAGAGCGGAAGAAAACGTCTCTTTTATAATGCCCCAGTTAACTGTGTTTGTTCTGTCCCTCTACAGCTCAGTGGTGGCCATTTTAAAGCCCTACAACAAGCTGAAATTTATCAGGTGGAAGCACATATGTTTCTCTTGTTACTTAAAAGATTGTAATGGAACTAAAAGAGAGAGATGTGTAAAGCTGCATCTCAGATTTGGCCTTCTTCATAGTACACATTTGCAGGGAGTTTTTGTTTTCTGCTGTCTTCTGTTCCCACACAGCACACGCAGCATTAGGACTAGTACTAGAAAGAGTACACTGTGACATGATTCACTGGTAATTTATTACCCTTTGTTTTCTGCATTTGTGTGATATCTGTTAAAACATGCATCTGGCCAAGCACTGTTGAGCAACGGGCACTGCAAACTCCAGGCCATCAGACACAAAAAACAGATGCCACAAAAATGAGCATGTGCCTCAGAAAAGCAGAACACAAGATCAAAGGTACCATCCATGTCCTCAGTCTGTGCAACAGCAGAGAAATGATGAAGTAGACCTGGGCACTTCTCCTGTTTCCAAAGTTGTAAGGAAGCAGTTTATAAAACAACTGAAGCTGTCTTTCTTCTGTCTTCAAGTCTGAAAACTGGAGGATGGAGTTGTGTGCTCCTGCCCGTGTGCACCTGGACCTGCCCAGAGTCCCCTGTCATTAAATAGAATGAACACACAGGCACAACCTATTTCCCCACCTGCCACACGGGCTCTGCTCCTTGGGAGCATGCTGTGTCTCCATCTCCTGCTGGTCTGGGGTCTCTGGGTGCCAGGAGTGAGGCAGGAGATGCCTGGCCACTACGTGCAACAGAACACCCATTGGCAACTCCTTGCTGGCTACTGCGGGTGAAGTCATACAGTTGTCTGCAGCAAGGAGGATCTCCAGATACCAGTCCAGCTCTAGTCTGTGAACACATTTGTCTGAGGGCTGTTGTCACCAGCATGATTAAAGGGGGAAAAATGGAGAGAGACAAAATGTTTGTGGAAGACTAACTTGATGAAAAAGAAAAAAAAGGAAAAACAAAGATCTTGATTAATGGACTTGTGTTTAGGCCAAGGGATAGATATACTGAAGACAGTTATAATTAATTTCTGATCATTTCCCATTTTGATGCAGGTTCGGGCGGAGGGGGAAGGGGATGTGCATGAGGATGAGAGTACAGACAGACCTTGGGGTTGTCTCCATTTCCAACACTAAGTTTACAGTTCCTTGTGTCCCTAAAGTGTGGCCCAGAATGTGCAGACAACTCTGACACAGCAAAAGATACAATGAAAGCCACTTTGCAGTCACTGGCAACACATTCAGTCATCATATGTGCCAGACGCACTTTTCTTTCCCAGGCTTGTCATTAGCATGAAAAAAGGCATCTTCTCCACATCATCTCAGCAGTGACATAAATGTGGAGCTCTGTGCATCTCTTGGGAGAACTTTCAGCTCATCTATCCATAAGAAATTATGAGTCCTCCTTCAGAGAACCTTTGCAAAAGACTTTCTTCTCTGTCTGGGCCCTACTGCCTACCTGGATATTAGCTGTGATGGATAAGGTACTCTCTTTCCTGTGTGAGAGTCACTGATTGCTGAAAGCAATACTATTGAAATGTTCCATAGCCAAAACTTGGCTGGATAGCAAAGTGACAATCTTTGTCACAAAACTTTGGCTTGATTCACAGACATCTGCTGAATACTCTTCTTGTTGGCCAAAAAGCACAGGGGTCTGGTGTTGTTAGCTGAAAAAAAATGCCATTAGAGTTTTAATTAGAGATTTTGCATACACTTTTTCCTTTTTAAATGTTTGATCTGTTTTCCACGTAGGGAGACCGTGTTGTAACTTGGACATAAAGAGCAGATAGGCTCAGCCATATTCAAAACTGGTTTTTGAATTTTCCGTGTGTTGGCAGGACTGACTTCTCCACTCCCATGCCAGTGCCTGAGAGTCCTCTGCTGCTCAGATTAGCATAGGAGATGGTTGTATTAGCTATATAGTGAATAGATGAGTCCTCAAAATCCTCTTCTTGCAGTAGTATGTCAACAATATATTGAGAGCCTATTTCACTAATTGATTCCAACTCTGTAAGACATCTAGTCAATTTATGAAAAGAATATTTCATGGCTTTTGCTTTTAAAGAATCTGCAAGAGGCCTGGATGCCCAGAAGAACAGATGCTGAGGCTCATCAGTTGCTTGAAAGCAAGGATCCACAGCTGGCAAGCGGAGCTGTGAGAAGTTAACATATTGGAAAAAACAACACATTTTCCATGTAAAGCTGCTGTCTTAAATAGAACACGGCTGCACAAATTTTTTAAGCATTAAATATTCTTCAAATTCTATTTCATGTCCCAGAGAAGAGGAACTATACAAGTTTAACACTTGAAAGAAGGGGGAGATGGAATTGATGGCCGTGGTCTGACTGTAAGGAGTCCTCCACACAAGTGTTGTACTGAGCATGCACTCTTCAACATTTCATCTGGCAGGTGCAAGCCTGCCACCTGGCTGATGTGAGACCAGCTGAAACATGGCATGCTCATTTCAATGTGTTGAGCCATCTATCTCAGTTATTCTTGGTGCAGAGTGTGTGTCCTCACATCCCCTCCGCACCCCCAAATTACATAAAGCTGTTCTTGTACTCTTTAGATGCCTGTCATTGCCCAGCCAATGACACTGTCAAGCTGGAGGAAATCAGAGCATTTGGAGGATGGTTTCCATGAGGAGGAGTGCCATGTATACAAATGGAGGCTGGCTGACATGGCTTTGCCAGACATTGCTAGGTTATATGAGAGCCCCATCCCCAAGAGGGCCCAGGAGCAGTGCCTGTTCATGCAGCTGTTCCCAAATTTGCCTACTTGGTGGCTCTTGAAGCTTGAGCTGTTGCCTACTTTGGGCACAAATCCTCCTGGCTTTGCCGTTCCAGCACGCACATCGTCCCCTTGCCAGAGGAAAGCCTCGCTCCCTTGCTGGGGCTGCCTTTAGCATGGCTCACAGCAGCCTGCAGCCTCTCACTCTCTCCATAGATGAAAGGCCTGACAGCTCTTCAGTCTGACAGCTCATTTTCCCATGGTTTTAATGAAGCAAATAATTGTTTTGGACTACAACAGTTAATTTTGGACTATAAAAGCAGCCAGTAATTGGAAAGGAAAATAAAGGTTCTTTATATTTCTTGCCAAACTGACCCCCTTTCTTGGGCACCCTCTCTTCTCCTACAGAGCCTTCATTGCAACTTTCTTCTCAGTCTGCTCCCCTCTCTGGCTCCAGACTTCTCCCAGCCCTCCTGCACAGATCCACACAGCTCTCCCTTCCCTTGCCTCCCTCTGCGGCTACCCCGCACCTCTCCCAGCTTCTTCTAGCTGCCATACCAGCCCGAGGCATACAGCAGCAACAGTTCCTGCCATGGATTTGAAGCACTCACTGCTGGAGCAGGCAGCATAGCTGTGGTACCCAGGACACTGCCAATGCAGCCTGATCTCTTCTCAGCATAGCTAGTGCACACAGAGCACTGTCCTGCCTCTGTCATGGCCTGTCATCAGCTTCACTGTGGATAGCATAACCAGATTTGATCCATGCCTGCTTCATGGTCATTTTCCAAATGTCCCTGTGTACAGTAACATGACTTCTTCCACTTCTCTACACAAGAATGTTATGTTGGCCACATTTGATTATGGGCCAGTAATTATCCCAGCAAGAATCCCATGGATTAGAGACACAGGCCTGAATTCCTTGCTAACAAAGGCTGCTTGTTTTACAGAGGTGCTTCAACATGAAGACAATATCCAGCTCTTAACGCTGAGAAGTAACTTGTTTCTGGATAAGCCTTACTTTTTCCTGTGTACTGTATGCTCATAGCTCCCAAGCAGACAGGAAAATTTGGACTCAAGGAGTGGAATTTTTTGCTCCAAGAAGAGAAATGAATTTCTAGAGGCACATGACACTGGATCACACAAGCAAAGAGTAAGGCATTAATTTCTATTTTAAAAATGTGCTATTAGAAATTGCTTTCCTAGCAACAAAGCACCTTTGTTTGCCAAGTGCTGAACCTTAACAACACCAGATTTGTGCTAATTCCATCTGTTTCAGTTCAAGACGAGAGTCACTAAATGAATTAACAGCAAGCAATAGGCCAGCTTCAGGGATTTAATAGAGTGTAATATCATTGCCATGTAACCTGTCATCCATATAAAAAAATTACAGCAGTTGTCTCAAAGCTTCTGGATCATGTGCAAGAAGCATGCAGAGGGGGAACACTGGCGCAAAGTGTTAATTACATTATGTTGCTCATGTTGGACTTGATGCATTTACAAACCTCAGTTTTTAGGTATTCCTCCAAAGCCTTGGCCAATGTAAACAGAAGCAGGATGGCTAGATGCACAGAAGAAAAGCTTTTCTCCTCTTTGTATAATGCTTCATAAAGTAACTTTGGATCTCTGCTGGTTACACATGCTACATCCCAGAAGAGACTGGGATAGGTTTTCTAAAGCCTGCAGAAGAGTGCGGTGCTGAAAACAGCTTCAGCCGTGGTGCTGGGACATTGCCTACATCAGAGGGAGCTCCCTGCAGCAGAGGGGAATTGAATCGAAGGGGAAGCAATTCACATTTCCTCTGGAAACTCCTTCAATCTTCTCCCTCTTTCAATTGTTAATTCCAAGTAACAGCAAGCAGCTTCCTTCTCATGTTCCGTGGCGGCTCATGCTCCTTCTTAAACTGTTAAACATATTGCTCTGGAAAGAAATGGGGACAGAATGGGAAGTCACTTAGTAGTGAAAATTTTAATACTGGCCCAGCACCCTCTAGTCTAAAGCCTTGCTGCACATTCTGGTTCCTCTCTTCAAATTTCCTGCCTGCTAGATGGCTTCTGACTCACAAAGGCCTAATGAGGCATATGCTGTAAAGAGTTGTGGAGAAAGGTGCTAAGTCTAGAGACAGATACACTGAGGACAGCAAGGGTCTCTTCCTAGAGCTGCTCTTTCAGGCTGCAGATTTTTCTCCTTGTAGTAAATCCATAGGAGCATAGGCACTCTTGCTCTTGGAAACCTAGGTTGGGGCACAGCACAAAGCACTTTTCCCCCAGGGTCTTCTGGCAGTGAGCCACATGGGGGCTGACAGCACTGCAACACACTCCTGGGCAGCTCTGTGTTACCACTGTGAAGCCAGACAGGAGGGGCAGGCAGTCTCTGAGCGCTTGCAGAGCTAGGGAAGGAAGCGCATGCCTGTGGCATCTCCAGAGGAGCAGATTTCACTGATGTTATAAATTATAACCTTATGTTTGTTATTGTTGTTTATTTCCTTTTAATAGAAAGACTACAGGGTGATACTAAGCTGTAGCAGGAAATTATTACGAGCATAATAAGCCTAATTTTGCAAGCGTCAACTTGGCAGAAGCAGGTTCAAATGCTACTTCTTCCCTCTGCCCCGTCACTCCCAGTCAAGAAGAAGTAGGAATTATTTGTAAGAAAATGTCATAGGTCAGGATATGATTTTCAAATGTTCACACATTAAATAAAGTGAAGATCCTTAATAATGCCAACGTTAAGAGGTGTCTTTTTCCATAGGAAGGCGTGGTCCTTGATTTATTTATTTATTTATATTTAGAATTAACATTTAGTCATATACACAGCTGCAAATGTCAAAAGTCACGTGCCTGCATGACCAAACATTGGTTGTGACAAAATAACTGTTAAATGCTTCTTACCCAACATAAATAGACTACAACTGGCATAGTAAAATAACCCCTTTTAATCTTATTCCAGACAAAACTCAGCTTATCCATATTGCTGCCAATCATATGGACAGTAATGATTCTTAAAGTCTATTTCCAGAGAAACAAAGCAAGCAGCTGGGTATAAGGAAAATGATTCATATGTTCTCCATACAGTTAAACATGTTCTCTTCGCAGACCAGACAAACTCTTCTCTTTCCCCCCAGCAGGACAGGAGTGATTCACATACCCGGGTGCTCACAGCCCCCAGCAGTGTAGTGCAGAGCCCTGTCACTGGGGTGAAGCAAAGTCACCACTCCTGGTGGTCCCTTCTCCTGCATGGTGTGAATGCCTACCAGGGGTGTAGATATCAGCAGGTATTTCTGAAGGAGGGAGGGATAGGAATAATTTTGGAGAAAATATCAATGAACTGTTAGTAAGTTGTGATGCTGAACACTCGGGTTCCTCTCTATGCATGTACTAAAATTAAATGGCAAAGCTCAGTGGCAGAGGGTCTATATTAAGTGATCTTAATGACAAAAAGACCAGCATGCTCCTTTTGTGGCCAAAAGTCAAACTGTTTTTTGGAGATAGGTGGACAACCAAGTTTTTTTATGCAATGCTGTGCTTTGACTTCTGAGCTTGCTCAGCAAGACCTGGCAGCCCTACTCTGTGCAGTGTTCACCTAGTGTGATTGTTCTGAATTCAACAAAGAATAACACTGTTTTGATCTGCTCTGACACCCAAAGCTCTTCTACAGTTAGTTACACTGTCCTGCACTACTGACCTACAGCCATCCCATCTCTAGCATTTCTTAGACTTTAGGCACCTGAGATGACTTTCTTGGGTCTTTCCCAAATGTATTTCCTTTTTTTTTCTTTTCTTTTTTCTTTTTTCTCAGAGTTTTCCTATGCGTTTTTGAAAGCTGTTTCTAAGAAGTAATTCTTTCCTGTATTTTTTCCTGCTCTGTATCATCAAACTGATCAATACCAGCCTCCACAAGCTCCCAGCTTCTGAGTCACTTTATATTCCACATGCAAAAATCCGTACCAGCTCCATTAATAGAGTGTATGTTATTGTCATGCGAGGTGGTTCCCAGCAGTTTATAGGCAAGTCTTTGCACTTCAGAGTATGAAGGCTTTATATGCATCCTTTTAATTGCACATTGTGGTACACAGCAGAGATCGTTCAAGACTGCTCATTTTCAGCCACGTGGCATTGCAAGCATAAATTTTTCATTTACTCCCATCTGTTTTCAAAATTGTTTTTTCTGGAAAAGTGATAGGGGTTTTAATGAAGCCTGCAAAAGGTCAAAAAACAACCTCTCTAATTGAATGCACTCTTGGGAATTCATTTGGAAATAATAATGTTCATTTTCTGTCTCTCTGGCTGGCTGCCAGTGTCGAACCACAGAATTAGAGAAGCCCAGCTAAAATAAGCCAGCTTCTGTATCGGGTCCAGCCACAGTCATCTCTAAACATTTCCATTTGCCGATACCAGAAAGATAACAGAGGGAAAGGGTGCAGCTGGGGTGGAACGTAAAGATATGCTGGAGGTGGCTTAGGTGGGTATTAGAAATGCCTTCCTTTTGATGATAATCCCATGCTGTCCTTCTGCAAAGAACGACAGCGAGAAAGGAAAGGGCAAAAGGCAATTGTTTCAGAAGAAAGCTGTACAACTTACTCCCCTGTCCAGGACACACAGGGTTTGGCTTTTCTTCTAAGTGTCTTTCATGGTGCCATCTTGCAAAAAATTGCAGTCTGGTGGAGACGAGCATGTGGGGCTCCCAGAATTAAGATAAGTGGATGGCAAACAGTGCCCAAGAACCACCGTCTTCATTGCTGGTGGGCCTTACCTGGGCAGGAGCAGAGGCACTGCTGCAGTCTGAAAAGGCAGGGGATGCCTATGGCACCACAACCAATCCGTGCTGGCCAAGTTTGCCAAGAAGCTGTGTTAGTATCTCCCACGACAGCTTATTTAACAGTTACTGGAAGATTGACACATCCCATGCAGTCTCTTGAAAGCCATTCCTTCCGCATTTTTGGTGTGGCTCCAGCCAGCAACAGCTATGGAAGCCCATCCTCAGCACTGAGCTGAGAACTAGGCATGATGATCACTTGTCGCCTTCTGACAAGTCCCTTGACACATCCAGTCAGCCTCAGACACACCCCTGGAGGGATAGGCCTTTTGAAGTGTTGTTCTGGCAGACCAGGAAAGAAATGCCATCAAATTAGATCATTTTAGGTTGCTGCCAAACTTTTTGTTTATTTGAAAAACTTATGCATGAATGAATGAGCAAGCATCCTCATATACCAAAATGGATTGTATAGGAGTATTTGAGACTTTACATTTTCTAGGGAAAACTTATTTTTAACAAGTGAGATTGACCTGATATGCTTTCCTTCAGTTAGTTTGTTCTCATTTTTAAAATGCCTCTTGAGAATTTTGCTAATGGAGAAAAGCAGAGGGCTGTCTTAGTTTCAGCTGGGATGGAGTTGTTTTTCTTCACAGATCCATAAGATTCTAAGGCATAAATGAGTTTTTTGTTAATTGTAGGAATACAGAGATTTATAATGCTTTTAAAGGCTGTTTTCTTGCACTGTGACCATAAATACTTACTTGAATGTGCCCAGGAAACACCATTCTCTCAAAGTGTAGTGCAGCATTTGAAAGCTCTTACTTTAGCCAGGCACCATGTTACATGCAGGAAATCATGCTATTTGTAGCATTTGTTTTGGGGCTAATTAGTTCCCAGCTTCTGCAGCTGGTGTTGACTGGGTTGTCCCAGCAGGACTCTCACAAGGGCTCAAGCAGATACGACAGGAGGATTGTGTGAAGGAGAATTCAGAAGTGCAACGTAACATGCCTATGATTGGGGGGAGACTGGAAATGTTGTATTTTACAACAAAACCTAGCTATACATTTTTAAAAATTTATAGCTCTTCAAGTATATAGTATCTTCAAGAGACACGTCTCCTAAAGTTAACCATAGGAACACAGGGCTGGAAGAGTCCTCAGTCATGTCTGGTTCAGAACTTTGAGACCAGATCTGAAATATGTTTGTCACATTGCTTTTCAAAGCTTCTTGTGGAGGGGAGTCCATCACCTCTCCTTCCCTGAAAGCAGTTTTTTCCCATCCCAGAAGTCACAGTCTTCCCTCATATTGATCTGAAACTTCCTTTGCTGCAAATTTCTTTTTGTCCTCCACTTTCATCTATAAAGGAAACTGGTAAAAGAGGAATGAGAAGTTCTGCAAGCACAGACATAAAAAGGAAAATAGTCAGCCAGACAGGAATGTTATAGAGAAAGGTCAAACAGCTACGTGCAAACAAAACAAAACAAAACATAAAGAGAGAAAAAATAGTACAGTTTTGGTACCATCTCTCTGATTTATTAAAATAATTCCATTTGATGTCTGTTCTCTCCTGTCTTCCCGTCTTGCTAGTAAGTTTCACAGTTGTTTTCTCTATGCTCAAACTGCACATAAGAGAAAGATATGGAGCAGACCTCTGGATTTTGCAGGACATTTCTGCTGAGGTGGACAGCATGACACAGATAACTGTTGCTTGCACATGGTTAGACATCCACGTGTGAGCGGTTCCATTTGGACAGTTTTGATTGGTTTAGCATAAGAAAATTGGACTAGAGAATGACAAGAACTCAAGCTTCTCCATTATTCTCCAGGAGAATTATCCCTTCAGTGGAAGAAGATAGATTAGTCTGAGGCAGTTGGGTCCTGATAACATCATCCTGATGGTTTTTATCACTTCACTGTTTTAAGCTGTTTTAATTGTTTTGTTAACAGCCTAGGCACCATGGACATCGTGCTGATGCCTGATTTATTTAAAGAGCACAGGAGTATCTGTTGTCTTTTGATTAAGGGGTCTGAGTGCTCTGTGGATAAAACCACAGATGCTGGTGAAGCACCTGTCAGAAGGGCAGGAGGGGACAGAGTGATGCATGCACCACAGAATTAATAAAAAACAGATCCTGGCTGCTTCATCACTTCAAGAGAAGAAGATCAGAGAGTATCATGACACATTCTTGTGTGATATCCCAAGCTTACTGCAAGTGTCCTTCCAAACCAGGCCCTACTCTCCAGAAGGATGCTGGTTTGGACGACATTTCTCAGTAAACACAATTTTCAGTGCCACAGATGACATGTGCTCTGAGTCACTGCAGCAAAGCATATTTATCCAGCTCACCACAAAAGCCATTTCACTGTACATCTTGCTCAATGGGGAGGCTTGGCTTGCTCATGGTCCCTAAGATGATGGAGCACAGGGCTGAGGAAAAGCAGAGCTGCTAGGGCTAGGCTGCTGCCCCTCGCCAACTCAACTCAGTACCCCTTAGGTACCCCCAGACTCATGGAGACTGTTCTCCCTCTCCAGCCCTGAAAATATGTAAGCGACCTGTAATGGTTTATTATGGCATGTGACATAAAAGTATCTCAGTCCTCGTAATTTCCCTGTTTTTTGTGCTCTCTGTAAACTCGCTGGGCTCTCTGCCAGAAGCAGTCTGGACTGCTGTGGGCTTCTAGGTGGAAAATACTCCCTGACACTTGCAGTTTGCTGAGCTTAGACAGCAGTGTGAATTTAAATGGCTGGATGGCCTTTGATTTGGCCGTGACTTTGCTAGGGTTTTCAGGCTGCCAACACACCTTGGCAAAACTTTCAGAAGATGAAGAACAGAAACTTCTAATAATTTACATCCAGACTTCTCAAAATGACTCAGCCCACTACCATCATGGGTGTGGAGGGAATGAGAGGGAGACTTAGACAAAATAAAATAAAATAAAAACAAAGCAAAATAAAAAAGTATGTCTCTAGGCAAAGCGTCAAGATCTGCTAGTGAAGACTACTAAATGTGTCTCAGCAGAGTTTGCCAGGATTTGCTCCAAATTTGTACATCTCCTAATGTAAACTGACCCAGGCTCTTTCTCACAGTATTGCTGAAATGAAAACTTCCAAAATAAAATTGCTAATATTTCAAACAGAAATTTTACTAATGGTCACTCCTAGTTACTTAGTTTTAAAGAAGATGGAGACCCAATTTATACTCAAATATTGGCATATAAATTTTCTGGAATAACTGTAATGGGAGATTCCTGCCTCTCTGTGATTCTGCTGACAATGTCTTTCAACATGAGCTACCTTCTTCCTGAAACAACTTGTCGATTAGGCAGATTCTGGGCCAAGTGCTTCACTTACTCATTATTAACTGTCCCATTAACTTTAGTGGGTTGGAATGGGCACAGTTTTGTCCCCTAAAAACTAAATTAAACTCTTGTTTTCAGAACACAGACTTGCAAGGACAGAGAAATCTAAGCCTGCGGTACTGGTAATTCTAGGAACTTGAGGTAAAGAAAGCCAAGAAAACCATGCAAAAGTCCTATCTGAATATTTGCAGGACTTAGTAGCACCATATATGTCAAAAATAGAGTTAGTGTTTAAAGAAGACTAAGTAACCAGGACAGCAGATTTCAACATGAAACCTACATAGTCCTCAAAGGCAGTATTTAACAATGTTCAACAGTTTGTTTTGTAGGTCATGAGGTCCTGAAACTTGTGTCATTGCCAAAAAGCTGTTTCATGGAGGTTGTGGTAAGGTGGGGAGTCAGCCTCTTCTCTCAGGTAACTAGCAATAGGACAAGATGGAATGGGCTCAAGTTGCACCAGGAGAGATTCAGGTTGGATATTAGGAAAAATTTCTCGTCCAAAAGAGTCGTCAGGCACTAAAATGTGCTGCCCAGGGAGGTGGTTGAGTCCCTGGAGGTGTTCTAAAAATGTATGGATGTGGTACTAAAGAACATGATTTAGTGGGCAATATTGGTGGTAGGTGGTTGGTTGGTCTAGAAGATCTTAGAGGTCTTTTCCAACCTTAATGATTCTATGATTCTGTGTAAACTGCAACAATATAAAATAGCACTGTAAAGACCTGGGTGAGGTTTTCAAAAATACTTGAACTGAATCCATCTCAGTTCATTCCTGAATTGCATCGCATCTCAACATGAGAAGAGTCACTGACAAAAAGGCTTTTGAAAAATCCTTTATCTTTTCTCCAGTATTTGTTTTCAGTTCTCCCACTTAGGGAAATAACATGCTTTCTTGCCTTCAGACTGTAAAATCATGTATTTCAATCATAATTATTGAAAGCAAGTCTAGTTATACTGACAACAAAGGCTGATCTTGTACTACAAAAGTAGATGAGATCTGCTTGAGAAAAAAACAGCCAGAAAGGATGATAATTACACAACACTTCACTGAAATGTGTAGCACAATTTCTGAAACATAGCTGGGGCTCATTCATACTGCAAGGTCGTAATGGCTTTATAACCAAGTTCCTTCAGCTTCTGCTTGTGGCACTTGAAAGGGCCAGAACAAGTGTATGCTTCATAAAAGCTTTCAGTACAAGATCCATTACTCAAAGCCTTTAAATGACAGATAGCACATGTTGTTGACAAAGGTATGGCAAATTAAGCAGAAACCAGAACCTAGTGAAGAATTTTGAAAATATCCTTAAATGTATTATGATTTATTTGTTTGCATAAATACAGTGACTAATCTGAAGAGGAAAGGGACAGATCCTCTATTTTTGACAGCATTTGCTGCAAGACAGTGGCAAATGATCATATAAATGTGGAATTTTCAATAAGCATTGTGCTGAAGCTGCTTCTGTAGACATTCAGATGCAACTGAAAAGACAAGCAACACAATATGGCTTATACTAACTAATCATGTAGCTCAAATACATGAACAAATAGTTGTGGTGAACAGCTTGTGAGCCAGTCTCAGACAGATGTTTACTGGTGGAAAACTAGCTAATAGTAAGTATTTCAGGAGAAGTCATGATCTGTTTACAGGCAATTTCTGGCATTAAGGGACTATATTCATAACTAAAATGTTTAGACTGAATTGATTTCCAACTCTAATTGAATCTAAATGAAGAACTAGCTTCTTTTAAAAAGCTCCAACACATATGCCTTTCCTTGATATGCTGCTAACTATGCTTGAATTTATCTAGCATCGTCTTTACTCAAGGGTGTGGAAGCATGCTATTTTTCTTGTCCCTTCCCACTGTTTGATAGCTTATTGGTGAAGTCTCTTAAGACTTAAGAAAGAAGGAAATCATAAGAGCATGAAATTGCAGCACATCCAAATAATGCTAATGATATCATACAGATCTGCCATATCAAGGAAATTCAGAGCTGGTTGCAAAGTAGGTACTGAGATTAAGAAGGAGTATCCTCACCTTGTGCATGGAAGATTTGCCCTAATGAGACCTCCTCTGGATCAAAGCAGGCTGCACCGCTTGCTCTGCACAGGTTAGATCACTCAGCCAGGGTAGGCATCAGAATGTTGAATGACTGCAAAATCGCCGTAAGCCAAAAAATATTACTGACAAGAGCCTTGGTGAAGGAGGGCAGAAGGACTCTCTGGTTTATTTGTGCTGCCACAATTCATGGCAATCTTTGAAATAAAAGCATTTTGAAAGGTCTGCCCCCAAAGAGAAATGGCAATCTAGGTATGGGTTAAGCCTCAAATTCAGGTCAGACATGAGAACACTCATCTCAATTGCAGTTTTGGATATGGCTTGAAGAAAGTGCACAATGTAAACTCTGCTGTCCTTTCATAGGAGTATGAACAGCACACGCGCTACCTGACTCCTTGCAGCTCAGGGCTCAAGCAAATCTCAGCCCACCACGTGGTGTTCTTCATCAGGAAAATCCAAAAGGACTTCTATCTGGGGCTGCCCATAGGCAACTGCCAGGCCAGGACAAAATGAGTGGGTGCCCATTCCTTCTTGTCTGTGTTTTCATGCAAGACAAGCTCAGGTTAGATGGGAGAAAAAGACTGCACTCTCAAGACTGTTAGGGCCACTGCCTATAAAATGGAGCTACTGAAGGTTCAGATCAGCTGGTTCTGGCAGCCAAATGAGTAGTGTTGATGAACTAACTATTGTGGCTGATCACCCTTGTGATTTTCCAGGCACTTGAGAACAGCTGGATCTGTCTATAAGGGAAATGCGACACACTGTCTCTTGATTTTATTGTTGTTTTTGGCAACATGGAAATATCTTCAGAATGCTCCATTACCCAATACCAGAAGACATGCAGCCTTCTAATACAGATTATAGTTTCAGCTTGTATCTCATACTGTAATGAGCAAGACAGATTTGAAAAATATGGCATTTAATGGCAGTTTAACTGCATATACAGTCTTTGGAAAGCATCAACAGTTAAAGAGAAAATCAATATTGGTACTCAAATATCTCTAAAACCACAGAGTCTGTGACTGGAGCCAAGAAATAAAGCCAGCATTCCTGCTCTAAGAGGATTAAAGCAGAAGTCATTCAGGGGATCAGGGGTGTTGACCAGGCTTTACAAACTGTTGGAATGATAGGGTGTGTTGAAATAGTCATGGACAAGCTAATGTCTCATAAAGTAAGAATTAGCTGGTGCTTTTTGGATGAGTTTGTTACTGAAATGCTGGAAATGTCTTTGTCTTGTGTTTTTATGGGCAAGCCAGATGCAGTAAATTAGGTAGGTTAGCTGGGGTGCCGATCTCAGAAAAAAGATTTTCCTTTGTACCAACTTTATTCAGGTTTTCTACTGTGCTAATGATGACAAATATCAGAGGTCTCAGGTGACTAGAAGAACGCAGTTAGACTTCCACAAGTGTTTCTCTCAACTCCACAGTGGAAAATGAATGTAGGAAGCAGAAAGAGCAGTCACAGCTTTAGTGCAGTATCCAATGACATTTCTTCAATACGCAGTCCCATGGCAGTGAGGAATGCTGGCCTTGATCTCCTTTAGAAAATGATCCAAAAAAAATGCAGACCAGTAAAACAGTCTTGAAGGCTCAAAAACCTGGAGGCAAGGAAAAGAAAAACCATCACACATAGTATTTTTGAAAAAGGATTACAAAATAAGTCAGATAAATGAACCTAACCGACTATTTCTGGGTCCAAGGCTTGGCTGCATAGCAGGCTCAGATAGGCCATGTGTCAGTGGGAGAACTGGTGACTGAAAGGGGCCAAATTCCTTCTCAGGAGTGCAGTGGTTCTGGTTCAGTGGGTAACGCACTGAGTGGGTAATGCTGAATCCTCTGCTTTCCGAGTACTTCTGGATGAAGACAAAAGTCTAAGCTTCTCAGGCAGAAACAGTGAATGAAGGAAAATCTGAGCAGAAATTCCTGTGGGAAGGCTGTAATCCATAATGGATGTTGCTTAGAATCTCAGGTACAAACACCTTTCAGTCAAATCCTGTTAAAGTGCTGCTGACCTGTAACCCTAGAGAGGCCCAGCAGCTCTCTGTGCAGAGAGCTGGCTCCATCAGTCCCCAGTCAAACATCTCCATGCCTACTGGTGCTGTGGCCTAGAACCAGGGGCCTGGCTAATTCAAGAGCAGGCTGTCGTCAGCTTGGAGAGTGTGAGTGGAACACCAGCACTTGGAAAACTGATCAGTGTTTTCCAGCTTGTCCATAGCTACCTGAGAGAAATGCTCCCCAAGTAAAACTATAAGGCTGGATGTATTGTAAATGATATAAAATAATTGGGAGATTGAAGAGCCAGGACAAAAATATAACTGCACAAAGCTCTTGCCCAGACAGCTGGAAGTGTGCACGCATGTTAAAGAACTTCATCCTTTTTACAGCTCCAACACCTGCTTCCTCCCCATCTGGGCAGGGAGAGGAGAATAAGGGCTGAACAGAACTCAGGTACAGTCTGTCCCCAGAAGGTATTTTTGGAGACTATGCATCCTCAGGGAGTGCTGCAGATCCTGTACTCTGAGTGCGCCTTCCCACTTGGCACCAGACTTCCCCATTAGGTTGAGTGACAGGGGCTGTGCTGCCAAAAGGAGATAGTTTAATTACTGCTTCCCGTCCTCCTCCCTTATGAAGTGGCTGTAAAACTGCTCACTGCTGAGACTTAGCTGCCCAAGGAATTGAGTGAGTGAAATATTTAAGAGGGCTATTTACTTAGGCACCAAATCCATACTTTTTCTTTGTAGTTGTCTGCACAGCCATCAAGTGTTTCCACAGCAAATAATATGATTTATTAGGACTGTCTTGGGTCCTTATGCACTCTCAACCACCTCCATGGACCAAGTCACGGAACAGGATACCAGAGGAGCTGGTTCAAATCAAGGGACAGCAAACTGAAGCCTCCCCAGGCTGGAAGGAGCTTGCACCGGGCTTTCTGGACTCCATCATTCTTGAACAAAACAGCTTGCATGGAATCTTCAAGGGTGGGACAAGATGGAGTTATTTTATAGGGAAGCAAGGAAGTCAGCTTGCATGTACTTGCTCAGAGTACTAGCTTGATCATAGTATCTCTGGAAACTTTTGTCTCAGTAAAAAGCCAGTTCAGTTTTTGCAAGATGGAAATTCCCTTGCACTGTCTGCCAGCACATGGTATATGAAGCTGCTGGTAGCCAATAGTCTGGTGAACCCCACAGCAAGGATGTGGCTGCGACAAACAGACAAAAGAAGAGGCAGATGGGAACAGACAGCATGTGATGCTCAGAACACCAGGAAGGCTGACTTTCAAGATTTAAAATAAATAAACAAATAAATAAATTGAAAGTATGAATGCAATGAAAGCAATACTTGATTCCAGTTGCAGAGCTGATATTTGAGAAGGGTGATCAGTTTAAAGAAAATGAAAGGAAAGCTCTTTTGGAAAGCTCTTTTCTATACAGTCAGCAAGACAGGGAAATAAATGAGACATTGATACTTGCAGAAACACTTGAAACACCTTAGAAGAGCAAATAGGAGCACAGGAGTATTGGGATTTGAAACAGAATTCAGTATCAGAATATATTAAAATAGTGACTTTTTTTTTTAACCCTAAAGGAAAAAGTGAAAATGGATCACAAGTTCAGAAATTATCATTATAGCCTGGCTGCCATCTCTATGTGTATTTTAGTATATTTGGGAGTATTAAGTCTTCCAACTTCAGAAGCTGGGTCATATATGGGAGTGCAACTACAGCATCCAGAGTAAGAATAAATCTAGCCTATATGAGTCTTCCAAATGACAAGGAGAAGCCCAACAAGAATGATCATGTTGCACATAAGGCCACAGACCCCATCTGGAGAAATCTGTAAGGCAAGACAGAGATACACCAAGCTTACAGAGTCTGAGGGAGACAGTCTGTGTTCCTGGAGACTGAGGAAAAATAGTGATCTTTCCTTAGAGAACAAGATTGAGGGAATGACAAACTGAACAGCATAATTTTAGTTATCCAGAGAAAGATCTGAAAATCATCAAATGGTTTATGTTTGGATTCCTAGAAGATGAAAAGAGCTGAAGACCAATTAACTCAATAGCAAATCATTTCATCCCTTCGCTTCATCAAAGATGAAGAATCAGGGAGAAGCAGAGATGTAATACATCTTTACTTTGGGAAGTTCTGTCCCAGTATTTTGCAAATTATCCTTATAAGAGAATTTGGGAAGGAGAAACAAAGCGCATACAAAACCAGCTGGAAAACTGAATAAAAGAGTAGCTGTTACAGAGACAGCATTGCATCGGAAGTTGGGTACCAAGTTGGACACTCAGCGACAGCACTATTCACTGTTTCAGTGACTGTAAAGATGAAATAAAGAGTCTGCTTGCTAAATTGGATTTGCTGCCAAATTTCCACAATGCTGAGAGACAAGCTGAAGCAGAGGTCTGAAATGATGTGGGAAAAACTCAGCAAACAAAGTGCAAAATGCCATGCTTGGATAGGAAAAAAATGTCTGGTTCAATACAAGATGTAATAATTTGGCAAGACTGTAGGTCTTTAGAAGACCTGGGGATTAGATGTGGTTATAGACTGAATCAACAGTGTCAGACAGTTGCAGAAAAAAAATAGATGTTTTATTGGGATGAATAGCCAGAATTGTTGTAAGGCATGAAGAATTGAGGAAGGTTAAAAGAAAGGTAGGAGTCTTGTCAGAGGAAGAAACTGAGAGGAAAAATAATAACTGTATCCAAACATCTAAAACTGCATAGAGGAAGAGAATCTGCTCTTTCGTCTGCTTCCTCCAAGTAGGATTGTGAGTACTGAAGGAAACTGAAGGACAACAGGTTTGAGGTCAGTTAGACATTAGGAAATGTTTTCTCAACAAAGGCCAGCAGACACTGAAATGGATTCTCTAGAAGGGCTGTGAAACCTCCAGAATGATGAGAGGCCAGAAGTAGATGGAGTTGATCCTGCCCTTAGCAAAGGAGATGGATACATGGTTTTACAGAAATGCTTTTTCAGCTTCATTTTACATTCCTCTGAAACCAGTGAAACAATGACGCAAAACAGTGGCAAAAGCAACTATCTAAGCTGTAGCGTTGCCGATATGGTGGGAGATAGCTACAAGCTCCAAACTGTGAAGCATAAAATCAAAGCCAGCAGTAGTAATGTGAAGATGAAAAGCGTACAGTCCTGGCAAGGTTCTCTAAAGGGCAGTACTGGTAGAACGTCAGGGCCTGCAGAGAGTGGTGCAGTGCACAGCTCTGACCCAGGCAGCACATGCAGCCCACCTCCTGCCTCAGTGCCTAAGGAGTATCTGAAAGTTCCCTGTCCTCAGTGTGCCCCAGCCTCCTTGCAGCCCATGCAACAATCCTGTCACTGAGGGATGTTTCTGCCCATTATCTTGTCACCTTTGCAGTTTCCCTCTGAATACAGACCTAGCTGAAATTCTAGCTCCTACCCCCTAGATATACAAGTTAAAGGTAACGTCTAATGAAGAACCCAGGGACAGAGCATGTCCCATTGCTGTTCACTGCATTTTGGAACATGCACACCATGGGTTGTGGACAAGTCCAATATATAATAAGTGTCATCTGCTGGCAAATTTGGATAGGGTATTGGGGGTAGGGGCATAAACGGTGTGGGATCATTGCAGCCAGCACATGTTCTCCAGCTCTTGATACTGTAATGCTGTTTGCTCTCCTAGCTCCTGTTGTGCCATGGCTGTAGATGGAACCAGCCTTGTGCTATCTTCACGCTGACATGAGATCGGGGTCTGGATCTGCAGGAAGGTACCAAGGAGGATGCTGAGCCAGCATAGGAGGAAGCAGCTCTGGGCAAGGCTATGCCTCCATTCAGAGCAGAATCCTCATTTCAGGGTAGGTGTAATATTACTACTTATTCAGTGAGAAATAAAACTTCTATTACAGTATGTAGTGGAAATGCCAAGTAGTGGAGATGCCTGAAACAGTGATTGAACACCTGGTGGGAAGGCAGGGCCAACCTAGGGGAGCTCAGGTGCATGCAATGTACCTGAGTGACCAGAAGGGGTGGATCCTGGCTCCACCCCTTCCCAGGCCTCATTTAAGGGTTGGCAGTGGAGGCAAGGGTATTTTTCTGAGATCTTTGCTTACTTGGGGCCTTCTGAAGGAAAGCAGCTTTTTTCCTTTATTCCTGTGCCTGTGGTTGTTGTGTTTGAGCAAGTCCTCACTTGCTGCAGCCTAGGACCTCACTGCTCTGCTGACTTTGCTGTGTTTTCTATTGCATTATGCAGTATTTATAGATCTGTGAGGCTGTTGTCTAATTCTGGAAGTTCTTATCTTCTGACCATGGTGGTAGGAGGAAGTTGCCCAGCACTCTGTAGTATGGGATCCTTGCAGCCTGTAATGTATGCATTACAGGTCAGATCTCGTAACATGGCTGGTGAGCTTTTTCTCAGTACTTACTGTGTTACCTGTGTAAGGACAACAGAGAGCCAAAAGAGTAGACAACTTTAGAGTGTGTGTGTGGGTGTGTATGTGGTTTCTACTTGCCTTATTATGTAAAAAAAAAAAAAAAACCCGAAGGCACAAACTAAGTAAATCTGTTCTATGTATCTTTGTTGGTGAGAACTCTGAAAGATATGAAAAAAAACTACTGCTCACTGAGTATCATTTTTTTTGTGCAATTACAGAGGTAGCAAAATCCAATCCTTTATTGGGCAAAAGTATTTGTGTGTGGATACTTCCTATCAAAGTGTCATTTAAATGAGAATTCTGATCTTTTGCTACTAGATATGAAAACTCAGCAGGACTTAGTTGAGGCTGCTTTTTTTCCACTGATGAGATGATGTGAAGTCCTGTAGAAAACAAGACAGTTGTGTATTATCTATGAGATAGTTGTACTCTTTGAGGGAAGACAAAAGCCTAGTTGTATATGCCTTATCAGCTCAGAGAGCTGAAGTATGGTGTCCATTAAGAGGACATTAAGCTGCAAAGCATTATTTCTATCATAACATGCATATATTACTGTTTTAATTTGGCAAAATAATTGTTTCCTTCCTGCCATTTTTCCAGGGACACAGCTGTAATTGGTCTGCCTGAGGATCCTTAAAATTCCCCACAGAATAAAAACACGTGCAAAGCACATGAAAAATGCTGTTAACGGTTTTCAAACCAGCCTAAGTTAGGCATAGCTTCCTTTTCCGGAGAAAGTAATCACTAGAGTATCCACCAGTGCCATAGATCTGATATTGCAGTAGATTTTTCCGCTTGAAGGTTGAAATGAGATGTAATTTTTAAGACCAAACTTGAAGAAACTTGTCAACCTCAGAGACAATTCTTGCAAGAGCCCTTGGGTGTGAACAAGAAAGCTCTAAGGAATGAAAACCATGTGCAATATTTCTGCTGTTCTAGCACGAAGTCCCCCTGGAATGGTTTTTCTGAATTTTCCATGCCAGAACTAGTACAGCAAACACTTGCTGAATTAAGATCTCCAATGGACCTGTGAAACCATAAACTTACAAAATGGGAAAAATATATGTATTTTTTTCAGCAGAGTTCTCCTAATGCCAGTTTGGTCATCTGTTATGTTAATATGTAATGGGCAAGATCTATAGCGTTGTCACAAACACACCTGGATATGTGGCTTTTGAAATACATTATAAGCCAATAAAAACTTAAAAAAGGAGAGTCAGGAAAAATTATTTAAACCTGCTTCGTAGGATATAAGGTAAGGAAGAGAAAAAATCGCATTTCAAAGCATTATCGCAATAAAAGGAACTCGGTGCAGGCAAGCTGGAGGGTGTTTTATTTGCGTTCTTGGAGATATAAGAGCTAATCAAGTCTGAAATCTGTAAGACTCTATCAGTAAACTAGACAGTAGGAAGGGAAAGCAAGTGAGGTCCTCAAAGGTACCCTGAGGCTTTATTCTAATAAAATAGTACCCAGAAAAATTCTATGGAAATCTTTCTCTATGAAGAGAGAGAAATGAACAACAACATTTTGGAGTGCCATTGAATTGGCTTATTAATGAACTAGAAGAACCTAAGCACATTGAAAAACCTAGGGAAATAATCTCAGATTATGTCTATTTCTGTATCTATAACTCTTTTGAGATATAGAATTAAGAATTCAGCCAACTACTTTCCATACTGAACATATAAAATTGTCTGGTTTTGGCCGGGCTAGTGGGATGGGTGTGTCTGGCATGGCTGCTTGGAAGCTTTTGTTATTTGGTGAGCATGCAGCGTGATCTCAGGTGAGAACAAAGGAAGAACAAGATTAGCATTGCCCCTATAGCAGCAGATCTAAATAAACCATTGTGAACAAACAAGGCCCTGGAGGTGCCTGTCTTTGGGATGGGAATTTCAAGTTCTGGTCTACAGATGCCATTAATCTGCAAAGATAAGATTAAAGACTGCAATCATCAGGTGCCAGCTGCTGGGAAGAGAGCTCCTCTGGCAGAGGGAAGGACCACCTAGCAATAAGATGATGCTGAGACTTCTTACAGCTCTGATCAGGCTGTCCCGTGGTAGCAGGATCATGCTGACATCTGGACACTCACGATAGCTTTAGACCTGGAGAGCTAGACTCAGCCATCTGTCCTCTCACAGCACACACGGTTTCAAGCCACTTTCAATTTGTCTTTACTTTCTTGGCAAATACAAAATACTAAAACAAGCCTTGACGTTGTTCTCCATCAACACTTTTATGTATACTGCTCTGACTCTCTAACTCTGCTCTTGCTATACCAGACTGGCTAATTAACTTCATTACTAGCAGCCTGTCTGGGAATGAAGTTGGACACTGTTGTACTGTGCAGTATGTCAGGCGCTCAGATATATAGCATTCTTGTTTCACTTGATCTAAATTACTTTCATTTTGGGAATGGGGCTTAAAATGGCCAAACCACAGAGTTCAGTAGTGGTGAGAAGGTACAGGAGGACTGAGGAGATGCTGGGCCACACTTAGCAATAATGACTTCAGTGCCATTTGGCCTTGGCTTGAGTATCCCCATTTGGAGTACTGTGTACAGATCTGGGCCTCCAGTAAAGGAAAGATGCAAAGCTGTTAGAGTGGGTCTGGAGGAAGCCATGAAGATAATCAGAGGGCTGGAGCAGCTCTCCTATGCAGAAAGGTTGAGGGAGTTGGGCTTGTTTAGCTTGGAGGAGAGAAGGCTCTGAGGAGACCTCATTACAGCCTTCCAGTACTTGAAAGGAGCTTACCAGTAGGAAGGGGACAGGCTCTTTACATGGTCTAATAGTGATAGGACGAGGGGGAACGACTTTAAACTAAAAGAGAGGAGATTTGGGTTGTTAGGGAGAAATTCTTTGCTCAGAAGGTGGTGAAACAGGTTGCCCAGAGAGGTTGTGGATCTCTGGAAGTGTTCAAGGCCAGGTTGGATGGATTCCTGGGCAGCCTGATCTGGTGGGTGGCAGCCATGCCCACGGCAGGGGGTTGGAACCCAAGCCATTCTGTGGTCCCATGCAACTCTGTGGAGAGGAGGAGCTGGATGCAGAATGTGCATATTAAACTCCAGCACAGTCCTTAGCTTTGCTCAGGAGATCAGGCAAGATCAGTAAGAGGAGTGGCCAGCAGGGACAGGGAGGTGATTGTTCCCCTCTACTCTGCTCTTGTGAGGCCCCATCTGGAGTACTGTGTCCAGGTCTGGAGCCCCCAG
>JAOWBP010001760.1:38112544-38129044 GCA_028571105.1 Tragopan temminckii | reverse complement strand
GTTGGAATGTTGGAAATAAAAGATTGTTTTTGTTTTGGGATAATATTTTTGGACTCCAACAGTTTTCCCCATGACTCTTGGCAAGAAGACTTAAACAAGATGAGAGAGCTCCAGATGAGTGAGCCTGTAAAGAATTGCTGTTCTTTGTTCAATGGAGGCTAATTAATTAGTATGTTGGAATGATCATGGTGGATCAACTTCTCAGTTCCAGACATCAAGTCTGGATAATGCAGAAGAGTGTTGTACACAGGTCCTCGTTTTGAGGACTCTTGGATGATATGGAAACAATCCTGAACATATTGGGACCACTTTCAATGTACTTGTGTTTTTCACAGCAGATGTCTGAATGTTTATAACATGCATATATTTATGATGCACATAAACATCCTCAGCTTATGAAAGAAAAGCTCTCTCACATAAAGTGTCAGCTTGTGCTACTCTGGCAGTTCTCTTTGGGAACTTGACACATTACCTTCTGTGTCAGAGGGCATGCTCTCTTGCATTGAATGAACTACCTTTAAATGATCCTCCTGAGTATAATGCCAGCTTAAAGAAATGTCATCCAACAAAAAATGTGGATTCTAGACCCTAACCAATAAAACTAGACTTCAGAACCTTCACAAGGATGAAAAGGAGAGGAAGATGAGGGAAAAAAAAAAATTGGTAGATGAAAAGGTAAATTCCAAGAATATTTGGTAAATAAAGAAAAATAAAGCCCACATCTGGCTTTGAACTAAAACTTAAGGAGTTCTGGCAAGCAAACCTTCTACACTTTCAGTATTGACTCTTGCAGGTAATAAGAGGAAAATGTTCACCCTTTTAACTGAGCTTTTTGGATGGTGATGGTTCATATAATTGGAACTAGCAGCTCAGTTGTCCTTTAGATATGTAAGAGTCAAATCTGTAGGGCTTCCTTCATGCTACTGTGGGCCAAGAGGTGCTAGCACTGTGATGGATCATGTCGGTGCTGGGAGGCAGACTGGAAGCTAGGACAGGAAATTTGCCCCTCACAGGGTCCCAGCTGATCCACCTCCCCACATGATGGAAGAAGAAAATGGAACTGTTAAGAGTGCAGTCTGGGAATAACTGTGCTCAGGACTGGACCTCAAGGAGATGCTGGCTGCCTCTTGTCTCTGCTGGCTTCAGCCTTCAGACTCCCTGACATGGAGAAGCATTGCAGACACAGAGGAATGTGGTGCAGTAGATACCTCTCATACCCACTGAAAGTATTAGCACAGAGCTTAGGTGAAGGAGTTGAAATCTCCTCACACTAGAAAGTGCAAAGCTTGAAACACCAGTGTGGAGTCATGCAGTGTGAAAATTGCAGTGCACAGCTGGTAAATGTGCATTGTATGTAAGCATTAAAATATGGAGTTATTAAATTGGACAGGAAAGACAGGGATCATGCAGGATAAAATTAATGTCTCCTTTAAGTTAGAATGAATGGGGTGCATCTGTGCATTGAATGACTGGAAATGACCTTATTAAGTAGCCTAGTCAAGCTAACATTACTATTTGAAGCCTTTTTTGCTACACATCTTTTTGTTTACTGTTGTTTTTAACTGTGCAACTTTTATCTTAATTTTCTCGTTAATCTTAAAAATCAAAGGAGAAATGGGGCTTTAACATTCTCATTATTGCATCACATTCAACAAACAGGAGAAAGTGGTGGGCACCTGTAATAGGATCTAGTTCATAGTGAGTCTCTCCATATGCACCATGCTTTTTAAGGTCCCATTATAGCTCATGGACCTGAAATGGCAATCAGCACCTTGATAACATTTCAGCTAACAAGCAGCAGGCTTCAGTTGTCAAAACACAAATATCTTCTAATGCCATCAGAGATGCTATGAGGCAGGTGAGAAAACTGTACAGGGCTCATAGATACAGTGCAGAGCTACAGGAGACCCACACTGTGATAGAGTGGCACAGGGGGGTGCAGATGAGATGCAGAAGGAAACATAAAGTGACACAAGTTTAGGCAATCTTAAATGTCCATTTACTAGCTAACATCTGCACCTACAGAAGAAAATCTCCACACATGATGTACCTCCATTAAATTAGGTAGTTTTCAGATACTTGTGAATCCAGATATTTCTAGCAGGCTGTGTTCAGAGCGTGCAGCCTCTGAATTGATGTTGCATATAGATATTTGAAAGCAGAGTTGGAATGAAAAAGTTTTTATATTGGGCTGACTGGTTTTAATTCCTCAAAAAAAAAATTAGACTGAGGCTCTTTAGTGGCATGAAATCCCAAAATAAGAAATTACTAATGCCTGAAAGTATTTTATAGTCTTTTCCTACTTCTGTGTCCTTTCCAGCCACCTACTGTTGGAGAGAGGCATGTGACAGTCCATCTGAGTAGGTGGATTCTGGGTCTCATCCAGTATGTTTACTCATATTTTTCTTTCAGAATTTAATTAGGGAATTTTCATATTAACTTCAGACATTTCAAAGTTCAGTGGTTTGAAACTGATGAAGGCACCCAACCCTCCTTCTATAGCCAGTGGGCATCCAGATATTCTAAGGCAAGAAGAACTGCACATGAAGGAGATTTTTCTCCCCAGTAGACTTAAGGTGACTGACTTGGGTTTGGGTAATCAGCTTCAGGTATATAAGGGAGGGGACGAGACTCCCACTCATCCTATTGCATGGCCTAGAGAGTGGTCTGGATGACTCTGAGGAGTGGGTTTCAAGTGCTTACAGCTTCCACACACATCACTCAGAGCTCTTGGCACCCAATAAAAAGAATAAAGAGTACGTTTGATTCAAAGCCTTTCCTTCCCACCCCCATTCACTTGCCTTTTGATTTTGACTTTTCCTGCCAGGATCTGAATAATCTACAACATACTGACTGGCATGGTTCCCTCCAGCTGAAAGACAAATGGGAGGGAGAGGAGAGATCAGCTTTTGTTCTAGCCAGCAGGCTTGTTTTAAACAAAATCACCTCACTGGTCCCTTGTTTCAGCAACACTCCTGCAAACTGCTGAGTGTGCAGGCAGAGCAATGCAACCGTGTGTGATGCCGAAGCCAGCCAAGTTATGGTAAGTGATGACATTAACTAGTAACAGTATCAATGATGCACTGTTCCCCCTCCTATCTCATTGCTTGGAAAGCAGTATGCTGCAAGCTGGACTGCAGTGAGTCCAACAGGGCTACATGGGTTTCCATGTCGTTAGCACCTCCATATATGCTAACTGCAAGTCAGTGGGATTGTTCACGTGCTTAAAAATGTGTTTAAGATCCGACAGTCCTTCCTTGCCCATATGAGGCCCTGGATGCTGCTCAGGGCTGCGCAACTTCTGAACTCTGAAGACCTACCTCATGGCTGTGCAAGTTGATGGTGCTCAGCTATACTGTCCAGGCCCTTCCTTGGACAAAACATCCCAGCTCTGCAGTGTTAGCGTGTTTCCAGAGCCCTTGCGCAGATTGTTCAGTGATCCACTGCTCCAGTGTTCAACTCAAGCAGTCCATGAATTAGTTTTCCTACAGTCTGTTGAGGCAGCCTTCTAGGAGGAGTGGAGGAACCTCTCTGCCCACACCCAGCAAGGTGATGTGGTGTGGACTCAGGGACAAACACACCTACTCAAGTAATGCTGAAGAACCCCAGGTTCTCAGGGTTTAGCCCATTGTAAGGCAGGCCTTCAAATACAAGCGCAAAGTGTTTGCTGGATTTCTTTGACATCCCTTACTGCTGTGAAACGCTGTAGCTCCAACAAAAGCTACAGAGGTTTATCAGCTGAAAGTTCAACTGTCTAAACCAGACCTCATGAAGTAGATAACAGCTTAATCAGTGCAAATCATGATAGTTCTATGATTCTACTGGCACTTTAAATGTCAATAGCTAAAATAGGGTTTGCTTCATCAGGAAAAGTCAAAAGCTGGTTTCTTGTCCCTAAGTTAAAGGCATTACTTTTGTTGGTGCATAAATAATAAAAAAGGAATGTCTGTCTTTCTAGTTGATCAACATTTCTTAGAGGTGATATAAGAAAAAATGCTCGGTTCCAGAAAGCAGCTTAAATAGCACATGAAGCAAGATAAAATCTGAAGTGTGGGGCCATATGAAATCTGCACGCAAAGATTCTTTTAGGCAGCAGCCTTCTCAGATTGTGCATCATTTTGATTGAAGGGTTGAACAAAGGAAATAGAAAATGAGCTACCTATAAATATTTTTAAAGCTATTTTTTATATCTAATATTTAAGATAATAGCAATTCACAAAACCTTACTTTTCTGGGTATCACTGTTAATATTCAATCATCATATTTACCTACAAAGGTCACCTACTGTTCATATTTTTGTTTCGGGAAAAATGTTCAAATATAACTGCCCTACATACATTTGCCGCCTTTTCTGCATGTAACAGGGTGTGCCAGTTGATTTTTTGACCGAGAAGTAAAAGAAGGCAAGCAGAATCCAAAGGGATAATCTGCCTACTCTGCTCAACCCATCTGGATCACATCAGCTTTTTTTTTTTTTCTCTCACATAAGGATATAGGAGAGAGGCAAAGGGAAAACCTGATGAATGACTCCCTCAGACTAGCTGGCCACTTTCATAAACTTTGGGCTCACTTAATAAAATATGGCCCTAACACCCTTCTAACCTCTCCATGCTGCATGATTTTCGACTCAACGTACTTAAAAGTCTATTTAGCATTTAGGATGCCTAATTAAGCATGTGAGCAAAGTGTCCCTGAGGATTTCATCACACAAAATGCAACTAGCAACCTTTAATGAATACTTACTGACTTAGCTCAGCTGCTTAAAAGTTATGTTTAACAATCATTTAAATAATCCTCTTGATTATTCAGGACCTTTACAGCAATGAGATCATTGATGAGAACAACACATGAAATCGCTGTCCTATTTGTTTCTGGCTGAACATTTGTCCTCTCGCAGACAGAGAACAGAATGACCATCCACTCTATCGCCCTACCCTTGAGTAGGAAGAACTGCGTAATTGCTGACTGCTTCTTGTGTAACTTCTTCCTACATTGATGGAAAATGCATGGACTCACCAGGAAATCTGTTCTATCTGCTTCACTGTCCATAATGCTGCAAAGTTCTTTCTAATGTCTTTTCCTAGTTAAGTACTGAACAGTTCAGTCAAGAGATAGGCTCAGTTTCTCTTGAGCCATTTCAAGAATCCCTAGAGTAAACCTTCTGGTGATTTCTTCTATGAAAAAGCTACAGTTTTTAGTTTTCATTTTATACTAATACCAGAACTAGAATTAACAAAATGGTGGGAGAACAGTTGTGTTACATATTTTTTGGAACAAGATAAGAATGATCAGCTTTGACAAGTCTGCTTCTGTAAGATGTTGTGCCACTAAGCCAAAGGAGAATGAAGCACAGCAGAAAGGAAGGAATCACACTTGAAGCTGCTAATCTGGAAAGATCTCCACACCTCTGAGGTTTGCTATGGTCACTGCAGAGATACAAAAGAACAAGTAGATATTTGATTGAACAGATGACAGTCTAAAGCTTTAAAACATTGTTCCCTAGCTCTGGTCTCGTGAGAGCAAAAGAGATGGTCCTCCTTATCACAGGATTCCTCAGGAATGGAGATGCTGTCTAAGTTAAAGAGGTTTTGTCCAAGATGTTTCCAAGCAGCAAGAATGAAAAATAGCCTGTGCTGCATGTTTTCACAAGAGTTAATAAAGCTGTGTATTTCTGGTCTGTTTTTCCCTTGTTATCCAGTACTAAGCCCTAACAAGCACAAAATCAAAGCTCACCATTCAGGAGATAGGAAACTTGAATATGCTTGCTGACCTGCCAGCTCAAGCTCTTCTGAGGAAAGGCAGTGTCCTTTACAGGCAGCTTGCTCCTCTACTGCTTCTTCCAGATTTTTACTGCCTGTCTGCCCATACTCTGTGGAGTAACAACAGGACTTTCATTCCACAGGTTCCTTAAATCACTTCCTTCCCATGGTCACCTCTATCTCGGCTCATCACCTTCCAGAGGACACAGAATTAGGTTCACTCTTGTACTTTCTTCCCTGCCTGTGTCTCCTCAGAGCCTTGCAGCTGTGATTATGGATTCCCACTCACTGATCAGTATATGCCTCCAGAACTGCAGCATA
Source organism: Tragopan temminckii (assembly GCA_028571105.1). Classification (NCBI taxonomy): domain Eukaryota; kingdom Metazoa; phylum Chordata; class Aves; order Galliformes; family Phasianidae; genus Tragopan; species Tragopan temminckii. The sequence continues at coordinate 38,122,964 of JAOWBP010001760.1, read as the reverse complement.
TGGGAAAACCTGTGCCTCTCTTTTCTCCATCATGTAGTGCCATGTGAAATGCATAGTTCCTCGTATAATTGAGGAGTGAGATGTGTCTCAAGGATGGATCAAAGCTTAGGGAAATCTGTTGTTTTGTGAATGGCAATTATTGGCACATATGTCTTTGCTCACAGTGCCCCAAATTTGAGTCTTCTGTGTCAACAGAAGACAACATACAAAGAGATATTTTCACAAAGCAATTTTTTTTTTTTAGTCCTGAATAGTCTGGAGAGAAATTACTACTCAGAATACTTTCTTTTCAATCCATACACAGGTTAATACAGGATTTTGAAGGACATTTTGAAGCTAAGATGACCTGCATATAACCCATACCATAGGATTTATTTAAGGTAACATGTAAATGAGTCACAAATGTAGCACCTACCAGTGAAATACCTTTTGAAATCAGTTTGTAAGATTTACTCTTGTCCTTTCCAAACATAGATTGGAATCTATGGATATCCCTCTGCATAAAGATGTGGAAGATGGCAGATGTGTCAGCAGGCATTTACTAGTTCCCTCTGTTAGTGCTGGGAGCCACTTTAGTTTCTGGCCAGCTCTGGGCCAGAAAGAAAAAAGGTTGCACAGCACTATTTCCCATCACCTCTGAATAAATCTCTCCTTTGCCACGTCAGCCTTAAGCCTAGCCTGATGGGTGCTGATCCTGAAGTGTTTCTGACAAGAAAAGCTGGTTTGCTTTAATATGTGCTTGAATTGCTGGGCTGCTTGTTACAGTTAATTCCACGTGTCTATCTATAAGGTAGAGTAGTCTGTGGTGCAGCTCCCTTCACACTAGCGTCTAACACTCCCAGCAGAACACTTTCCAGAATATTTTAAAGTATAAAGGTACAGGTGACAGCCCCTCATATGGATGAACTTACTGATGCATAATATTTTTATAGAAAGAGAAAGGTATAATCTGTAGCAATTTAGAGATCATGGAGTCATAGAATCACCAAGGTTGGAAAAGACCTCCAAGACCATCCAGTCCAACCATCCATCTACCACAGATATTTCCCACTAAACCACATCCTTCAGTACAACATCTAAATGTTTCTTGAACAACTCCAGAGACGGTGACTTCATCACCTCCCTAGGCAGCCCATTCCAGCTCCTGACCCCTCTTTTGGAGAAGAAATTTTTCCTAACATCCAACCTGAATCTCCCCTGGTGCAACTTGAGGCCATTCCCTCTTGTCCTTCTCTAGTTATATGGGAGAGGAGGCTGACCTCCACCTCACCGCAACCTAGTTTCAGGTAATTATAGAGAGCTATAAGGTCTGCCCTGAGCTTCCTCTTCTCCAGACTGAACAATCCCAGTTCCCTCAACCGCTCCTAATAAGACTTATGCCACACCATTATCTTTACCCCTACAGCTACATAGACTGTACAAGCTCAAGTCTCACATTGCAGCTGCTCTCTTTCTTTTATTTTACAAATGTCAGCTGGTTCTGTATCACTTGGAGACTTCCTAAGTCTCTCTTAGACAGGTTACCTAATCTTTCTATTTTTTCTCCCTAAGTCTGTCATTGGGCAGAAACTTTATTTGTTGCTACACAGCCAAAATAATCCATTTTCAGATGCCTTCTTTTAGGGAGTGGAGACAAGCCACCCTCCAGCAGAAAAACATGGAGCCAGGCAAGCACCAAAGCTCTGCATGAAGCAGACCTCCTATCCCTTGGGAGGGGATGCTGGCCGTGGTTCTCTCATAGTGCACTGATAACTTTTGCCAACACTGGTATGGAAACTTTTCTCCTTCTTTCCTCTTGATGAATGTGCTACTGTGCCAAAACCGAAGTTAAGAACATGCTTCTGCCAATGTACTCTGTAAATCTATTTCAAAAATAGTCATCTTGGTCAAAAGACATTTCAGTACTTTGGTTCAAATGCAGATGATCTCATGGGAGAATTACAACAAAATACAAGCATTTATTAAAGACAGAAGACCTGGAAATCAGTTAAAAACACAAAACTCTGGAAAATGTATTTATATACATTCATTCAATGTACATATTTTGTAATTGTTCCCAAATCCCCATTCCCTTGCTCAGACATCATTCAGAATCTGATGTTATCCCACCTCTATTTAATATAGCAGGGGTCAAATAACAAAAAACTGTATTCTTCCAGAGATTACATGGAAACAGGTTTCAGTTTATGGTAACAAGAAAATTAAAAAATGATGATAACAAATAGCTCAACCTCTGATACTTCATATTAGTCTTGGCAAGTGTTGTAAGTTGCATTTTACTATCAATAACAGTAATGGATTTTGAGACCATAACTAACTGCACTAGAACTTCTTGGGATATGGGATGTGCAGGTTTAATATCAGGATTGCTTGGTGTTCACTTTAAAAGAAGACTAGATCTAGTCATGTAAGAAAACTTTGGCTTTAAAGAGATTTCTTGTTAAAAGAAGTACAAAATTTGCCCCAATAAAAACAATGCAAGTTTATCACTTTTAAAGGCTTGGGGTTGATTTTTTTCTTTTCTTTTGTTTGTTTTTTGCTTTGTTTTGCTTACTCACCCACTTGAGTATGCAAAAATAGGAGACAAAGTAGCATAAAATTTTTGAAAAATCAAATATGGGTGCAATATTCACTCTAATCAGAACTATTTTTCTCCCACTCTTAAAAGAACTATTGGTAAAAGGAATATAAGTTGCTATGTTCTCTTCTTGTTTCCACATTTTTGAATGCTTTTGCTACTGGTTTGTCTATGAGGGGGAAAAAAAAAGAAAAAGAAGAAAATAGTCTCTCCAAAATAAAAATAGCAAATACCATTTTATTGTCATTATCTCTGGCTTTATTCTGACAAAGAAAGTCCCTTTTTTTCTCATTGGTTTTATAAACAAAGCTATTTTATTAAGCTCAGTGCTCAGTTCAGAAGGAAATAGCTATAGATGTTGCATGTAGTAATGTGGGATTATACAAAAATTCTTCAGGAGTGAAACATTAGGAAGCTGCAGCCTCACGCAAAGATGCCTTAAGTTTGTCGTGCGTAGTGGCTTCAGAGATGCTTGTGAATTCCAAGTTGAGAGTCTTGCTCAGAGAGAGCAAGAGAGCAGAGAGATCAGATGTGTCGGCAAAAGCGTGTGAGAAAGGATACACTCCATTTTCCACATCTTACTGTTGCTTGAACAGTCACAAGTTTTTATAGCAGCCTTTGGACTTTTCTCTGTGACAATGACACATTAACACATATAGGTGCATGACAGATTTTTCCAGCATTCCTGGGATGTTGCTGTTCAAAGATAAATGTGCTGCAAGTACTGGAAATAATACTGACCCAACAAGGGTGGCCATTTCCCATTGTAAATGAAAATGTTTTCTCTTTGACATAAATACCATCCCAAAGTCTTTTGAAATCTCAGATTCTTCTCAGACCACTTGTAAGAATGAAAGATCATTTATGCCTTTGCACTACTCATTAAGATTTTGCACAGACAATAAAATTTTATGCCTTAGCTTAGGAATTGCTGTAGCCATGCAGATTTCCACCCACCAAACTACAGCTTGCACACTAGTTCACCAATCCTTTTGAAGGAGAAAAAACACAGTTCCACTTTTTATTTCTAATCAGTCAGCTGCCCACAATATCTTTGCACTGAGAACAATCATACAGGACTCCTTGATCTAATGGGATCTGGTGTGCTCAATAGACCTGATGATCTCTGAATTTGTCAGTTGTCATTCTTCACCGATAACTCTCCAAGTCCAAAATCCCTTTGATAGATCGATAAATCTCTTGTTCCCATTATACTCATGTAACCAGAAGGATGTAAAGGTTTCTGTGAACATATGAAAAAAACATCCAGAATGCTTACCAGGATTCTGGTAATCATGTTTACTGGTAAAAGAGAGTATGTGGCAGAGCTATCATCACTTCTTCATAACTGGAATGCATCACAAGCAGTGACAGCAACAAAGCTGTGAAATGGTGTAAGTGAAGCCTGGGGTGAGGGTAGATTTTTAGTTTGATCATCTATACCTCCAGAACTCAGACACACAACAAGCTATATAATTGTAAAGGATCATAACTCTGGATTGAGAAAGATTAGGAAACCTAATCACAGGCTGAGGAAATGAATACCTGGGAATCGCTTTGAAAAGATTTTTTTCTCCCTAAGGGTAAGGGCGTGCTGCCTGCAGAAGAGGAAGGATTTCTCCCCCTTAACACCTGGGTTCCATTCAAATGATCACTGCAATAAATATTGTGGAAAATGATAAATTATACCTACTTGAACTGTGTGTCTTAAGCAGCTGACACTTGCAATGCACGATGAAATCCCCTATGTGAAAGTTGTACATTATGTATGAAAAGAATCATACCGTTTCCTAATTTCATTCCAGAGAAAAGCTCCTGCTACCCGGAGTTGCAGTGTATGTGCTGCAAAATATAGATCATTTTCTTTCCTGGTGTACAGAATTTTAAATAATAATGTTTGTGAAAAGAGCACTCTGTTCTCTCTGAATCTTTGAAGCAGATCTAGGGAGACATCTTCCTCTCTAGTAGAGAAAGCACAAATTCTAAAAGGCATATATATATACCTACAGACTGCTCCCAGGATTTCTAATCAATTAGATCAATGAAAATGTAGATAGGGGTATCTAGTATTGTATGAGAGAGAAAAAATACAATCAGACAATGTTTTTATGATAGCGTTGTTACTACATGAGAGATAGATGAATTAGTTTGTTTTTGTTTCTGACAAAATTAAAACTCTTACTACCAGCAGGAGGGAGGACAAAAATATTATTAATATAACATTGCCCAGGTTGGATGGGGCCCTGGGCAGCCTGGTGTAGTATTAGATATGGAGGCTGGTGGCCCTGCATGCAGCAGAGGGGTTGGAGCTTGATGATCCCTGAGGTCCCTTCCAACCCGAGCCATTCTATGATTCTATTATATAAATAGAATAATAAATATTATAATTTATATTATTATATATTATATTATATAAATAACATGCTGGTTAATGTAAGTTAGCTGCTGTCATTATTCTGAAGTTCACTAAAACAAACTGAAATAAATGACCTTACAAGTAGGCTATAGAGCTAGGAAATGCTCACGTTGTTTCTATAATAAAGGTTTGAGATTCCCCAAACTGGGAAGCCTAGAGGGTACGAGCATCATCTGACGTGTGAATAAAGACACCATGGCCCTGCTGTGGATGTCTCCATTCCCTGCAGCATCATATGAGGGAGCACTCTTCCTCTCCCATCTTCTCAACCTGAATGTGAGAGCTCAGAGGTGGCACAGGAGTGCAGTGGCAACTGACACACAGCCCCTTCACCTTCCTTTTGTCCTTGGATGAGGCAAGAGTGGTTGCAGGATCTTGAATCTCTACCATGTGTCTTCCTGGCTTTCCAGATGGGACCATCAGGGAAACTCCCTCGGAAAAGTGGCACATGTGCAGCAATGACACTATTGAGCATTTTCTGGGGTTGCTGAAAGAAATGTATGATGAGCTCTTACAAAGGGACTGGCTTGCTATGTAGTCACAGCACTTAGCTGTTGTAAGTTGGTTCCTGGCAGAGGGGAAAGGCTTATCTCGGTACATGCATCATGCCAAGTGTGGGCTCAGCTCCACCTTTCTATGTAATCCAGCTAAAGCCTATTTCACATGCTCTCAGTGGAGGCTCCAGACCCCAAGTGGCCAATCCCTTTGCCTTGCAGGCAAGAGAGAAGGAGATGAGGATGGGGATCACAGACAAGGGAATGGAGTGGAGTTCCTTTGTTTACAGCTGTTCCGTATCACTGTTGTTTTGCAGACCTCCTCCAGATGGACTCTCATAATACAGAGTGAGGCATAGGGGTTAAACCCAGCAGAGGTGGTCCTGGCTGTCAATCCTGTTTCAGCACCAGACATCAGCTAGCTGAGTGCAGAATGCAGCCATCATTTCTGCATCTGCATCTCTCTGTGGTCCAAGACACGGCTTTCTGTGAGTAACCCACTGGTAGGAGTGCGTACCCTCCAGATGCTGACTGCCACTGCTCATCTCCAGGGTCTACAAAGCCTAACAGCAGCAACCTGAGCAGCAATGCAGATAGCCATTTCCTTGCTATTGGCGTTAGCTGAAATTCCCTAAGCCAGGGAATCCCACAGCCTTCCAAGTGCTGAAAGCCACAGAAAAACTTTGAGGCACCTGTACATCATCAGAGAAAATGCCTGTGGCACCCAAAAAATAGAGTCATGTCTGGCATAAAATGAATTGGACCTAACATTGAAGATGAAGGCTGACAGGAAGTTTACATGGGCTCTGACACTCTTTTTTTGTAGTCTGTTCCAAAGATTTCTCTAGTGTCTGCTAAGAACAGAACACCTGGCCTGTGCTGTTATCAGATTCAGCAATAAATAATACTGCTACATGGCAAAGGTACACAGGAGCATAAAGCTGTTTTTGACCCAGACTGGGAAGAAGAACAAATGCTTTCACAAAGCAGAACACAATCGTAGCTTCCATCTCCTTATCATACTCTCTTCTCTCAGTGCCTAAGGAGTTATCCCATCAAAAGTACTTTTGCAAAATGTTTTCAACATCAAGCCAGTATCTGGATATAAAATAAAAAAAACTGTCATTAAAACTTTTAAACCAGGTCTCGTCTATAGGTTTACCTGACTACGAGAACAGGGTCTGCCTTCTACTTCATAAGTTTTAAGCACATTTTTTTCAGATATTTAACAGAAAAATGTAGAGCATTTGAACGCTAGCAAACCACTTGGCACCATGGACATTTGGGTGCAGTGCAAAAGCACCTGAACAAAGGAAATGCTTTTCAGAAAAGAAAAACCTTTTTTGGTCAAAAATGCTGTTTTGCTAAAAACCAAACTGCTTTGCAGATACATGTGGGCACTGACCAACCTTGTCTTGAGTGTAGAACAGAATTTTTGCTGGAGAAAACTGTAACCCCAGAATAGCTGATAATTGCCACATACTATCCTGCCTGGCCAGAGCAGATAGGAGCTTGGAGCAGACCAGACCTCATTTCTTGGGGTCCTGGTAAGGAAAGCAATCACGTGGGAAATTTTTTTCTGCTCTCTGGTAGTTTTTTTATTAAAAATTCCAAGCAGACTTGTGTTTTCAGCTTTTTTTCTTTTTTCTTTTTTTTTTAAGCTACAAAAAGTAATTAAAGATTAAAGCCTCTTAGGTTTTCCCGAAGCAGTTATTCTCACTGCACTTCATGAGATTTTGTTTGTAGGGCAGGTCCCAGTTTCTCACTACCATCAGTAACTGGGACAGCAAGGTCTTAGCATGTTCACACTTGCTTACAGCAGCCATTTGAAGCAGCAAACTGCACCTCCAGACATCGAGTAAGACCCTTGTAATTCCCTTCGCAAACATACACACTGCTGCCACTGCTGGAGGCACGTTTCCAGTCCCAGCATGACTGTCATCTTCATTTATCTCATATGCCTTGATCAAGTTACTCTTTGATAGCCCGCGGGGGAAATGGGGCCTTAGCTACTAACTGTCAGGCTGTTGACAGCAAAACACAATATATTTCCTTTGGGTTTGTGGTATTTTGGTTAGGTTCTGCTTCACTTTCACATATCAAAGAGCCAGCCTTGACCATGACATTCCAGCAATTCAGTATGATAAACACCTGCTGTGGGAGATGGCCTCCCACTGAGGATGAGATTGCCCCATTAGGTCTGGGGAGGACGCTCTATCTCATTCCTCTCCTGGCAAAACAAGAAAGCAAGAACATTTAGAGATGGAAGAGGAAGAGTTGTAGTCAAATTTTTAAAAACTTGTCTATCGTTTCATTTTGAAATGGCAAAATTATTTCGAAAATAAAATACATGCTCACCTGTCAGTCAAGATGTCATCCCCCAGACTTCTGAGCGGTTCTGGCATTGAGGTGTGCAAATAATGACACCACATTCTGATGTGAAGCTGTGGAGTAGAATGTGCAGACTTTGGCCTGATGCACATGGTGATACTGCTGAAGGTCAAGAGGTCTGTCTGAACAATGCTGCTGGCCCTATGCTTGTCTACAGGAATTGCAGTGTAGTTGCATTTCTCTTAGACATTTCTCTTTTTTCCTTCTCGAACTATACTAAAAGGTACTACTTTGTCTACCATGCTTTAAGAGTATCTATATGGACAATTACTGTGACATTCACATACCCAGTCCTTTGCATGCCTTTTCCTCACTAGACTGGCTGTTGATAAAAGATTTGTCTCATTCATTTTTCCAAGCAACTGCATTCACTGCACAGTGAAATAAATGATGAATAACCTGGTTAATCTGTTGCTGCCGTAGTTATAATCACTGTTTTTATTACCATTATTGTGATTATTTTTTGTTTAACAAAGTTTTGCCAAGCAATAAGAAAGTTTCCTTGTTTCAGGCATTGATATATGTCTCATAGAAGCACTGTCTAAACAGATGATGTAGAAGAGGAGAACTAAAGAAATGAGTTTAATGCAGAGACAGATTTGATGGTGTGATGGCAGCTGGCGTCATATCAAGTGTGCAGTGTGATAGCTGTCAGGGTTCTGGAAGGAAGGCAGGGATACATGAAAGGGGTTGGAAGGAAGGAGAGGTGATGGGAGAGGGAAGTCACTTAGGTTTGCATTGGTGGGCTCTTACTCATACAGTCCCTCTTTCCAAGGTGATGAATGCCAATTTTATTGTGAGAAAAAGTAGAAAACTCTCCAAGCAAAACCAATAAAAATAAAATTAGTCAAACAATAGTGTCAGCACAGATAAACCTAAAGACTTTGTAAGAGAAAATGAGCATTGCTAAAAATAAGCTCAGATCATTATATGTCACCCATTCCTCAACTGGCAGCATAGCTACAGTGGGCTGACTACTGAGATGCTGTGTTACAGAAATTACTGGGAGCATCTGGAAATACCATCTGCTTGCATTTATTAGCTGATTCTTTTGTCTGGGTTCATTATCACAGATGCTTTATACAGAAGTGGTGTTCCAAAAATATTTTTGTGTAGTAAGCCTCACCATTTCCTCATGGCTTATCTTCATAGCATTTGGCTGTGCACATTCACTCCCTGATCCTCCTGGGATAGGCTCGGTGACAGTCACTGGAATTCTGGGCCATCAGTTAGCAGGCAAATGTATTTTTTTCCTAAGAGACAGGAATCTGATCTTTTGACAGTGGATTCTTCATTACCAAAATAGTGCATCAAGGTCCAATGGATCAGGTAAAAACCTAACCAAATGCATGTCAGCAACATCTCAAGACATTTTAACGTGCATGCTTATTCTGTAGCCTATTACTTCATTAGGGCTATCCAATCACAATCACCACTTCAGCCTCTTGAAGGGTCACAATGGTATTATGCATTTACACTCTTTAAAAACTGGAAAAAAGTACAGATTTTCTAGCACAGTATGTGTTCTCAAAACCCGCCTGGTAAGTAGTCAGTTTTAGCTCTGCTCTATCGTGCCTTCCAAAGTTCTGCATGTGACTTCTGTAAACCCAAATATGAGCATAGGTTATCATTAGCTCAGAGGCTTACCTGTGCAATCACTCAACACAAAAGTTCTCATGTCAGCAGCAAAATATGGGATGGATCCCATCACAGACACCAAGAGAAGATTGCCACTGATTTCATTTGGCCCACTAGAAACTTACTTGCAGGTCATGGGAATCTTTACACAGAAGCTGATTGCTGCTTGATGGAACCCAAGTGGAGAGAGGGTGGTTACATAGACAATGAATACTAAGTGGCAAAGGACAGAGGGATGTTGTTATAATCTTCCATACTTCTTTAATTCATTTACTTACCAGGTTCTGAGCTCAGGGCTAGGGTTGAGTTTTTTTTTCCACAGCATTTCAAGTACCAAAAGCAAGGCCCAGAAACTCAAAAATAAAGGATATGAGGGAAAGAGAGATCAACTTTACATTTCTCTAATTTTCTCTGGGTACATTGTTTATTTATTTCTGAGAAGAGCTGCCTTTACTTAGTTTCCCATATGACAATCCTCTGCTCGGTGTTATCTTGGAGTGACTCACAGGATGAGTCAAAAGGTGAAGAGAAACTTTATAGTAACCTCTCCATAACCCTCTTGTAAAGTCTGTTTTCTTTGGACTCTCTATTTGTATTTGCAATCAGCGGGCAATTTCTCCTCATCTCTCCATTTCCCAACCCCTTTTGTTTTTAATTGAAAATTTGGTAAAAGTAAAGTTTCTTTTGCATGAAAAACCCTTCACCTTCCTTATGTGCATTCATCCAATTCCCTTTAGGCAATATCCTCAGCTACTGAAAAATGGCAAAACTCCATTGCCTCTGTAAGGATGTCCATCAGTGCTCAGAGAGGACTGCTACCCTGGGGGTGCAAGGGACATTTTCCTAGACTTCTCTAAAAACAAAATTATTACTGCCTGAGATAGCATATTCTGTGTATGGGAA
>JAOWBP010001760.1:38087560-38106739 GCA_028571105.1 Tragopan temminckii | reverse complement strand
CACGAAAGTGATAGCATCCCATGAGCTTCCCTGTTATGGTGGGTGTCTGAGAGCCCTTCCCACAGGAGGAGCTGGGAAGCAGCCAGGCCCTGTTGGGACAGGAGGAAAAGAGGTGAAAGGGAAGCACTGAGAGAGGAAAAAGGAAGTAGCAGAATAAGGCTGAGCGGTACCTGGTTGGAAAGTGCCTCTTATGTGCATGCATGAGCAGTGTAAATGTGAGCTTCTCCCAACAACCCTCTCTCTCCAGTGCAAGGGGACAGTGATGGGGTTGGGAGCCTGCTCTCAGTGAGCATGTAAATGACTCAGCTTGTTTATTCATGCTGGATCCTCCCAGTTTCTCTGGGAGAAGCCAGGTGTCCTAACAGTTAGCTCAAACAAATGGGCTTGCTCAGGATCATTGCTCGTTTCCAGGTCAGATGCAGGCAGTCCAGAGACTTGGAAAGATGTGGGAAAGCCAGTCTGCATTCCAGTCTTAGCCTGAAAACAAAAGTGGGCAAGAAAAAAATGAATGCCCATTACTTTCAAACAGTTCAGATCATCAGCAAAGGAAAGCTGCTCTTCTGCTGCAGCTTAAAGGACTCACAGGCACTCCCAGTGACCTAGTCTAAAGTCTGTAGGAGTAGTGATGATCCCTAGACAGGGTGCAGCTTCATAAGATTAATCTGCCCAAACATTATACTGCAACTATAAGGACTTGGCTTCATCACCAGGGCTTTGGAATCCTGTAGGAGTCCTATAACAGTGTCAAAAAGAACTTCAACAGTCAGTGGAGGGGAGGTTACTGGGTTTTCCCCTTTATCATCTTGTCCCAGTCAGTCTCATGTAACCTTGTCAGAGACAGTAAGTACCTCCAGCTACCATTCAAACATATCTGTACATCAGGGCTGCAGTGCCCTTTTCTAAGTGGTTATTTGACCAGAAATCAATATTAGAGCACATAAGGAGATAGGGAAAGCAAATGATGCCAGCCAAATGAAGTACTAAGAGAGCATCATTTCTCAGAGCTCAGTACCTCACTATGCATCCAGGTTTTAAAAAGGTACCAAATACCACCCTATCAGGACAGCATGATTTTTATGCCTTTTGGGTACTACTGAGAATGATGAAACAGAAACACAGCTGTGTGGAGGGGTGCAGAAAATAACTGTTCTTCCTTCTTTTTGTCTCTCCCCCCCATGTTTCTGTGGGTAGGAGTGAGAACTTGAAGGTCTCTGCTCTTATCCATGTGCTAGATCCTCGTATGCAGCATCTCTCCCAGAACAAAGGTCACCCCCAAGGATAAGGAGAACAGCCGCAGACAGACAACACTTCTGATCTCTAGCCTTGTGATGAGAAGATGAATTATCTACCTCTAAGCATGATTTCTGTTTCATGCTGCAGGCATGTTTTAGGTGAAAACAGTAGCAGTGAGTTATCCCATTTGGGAAAAGGAATAACAGAGAATGCCACACACAGTAAGTTATGGCACACGACCCGTAGCAACAAGCATCTGGAACGTTTGTTACTCTGTTCTCATTCCTTAAGAAGCTCATAGTACACAATCACAACTAAATCAGTAACAGCATGTACCAGTTTTATCTTGTGCCTTGTGTGAATAATAAAAATCCTAGTATCTTTTCTTTCTGCTACTTATCAGCTCCACCGAGGCCATATTACATATTGCAGCATCATTTTAACGGCTGTAAGGAGAACATAAAACTGATATCCAAACCATCTGCTCATCAGTGTTTTCCCTTCTTTACTCTTTTTGCGTAGGAAAATTATCCAGCTGTCTGTACACATGGCTGTGTATGATCTCAAACATTTAAGGATTCACGATATTCCTTCTGCTGCCAAAAAGTTCCCATGCACATCACCCAGTTACACATTATCCTTCTCTGCAGCAGAAAAATTGTGCATCCTGGGAGAATTAGATCATGGGATTTAAACTAATAAATGCTGATGCAAGTTATGTGAAACATTTATCTTCTTCTGATTAAATGTTTTTTGGATTTCGATACAGAAATCTGTAGTAAGGCATTTTTAGATGGCACTTGGTCTTTCAGCCAAAGCTAGCAAACAAAGATTGCAGAAGGAAAAAATTTCTTTACTAGGAAAATATATGAAAAATATAATATAAAAGGTTAACAACAAGTAAAATAACAGCTAAATCTGTCTATGTTTTGTCCCCTGCCTACTTAAAAGTAGCAAAACCCTTACACTGAAGTGATCTGTTGAGCCCTGACGTTCATTATAGTGAAAGCCTTTCCAATAGTAACAAGTAAGTCACTCCCCCGTGTCCCAGAACATTATCTGTGCAGTGGCTGCTTGAACAGCGGGGCAGCCATTTCTTGTGCAGCATCCTGTGCTGTACGAACATCCAGAGGCAGCAAAGAGTTAAAAACCAGAATCTCATGCCTTATGTTTAGAAGCCAAAAATTACTTCACATTCTTGGGAGTAAACTAATTGCCAGATGCACATCAGAGTAGATCCATGTGTAAAAACATTGTACAGAAACATTCTTAATTAATGAAGGGTTGTTGAGTCGATACACCCATACTACCCAAGGTTCCTGCAGGACCTACCAAAGCATTCAGCTCATTCAGCCTGGTCAGTGGGTTAGCTATTGGCACTCACCTCCTTGTTTTGGGCCATCCCGGTGGGTGTTTGTTAAGAAGAGTGTGTGCTCTCAGTAGTGATATCTCCTCAATTGAAAAGGCAGGTTGGTCTCTGTGGGGAGAGGCAGGGAGGGGGGAATGCCATGGGTGAGGGACACCTGCCTGAGGCATGTCTCATCCCAACACTTTGTTGGGGCCAGGCACTCTTCTATTCCATCTGTGCTGGCCTCAGTTGCATAGAGGAGATATGGCTTCAAGGAGGAAGAAGGGAGAACCTCTCCTGTGGCTGCCTTTCCCCTTGAGCCTCATGTTCTGTTTGAATTCTTCTGCTTATAGTCTCTAGCACTTGGCTCTTGTTGTTTCAACAAGATTAAATCACTCTTCCATGCCCTGGGTTTTCTTCTCAAGCAGGAATTCACAGACAAGCTGCTGTCAGGTTGTTTTTCTTATTGCTAGGTTGTGATAAATTTACAAAGCTCTTAAGACTCTTACAGTAAGGGATTTGCTCCTGTATGTGACTGCCTTCTGTGTCTCTGTCCTCTAGGTATCTGTTTTCTCATAATCTTTAAAAAATTTGGAAGCCATCTTCCAAGATGAGTCGGGTTGTGCCATGTCTTGAGACAACCTTTCCTTCTCTTCATTTGTTGTCCAAATGGGTTTGAGAAAGGAAGGACACCAAGAAAACATCTGATTTATCCTCTCCTAGAAGTTCAATTTCCAGACCACCATTCTATCTCTAAGCCAGGGTTCCCTTTCCTACAGAGTTTAACTATTTTATGGTGGTGATGGGTTCATGGTTGAACTAGATTATCTTAGTGGTCTGTTCCAACCTTAATGATTCTACAATTCAACAATTCCACTTCAAGTGCCATAAAAAAATGTGATGATTTTCCCTCAGCAGTGAGTTTCATTTTAAATGATCAGGAAGAAATCCATCCCAGGCATGGCTTGCAACAGCAATACCCTTTTTATTGTGACTTTTATCCTGTGCTGTTGCTTCCAGTAAACTCCAAAACCAAATCCCCAGATGACATGCAAGCCTATTTTTTCCCATGCTGTGTGTTTTATGAATGTCATCTCCAACTCATCTGTGGCAGCTCTCATGTAGCAGCTGCAGTGACAGCATTGATAGAAGCCCCTGAGCTTTCTCTTGTGTGTGCTGAACACTCCCAGCTTTCCCAGCCTCACTCATCTCTGTACCAAGCGCTGCGGAAGTCTCACCAGTCTGAGTAGAGGGCAGGGATCACCTCCCTTGACCTGCTGGTGATGCTCCTCCTAATGTATTGCATTTCTCTTTGTTGAAGTTGGTGAGGAATCTCCTAGCCTGCTGAGATCCTTCTGGATGTCAGCACAGCTCTCTGGTATCAACAACAGAGGCACTAAAATGCCAGCATTCACATAACTTGCCCTACTGCTCCCCATCAAATTAACTGATGCTACCATGGGGCAAAAACAAACACCATCACGAAAACACACACAGCATCTACTCTCCACATCGGCTAAGTTTGAACTTGTTCCCATTTAGCCCATGGAATACATAATATGCATATTTGCTTGCATTATTTCCATTTGTGTGTCTGGTCAATAGTCTCAGTTGGGTGTAGGAACGATGGCAAAACCCAAAACTCTGGAGCTCCTATTAAGTTTCAGGGAAGGGATGGGCAGGAAAGGGACATTCTGAGGTTGCTCTGTGTGACCCATCAAATGACAAGTAATGGTAGAACACTGTGTGCTTAACTGTGTCCCCAAACAGTCTGCCTCTGAAACAATTAAAATGCCACAGCATTTGTGACAGAGGCTGATCCTGAAATACCAGCAAGTCTAACCCAGCCCAGGCAAGCCTAAACATGCCTTCTTGGACTCAGTGTCCAAAATCAACCTTCTGGGACAAGCTGGCTCCTCACACCTCTTCATGACTCTTGGAGTGCATTCCTTTCTCCTGTTTCTTTTAAAATAAAGCCAACTAGACAATTCCCAGAGGTGCAGAGCAGGAGTCAAAATGCTGAGCAAGTTCAAACGCATGCCAAGGTCTGAGCTGCGCTGGCAGGACCCTGGTGCGGGATTCCTGCTTCTCTCCTTCCATTTCAGTCAAACTAATTTCAGCCTAGCAGTTAGGATTTCTCATTTATTCTGACACGCTCATTCAGTAATGTCACTCTGAAACTGCAGTAGGAATCAGGACTTCTTTGGAAGAAGACCTTGCTCTTGGCCCAGAAAACTCAAAAAAGAGAGGTTTGTATCTCTTCAGTGTCAACCTTGCCTGGCAAGCTTAGCACTCAGCAACATGATTCATTACTCAGTGTACTCTGAGCTCACATCGATTTTCTGAGCCACACGATTTTCATAACCTAGTACAATTAAATCAGTGGAACAATAGGAAACCCTTTCAGTTTTGACAGTGATTAGATACGGAAAAATGTCATCTCCTCACCTAAACTACATGCTTTCTCACCGCTGTGCTGAGGAGGGCAGCTCTGATGACTGCTCTGGGACAGTCAGACTCTTCAACAGTGTCTGTGGTGATAGAACAAGGGGAAATAGTATCAAGCTCAAGGAGGGTAGATTTAGGTTGGATATAATGAAAAAGTTTTATACAGTGAGGGTGGTGAGGCACTGGAACAGGTTGCCAGAGATGTGATTGATGTCCCATCTCTAGAGACTTTCAAGGCAAGGCTGGGTCTGGCCCTGGGCAACCTGATATAGCTGTGGGTGTCCCTGTTCACTGCAGGGGAATTTAACTTAGATGGCCTTTAAAGGTCCCTTCTAACTCTAAGGATTTTATGATTCTATAATATTCCTGCAAGAAAAAAAAACAGTACTGAAAAATTAATCTTGAATCCTTTGCTTTCTGAAACAGAAACAGTGACTTACGCAAAAGATGTGCCTGTGGGAGCCAGCAGGCTCTGGGTGGCAAGTGCAGAAACACCCCTGCTGAAGAGGATGAATGTTATCATGCAGAGGAAACATGGTTCTCCTGCTGTTCCCACCCGTTCTGTGCTGGGATGGTGCTGTGCACAGCATTGCTCTCCAAGCTTGAGATGACACAGTCTTCCCAAGGCTCTACTGTGGGAAACTAGAAAGAAAATGTTGAAGCTCTTTTCTTCCTAAACATGAGGGGGAAAAAAAACACAGGAAAAACAGTGCTTTTTGTCAGCATTCTTCTGCATGTGGATCCATCAAAAACAAATGAAAAACTCTTCTAACACTGCCAAAGAAACAATCCAAGCAGAAATGTGGGCTGCTTTAAATCCCTCACACAAGTTATGTCAGACACTTCTGCATGATGGCAGAGAACCCAAGCCCTTCAGTTTGGTTGTTTCCCCCAAATTTGGTCATTCCTTATGATTCTAGCCTTCAAAGCGAGTTTTACATCAGCTTTGAGCCAAAGCATCCTCAGAGGCCCAGAGGAGAGCAAGCAAGGTTTAGCCAGGTTGGCAGCATCTCTTCTAGCTGCAACAAGATTTCAGTCCAGGGAGGAACCTGGTGCTATGAGAAAGCCTTGGGTCAAAGGGAAGCCCAATGCATCTGCCATGTAAGCCAGTAATAGCTTCGTTTTGCCAGAAAACAAGGGCGTCCCTTCTAAGAAAGACCAGGTTCTCTCTGGTGTGGCAGAAATGGTCCTGCACGTGTCAGTTTGGGAGCAGCGATGCTCAGCAGGAAGATGAAGCACAGAGCAGTCTGGGATACCCAGGGCAGAGCACATTGGAGCAGCTCATGCTGCTCTGAGGATGTACATGGGAGCAGTGCTGTGCACCTTGCATGTGGCATTGCTAGAGAGCATCTGGTTAGCATCACAGAGCCCAAGCTGTTCTGCACGAGTGGCTGTTTGAAACAAATGAGTGTATATTCCTTTGCAGTGATTACCTCACAAGCTGTTGTGGAGAGGGAAATGTAAACATGCTGTGTCTGAGTCCTTTTCAGAGGGTTAGATGAGAACTCTGGCACCAGAAGTCCAAAATACATTTGGTGTGCGTGCATAACTTACACTGTGGCTGTTCCAGAGCTGTGTATGTTGCTAAATAACTTTCCCATTGTTTCATTGGTTACATTGCTCTCAGTATTTGGCTTGGATTTTGTTTTGTGTCCCAGTCCCCTTAAAGCCTTGCTGATGGAAAATACATAGACCCTTCCTAAATCTCATTTAAAAGAACATTTTTTGTCTGTACTTCTCTTCCTTTCCCACTTCCCAGGGGATTTTACACGTCATATCTTATCTATAGAAAAACTGTTGCTCTTATGAATTCAAAAGGAAAAGCTAAAGGAAGGGCTGTACAATTTTGTGATTTTTATATACAGCATATCCTATACCACAGAATCCTAGAATCATAGAATCAATCATAGAATCATAATGGTTTAGGTTGAAAGGGACCTTAAAGATAATCCAGTTCCAACCCCCTGCCATGGGCCGGGCTGCCAACCTGTAGAGGGAGGGTCCTACATACAGGATTATTATTAGCATAGAAAAAGGAGTTTAAGAGGTCCTGTTTATGACAGAAGCAGTGCTTTATGCAGGTTGCGCACTAAGCTGTGACTGATGTGCCTATGAAGTGAGCTACCCCAGAATGGGCACCTGTGCTGTTGGTGTGGCTTGCCAGCTAGTATGGGAGCCAACAATCTGTATTTTCAGGACTTCCAGACCCTGCGTATCCTACCCGGTGACTTTTAGGGGAGCTAGGAAAATACGGACTACCCAAGTGACTTGGGCAGCTTGCAGCTTAGTCCTGTGGCTTGCTTTCTACCAGTTCACCACTGCCTAGACCGACTGGGAACTGAGTCATGGGAGCCTGAAAACTCCAGCCTTGCCCCTCTTGGGGGCTGAGATTGAAGCTGAGTGTTCGTAAGCTCTCCAGAAACCACACAGAAGGCTGCTAAGAGATGAGGCAGCCATTCAGCAGCCTTCCAAGAGAAGAGACATACCCATTGGCACTCCACAGGCTGTGTTGGTGCTGGGACAAGTGCCTTGCTACAGTGGGACTGCCTGCACAATACATACAGAAGTAAACCTGGAGAGAGGCATCTGCAAGGACCTGAGAAGGTGTTCTCCTCCCAAGCGCTCAGAAGTAGAGTCCCACAGCCATCCCAAAGCAAGGCACAGGAGACATCTGAAGCACAAGGTTCATGAGCTGTGCTTGCTGGGCATTTCAGCTCCTTAGGTCTAAAGGCTTTGAGTGGAAGGACTTAAAATATGTTGAAGCCAGCAGATACTGTATTATTATATTCCAGGCTTTTGATGGTGGTCTGTAGGGGTCAGGATTCTTTATTTTTTTTCACTCAACTTCCTAATATTTAACTTCAGAAAGAGGTTTTTGTCATTCAGTGATGTATCAGAGATAAGCTACTAGGATGTACAGAGTTTGTGCTCCTAGGTACTAAAAACCTACAAACCTTGGTGCGTATGTTACTCACATGGGGTCACGGGAGTAGGAGGGTAAGTCAGGATTTCTTTGAAGCAAGGTATGTTTTATAAGATCAGCTTTTTTTCTAAGATTTTTTCTGGTATTCAGAGTCCTAAAACATTGGTGGCCTTTGATATTTTAGGCTAAATTTAGTATGCTTGTTAAGAGTATCAGTAAATGTTTTTGATGTATGGGGTTTAGGAAATAAATGCTGTGTGAACTCTTCTGCACCAGAATCTGGGGACAGTTGCCAGTAACTGTAAGGGAATAGACCCAAGAACTTAACTGATATGTCCTGCACTCCAACTCGAAGCAGGGAGTTATTCTGGAAACACTGCAGAAGCTACAAGGAGAAGTTACGGGATGAAAAAGAGTGCAAGGGTGTCTTACGACCTGCATTGCAATGTGAACCACTGGCTGCTACAGACACTCAATATGCTTTGCAAAAATAAACCATTACAGAAATAGATCACATTATCTTTCTCCTACACAGAACACAGGAGAAAAGACAGGAGTCAAAATTGTGCCCAAATGGAATTAGATTCACATAGTACTGTGCCACAGAAAACATGCAGTTTTCATAGGCAATGGTGCAAGAGGATGCGTAGTGCACATCAAGGGGCCTTGCAAACGCAGGGCATGGACACAGGCATGGAGCAGTGCCCACCTCAAAGTGTCCCACTGCCTGCAAGACTTCAGAGGAATGGGCTAGGTACCAGGCAGTCTGCAGAACTGATGGAAAGGTTATGTGCCTGTGGATGAGCTTTGTTCAAGGATCGTTTGGATTTTGTGTTGTGTGACATGGTTTAGTGACAACTATTGGTGATGGGTGGATGGTTGGACTGGATGATCTTGTAGGTCTTTTCCAACCTTGGTGTTTCTGTGATTCTGTGATTCTGTGATTCTGAGCTCTGCCTGCTCAAGTGCATGGACTGGGGAGCTGCTGAGACACCACAGTGATGCATGCTGCCCTGGGACACTGGGCTTGAGTAGCGGGCATGGTTTCTTGGAGCCTTGTGGTTGTAAGGATAAAGTCAGAAATTATTTTATGTGACATTCTCCCTTCCTGAAGGTGGTATGCTTGACTTCTCCAGATGGCAAGTTTCTGAGAGAGGTAGCCTCAGCTGGTGAGACTTTTATTGTGCGCAGTCCCATAGGAATTGTAGAAGATGGAGGGAATTTGCTCAGTGGAACTGCTGAGGGATTGCTCAAAAGCCTCCAGGTACATTCAAACATTCATTAGATCTTGGAACTGGAGATTGTTCTTTATTAAAACAAGAACAAAAACAAACCAAAAAAACCCCTCATGTTACTATTCTGCATCAGCTACAAGGTGTTTGGGTCCCTATTTTGACCCAAAATGGCATAACCTGAAGTAAAAAAGATGGTCTGCCTCAAATTTAGAATACACAGAGTGAAATGATTTTTGTTCCTCGTTCCTATTGGCTGGTCCTGTAATTTTAGGCAGGAGCAGGGATGCTCCTAATATTATAGGTAGACAGATAGCAGGGTGTCCTGTGTTACAGCGGGTGAAGAGTGCTTTCTCTGATGTGTCTAGGTGTCTTCCCATGTTAAATGTTGTCAGTCTTGTATAACATAGCACCAGCAGAGTACGACAGTATGAAATCCACCTCTACGTAACTTGTCATTACTGTGCTCAGCAAGTGCCAATGACTGATGGCTATGAAGACATCCTACAGACCATGAAGCCTATCTGCTAATGTTAAACATTCCCTGCAGACCTAAATAGGAGATGACTCCTCAGCAAGCTGAGCCCCATAAACCATAGCAATAGAGGAGCATGGTTTGATATGGCTGGCATTTGTTGGAAAGGCTTTCTGTGGTGATAAAATTTCACGGATACAAGCTTATTGGTGGTCTGTGTGTGCAAGGGTACCAAGAGGGAGAAAGAGAGCTGAAAAACAGACTACATTTTCTGAGCCACAGTTGGATATTGTGGCTTGGCAAGTGGTAAATTGGAAATATTTGTGCTGAAGAGTTTGGATTGCCCTCCAGTGGCCAAATGGAATTTCAGATTGCAGCATTGGTCAAAAGAAACATCAAGAGAAAAGAAATTCTAATGAAAACTTAGCAACTAGAAACAGCCCTTTATTGCATTTATCTGTTGTATATTTTACAGGATGGTTGTATCTCTGTCATCATTGTGGCAGTACATCTCTTACAGATAAATGACATTTCATTAGCCATCTTCAATTTCAGTCCTCGCTTCTGCATCATCACTCTCCTGCGACCATGCAGACCTTCACAGCTGGCACCAGCTGAGCTTGAAGTGCCTGGGACCATTGTTGATGGATGAGGGTGGGACAACTGTGTGTGTAAGGCCAAGGTCAGCAGTCAGCGCTGTATCCAGAGAGTCATGCCAAATGGAATTGCGTACAGCAGAAAAAATGGTCTTCTTAAAAGCCCAAGGCAGATCACTAGTAACACAATTCATATGAAAACAGTGGAGAGACATCTGAGTGAAAATTGGAGTCAAGAGCCCTCCTCCTTCTCTAATCATTTGACCTTGTGGACACTGGTAGGAGAAACACAGATGCCAACACAGCAGTCCTGTCCTGGTTATGTGCCTCCATCCATCTTCCTCCTCTAAAAGTAAATTCAGGGACTCTGCAGGCTGACTTCTCTCTGTAGGAAATAAAGAGTAGAGTAGTTTGGTGTGCTCAGGTTATTTTTTCTGGGACAACACTTTCTCCACACACGTTTTGAACCAAATCTCCACTTTTATCTTTTGGCTGCCCTTCTGACCCCTGAGTATTCCTCCACTTGAACATTGCTCCTGAAGAATTTTCCAGTACCAAGCCATTGGCAAGAACAGTGCAGAACAGGGCAGAAATACTGTGTGAAGGGCAATCAGTCAGCTCCTGGTGCTTCCTGGGTTAATTCAAACATCCTTGCTAAAACCTTCACAGAAACTTCCAGCTTTCTTGCCATGCTGCTGCAGGACCATTTCAACTAATGAGCAAGGCATCAAACTCTGTCCATTGTAGCTTGAAGAGCTGAGTGACAGCCAGAGATACCTTCTCCTCCCAGGACAGAAATCTGTTTGGCACTTGGCCAGCCAGTGAATCTTTCCAGATGAAGCCTTTGATGTCTAGGTGCTGATTGTAATCTGAGGGATCAGCAGAGCTCTATCACATTGAGATCATAAATCACAGAAATGCAGGACTGGAATGGATATCAGGAGAACACCTTGTCCACACCACGCTCTTGGCTCTTCTAGCAGTTTTGTGTCTGTTTCATCCTTAAAAAGCTCCAATCACAAGACCAACTCTGGGTGTTTTTCTCCAGTTCCAGATTTTCCTAGCAGTAGATGTTTCCTAATGTTTAACCTTTGACAAAAACTAAACCCATTCTCTCCATTTCCTTTATGACATAATTCATAATTGTCTTTACCAGTAATGCTTAAAGTACTGAAAGTCTTTCGTCGTGTCTCATCTCAAGATGCTTTCTTTTGTAGATGAAAAGAAATGTTGAAAAAGCAGTTCCTTGAACCTTTTCTCATATATAATATTTTCCAAATTTCTCATCATTCTTGTTGGTCTCTTCTGTCTCCTCTCCAGTGAGTCTCCAGTTTTCATCAAATGCACGGCCCCAGACCTGACGCAGTACTCCAGTGAAGACCTCACCCACACTGAGCAAAGCTGAAAAATTACCTCCTGTGGATTACACAACACTTGTAATTAGATGTCAGTACAAGACAAGCTGTGAGTTTTCCTGCTTTCTATACAACATCTTATTGTTTGTTATTTTTAATACAAAAATTGTTAGTCCTTACAGACCCTTCACCAGTTTCATCTCCTGTTCTGTAGTAATGATTAAATTAGTGTTGCTTAGTCAAAATCTAAACTGAGTGTAACTATGAAAATGAATGGTATAATGGCAGTAGAAAAAATGGGGTAATAAAAGCAGTAAGGAACAGAGTCAGGACAAAGGCATAAGCTACATACTGGTATACTGAGACTGCAAAGAGCTCATATGTCCATTAGGTGTCAACTGCCTTCTGTGGAAATTTATGAAGTTCTTCATATTCCTCTCTGTGACTATCAAGTTCCTGTTTGCACTGCACTGCCAGTCATAGTCAAATACATACTTCTCACATAACTAATTTCTTATACTGGTAATTTGTTTCATGAAAAAATAGAATATGATCAGTAAATGTTTGAATAGCTTTGATTCCTGACCATAACTCTAGCAGTTCCCTCACCTAACCTTGTGAACATCTGTAGGAATGAGATCCTAAATCTTGCCTCCATCTTACACAAGCTGCTTAGAGCACATATCTGTGGATCCCTGAAGGGTGTGGATGTGCAAATAGCAACAACCTAAAAATTAGTTAGTAGAGACTTGAAAACATAGCCACTTTTTAAAAATTATTTATTTAAAATTTATTTATTTATTTATTTATTTATTTATTTAAAATTTTATTTAAAATGTTTTAATCTTGTAGTAATGTTTAACGTTCTAGATGTTGGATCTCCAGAGGCCAGAGATGTGGAACGATGAGTGGATACTGTCTGAGATGACTCCTGCCCAGTTAAATTAACCAGTGGATATTTGCTTATTCCTGTTTTATGGAATAACATTTGCCCATTAGTGATTCTGTAAATATTGCTCAGTAACTGGTATCATCTCTATCAGTTTGGTTCAAAATAAGATTTCTGTAAAACTCGGTAAGGCTGGGAGTGCACTTGAAAATATTTGGATACTATTTTTTCCATATAAAATAAAAAAGACAGGTAGATCATTGTGAGGACTACAGAAACTACACAGGAAAAATAATGCTTTCTTTTTTTTTTTTAATGATACATCATTTGTCCCCAAAGATCAAAAGAAAAGCATAGATCTGGGAAAGCCCAGAAAGATAAGAGGATTTACTGCATCTAGACACTTCAGCTAGGGAGAAATTTTGCAAAGCTGTCCAAGAGGAGGTCACTGGTGACCTTGAATATTTAGACATATGAGTCATGCATAAACGGATACTTGAACCATCAAGAAACAAAAGATTAATCATTTGTTGGCTTCTCTTTTTTCTCTCTCTGCCCTGGCAAAAAAAAATGCTCTGCAGTAATATTCTTTCCTTGTGTTAATTTTTCGATCGGTCTACAGTAAAGGTACAGTCTTGAATTGAGAGGAGTGGATATATTCTATTTTACAATAACATATATTAAAAGGGGACTTCAGGCATTAAAAGAGGCTTACAGGATTCTCTGTGCTGCTTTTGCATTTTAGCAAGTGTTTTGGGGCTCTGAGAAACCGAGATTTCATAAACCTGGTGTTGGGGACAAGCAAGGGTAGAGCAGGTGTCAAGCAGAGATCTTATAGGAATAACCATGCCAAGGGAAAAAGCTTAGTACTGAACTATTTTTAAACTGTTCCTCAAAAGCCCCCCAAAAGGGGGATATTTGGGTTCCACACAACAAACATGTAGTTGGCTCAGGGGTATTCTACAGGACTACTGGACGTGACTGATGCAGAGAATCAAAGGACTGGAAGAGGCTCTCTGATTTGACAGCATTACGTAAGTATTCCAGTAGATGTGCACAGGCTGCAGGTTTCATCTGCGTCCATCCACTGCTCTGCATCCACTGCATGGCTCATATGACAGCATTGCCTTGGCGCTGATAAATGTCTAATTCACAGTCCATCCCTTTGGCTGAGGGTCTTGCCTCTTGCAGCCTTTCACTGCTGCAAAGCTATGCAGGATTTTACAGAGAGAGGCATACAGATTTATCACCTATCTGCCTCATGTCACAGGACTCTTTGCTCTGCTACACAAAAAAAATACCATCTGTTGTTACCAAGTTGGGTCACTTCAGATGAACCCTAATATGTTGAGATGAGCTGTGAATAATAGGCAGCTGGTCTGAATCCCTGCTAATGCAAGATGGAAAACACATTTAGATAGCTCCAACACACTGATAGTAAAAGACAGAAATGGATGCTCTTTTTCTGTTTGAAAAAATTTTGGTTTTGGCTTTTCAGTCAAATTCTTTCTTTGTTCAGAGACGACCTTGGCAGTCGGCTCACGGAAATGTACTCATGAAATTGAATCCAGAGAACAAAAGCTGGCATCCTTGCTCCTGTTCAGAGCATGGATTTGATCTCAGTGTCTGTGTGACTGCTACACAAACACCCCACATCTGTGGCAGGGTGGATTTGTTTCTGGTAGCTGGGATAACCTTTCTCACCTGCCATTGTGGGCTTGGAAAGTTCAGCACCATAAATCATGGTGGAGACACAAGTATGTGGGGAGTTTCTCTGAAAGTAAAGCCATGGTGGAATGGTTCACCACTACCAAAACTGCAACTGCTGATCAAAGCCAAAACCCTTTGTAAAAATCCAAAGAAAAACATTGCATCATGATAATGTCTGTCAGCTCTGTGGCAGGAGTTTGCAATTACCTAGCAAGAGGAAGTACTGAAAGAGGTCAGATGTGGATTATTATTATTATTATTATTTAATATATATATGAATATATCACTAATATTTGTTTCAGCTGAAAAGACATAGATGCTGTATGTCTGGCTAATGAGATAAACAATGCAGGTAAGTTCTGATATAAGATGCAGAAAATTCAGTGGTAGACTTTCAGGACTTCTGCAGACATAGGATACAATTCTCACTCTGCTCTATACACAGCTGGAGAATAGCTGGAGTCTCTGACTAGTGCTGCAGTTTACTGTAACTGTTTCATTCAGTCACTTAGATCTGCCTTCCCTTTATCCATGGAAAACCTTGACCCTATCAGTCTAAAGATCGCATCATGATATTTCACCACATCTTGAATCTTATATGCTCCCTCATTTATTATTGCAACTTACATGAAAGTCATCCAATTCCTTTGGAGTTAGTGGGAGTTTGGCTTTTCTGTTAGTGGAAGTTTTCTGAAGAGTCAGTGTTTCCTCACTTTTGCTTTGGCTGAAGACGCACAACATCACTTTCTGAGTATTTTATTTATTTGTAGTTTGTTTGGGGAGTTTGTTTCCAGGGGAATACTAGACACGAGAGTAATAGTCACTTACAAGTCTGCTCTCACGAGGAAGTGTCACCACAGCCACAGTCATACCAGGCAACTACAAGACAGTGATCTTAAATGCATACAGTACTGAAATTGGTTGCTGTTGGTACTTTCATTATATCTATGATAATAAGATTAATCTACACATTGTTGATACCACCTTTTGCAATTTTTTGCAAGTTTTGTTGTACTTTGCAACATCTGTTCTCACAGTACCCGCACCTCTATCTCATCTCCCTGTTACCAGAGCTAGGATAGTGCTAATTGCATGCCTGCTTTTCCTCAGCAGTGTTGCTGCATATGAGGATGTCTGGAAGGAGAACAGATGAGGAGGCTGAAACCTAGAAAATTAGAGAGAAGTCTCTCTGCCCTCAGTGTCCTTCATAAGCTACCTCAAGTATCTCAGGTCTGTAATCAGATGTGATTTGGGAAGCAGCTGTTAGTGGAGGTCTCCTCAGAGCCTTCTCTTCTCCAAGCTAAACAATCCCAGTTCCCTCAACCTTTCCTCATAGGAGAGGTGCTCCAGTCCTCTGATCATCTTAGTGGCCCTCTTCTGGACTCGTTCCAAGAGCTCTGTGTCTTTCTTGTTCTTGAGGGCCCCACTGTCTCACTGGCATCTATCAATCTTTTGGGTGCCACTTATCCCATGTCCAAAATGTTTCTGAGTGTTGCAGTACCTGGTGATATTGTGATACCTTCAAGCAATATCTATAGGAGTGTAGGTGAGAATGCCAGGAATCTGGGGAGAAGTGTTTTTATGACTGCATCTGGGTTCAGGTGACTCCTTATTAGCTGAGCTGCTTCCTTTGCAGCAGAGACTTAATGCAACCCCTCCCAAACATGTGGTGATCCAGCCATGGGACTTCTATGAGCTTCTTCCATCTTTCTTCCACGAGGATGGAGATTGGTCATCACTAGTAACAGACCAATTGGATTCAGTGTCATTTCATGACGTTGACTATCTCTAATGAAGAAAGAATGCCATGATCAATCTGTTCAGCTCTTAAATTTCTCCCAGGTAGCAAAGTTTTGGGGTCATTTGCCAGTTTAACCTTCTCACTCCAGCATAAAATGTATTCAATCTGCATAGTCTATCTTTCTGTTTTGTATGAGCTATGAATGTCCTATTTATCTGAATACATATTTGATGGGTACGTTCAACATAGATATTGTTTGTTAACATTTTTGTGTTCCTGCCAGCTTTTTATCTCCTACTTGCAATTAAATTAACAACTGAGAAAGTCAAAGAGTACTTTAATTTATGGGCCTACTGCAGACTGTAAGGCAAAAATTTACAAAAAATATTCAAGTTTGATGTATTTCCCTGTCAATTTACTATTTTCAGACTGCATTTTTCCACTACACTTTGTTGCAGCCAAAAGATGCTAAAACACGTTTTCTGTTAAAGATAGTTCTTCCATTCCATGCTTTTTTTGTTATGATGATCACAGAAAAATATTTTTACAAAGTCCATATATAACATCAGGAAATTTTGTGGTTTTAACTGCAGGTGAAAAAAGGTTTGTTTTCCTCTCCTGCTTGCAGATAGTTCAGTCAGGCTACCATCCCTGTGCATCTGTTTTCTCACTGGATTCTTTCATTCCTGCTCAATGGCTCTCTTTAATTAACCAGGCAGGACACTTCTTTCCAATCTTATCATGAAGAGGGTGTTTGCAACATGAATGTTAATGTACTCATCCATGGTAGCATCAGCTCACTTGAGACCATCCCAGACATCAGGCACTTTTCTGCTTTCATTCTTCCAAGGGGCTGAATTCAATCCCATCATTGTCAAAAAGGTTCCCAAATACCCACTGTATAATAGATAAAGTGAAAGCATAGCAGGTGATGACCACGGGGTTATGGAAAGGCCATCCAAAGATTAGATAAGTTTGGTTTTTCAACCGAAAGCAAGTCAAGGCTGAAAACAAACATTGCTGTTGCCTGTTAATGTGATAATAGTGTAAAAAAAACAGAGGGAGTAAAATAGTAGCTTGAGCCAAAGTACAGAGTTCCAGTGAATATGAACAGTCCATTGCTACCCTTATGCTAATAATCATGAACCTGTTTGTTAGTACCAGACGAACCCAGTGCTAGAGGGCTCTTCCTATTGATGCAGCAAGGAGAAGTTTCCATGTTTTTTGGATGGACCTGGGTAAGATCTTGGACACAGCTACATGATACAGTAGTTCTTGATCAGAGGATGGAAATTTATGACCCTGGCATTCATCTCCAGGCCTGCTTGAGCTTCTGAGGAAGTGTCAAGAAGTCAGGTGAAATTAGAGTTATGGATGACGTGCTTTCAGAAAGCAGAATGTGAAAAGGAGAGACCATGAAAATGCAGAGATGAAGTCCTGGGAGACTGCAGACACAGAGAAGCAGTTGCATATGCTTGAGAGAGTCTGTGCACAAATAGGTATAACCATAATCTTTGAGTTTAAAGATTCTTGATGACTTTAAATATCTAATAAGACAATTAAGCATACATTTTCTTTCCTGCTCTGTTAATGATATGGGAACAGAATTGACCCTGTCTGTACCAGTTCACATCATGGCAAGCGTGTTCTCTGCCCTCTCCTCACTGTGCAGTGCAGAGCCTGCATGGCAGCACCACCTCCCCACTGTACATACTGAACATCCTTCAGCACAGTCACCTGCAGTTCATTATCTCTGCAAGGAGGAAACAGAGCATTATGTTATGTTGAATTACAAAATATCCCTAAGCATCTTCTGTAAAGGCGGAGAGGGAATACAAATTGCAAAGATAGTAAATCCCAGAAAAATTACAGAAGGAACAATACTGAATTTATTAAATTTGACTTAAAAAAAAAAAAAAAAGTTCACAAAAATTATAAAAATTTCCAGGAAAATGTAATGGACCAGACTGCATTTATTCCACTCAGATAACAAGCTTCCTGAAAACCCAACAGTATAACCCAGAATGCAGCTTTGGCTTCACAGGAAAAAGTCATCACTGGTTGATTAAGAATTCTCTAAATGACCTGTACCCAGTGCTTTGGTGTTTTGCTTAAAGTCTGCTTTGTCAGGGAGGAAGGGCAGGAGCAGAGCTGCCTGCCAGATTATTCATTGCTGGCAGGAGGATGTGAATCAATGTTTGCAAATCTACAGTGTGCTGAAAGGAGATATTTATTGAACTGAAACAAAAGGACTGGGATTTTTTTCCCAAGATTTATGTACAAAACTAGATCATAGTCTAGGTCTAAATCTGAAAATACTCTTTGATGCAGTGAACTTGGTAGGTTTAGAAGCAGCTGAACGGTTTGTGTTCCTGGGCTGGTTATGCCCAGGAGTTCTAAACCCAAACTAAGTCTAATTTCTTGGTCATCTCTAGTTGTGCACCAAGAATTGACTGTAACAGTAAAACTGCACAGAGAAATGCATGCTCAAGTGGAATCTGAATTCCAAGTGGCTCTTCCAGCACTATCCAGCCTTACTTCGGAGTGATTTTCCTCAGGATAAAAGTTCAGGTTCTGACATGCCAGCCCTGCCTTGCCAGCTCCTACAGTGGGGCTAGAAGGATGGGCAGAGGCATGCAGAGAGGCAATGGGAATATCAGTGTTTGATGGAATTAAATGTTTTACACAGTCAGAGAGAGGGCTGTAGTGAGGGAAGAGAATAGAAGCAGGAGCAAGCACTGTGCCATACATGCTGTAATAGTCCAAACAGTGAGCCACAATGACATGACCATGCACTGCCACACAATGTACTGCCCATGTCAAACACCTCAGCAAGCAATGCCAGTTGTCCAGTAGTGAGGAACAGGGACAGCTAGGAGATCAAGCAAAAGATGAGTGGAATATGTCATCCAAAATCGTGATGTTTTTGGTTTCTTTTCTTTGTGTGGACTTGGAAAAGAATGGGAGTGTCTGTCCAGGAGTGACACAATTATTACTCTTTGCTTACTGAAGTCCTGCAGATCATTGAATGTAGCTGAGATAGAAAGACTGTAGAATCATAGAATTGCCTGGGTTGAAAAGGACCACAATGATCATCTAGTTTCAACCCCCCTGCTATGTGCAGGGTTGCCAGTCACCAGACCTGGCTGCCAAGAGCCACATCCAGCCTGGCCTTGAACGCCTCCAGGGATGGGGCATCCACAACCTCCTTGGGCAACCTGTTCCAGTG
>JAOWBP010001760.1:38073778-38087460 GCA_028571105.1 Tragopan temminckii | reverse complement strand
GTCACCACCCTCTGAGTGAAAAACTTCCTTCTAATATCTAACCTAAATCTCCCCTTTCTTAGTTTAAAATCATTCCCCCTTGTCCTATCAATATCCACCCTCGTAAACAGCTGTTCCCCCTCCTTCTTATATGCTCCCTTCAAGTACTGGAAGGCCACACTGAGGTCTCCCTGGAGCCTTCTCTTCTCCAAGCTAAACAATCCCAGTTCCCTCAACCTTTCCTCATAGGAGAGGTGCTCCAGCCTCTGATCATCTCAGTGGCCCTCCTCTGGATCCGCTCCAAGAGCTCTGTGTCTTTCTTGTGCTGAGGGCCCCAGGCCTGGACACGGTCCAAATAGATAGATAGATGGATAGATGAATAGATGGATAGATGGATAGATGGATAGATAAATAGAAAGATAGATAGATAAAGTTTGATAGATAGGTATAACCTGCATTTGTACCTTTTCATGTTCATAATGGTTCACATTTTGCTGTTTTTCCACATTTTCTTTCTCTCTCTGTTGCCAAGAAAAAAAAAATAAAGTTTGAGAGAGAGTGAAGAGAAAGAACAAAACCAGAAAATAGTCCTTACCTGCTGAAATTCAAACAACAAAGTGAG
This sequence comes from Tragopan temminckii, assembly GCA_028571105.1. NCBI lineage: Eukaryota > Metazoa > Chordata > Aves > Galliformes > Phasianidae > Tragopan > Tragopan temminckii. Next base: position 38,086,859 of record JAOWBP010001760.1, on the reverse strand, counting down.
GATTAATGGTTCTTTCTTTGGAAGAAATGAACACTGAGATTTCAACAAAAGCACTAATTTCCACTGAGAAACTACTTTTTATTGTTTGAAAAATTTTAATTGGCTTCATGAAGTACTTCTTGAAGAAGTAACCAAAGAGATGTAAAAATACATGTATTAGTAGTTCATTTTTACAGTGATTTCTCTCTAAAACTCGTGCACCACTGTAAAACTGTCTAATACAGTAGTGCCTGGGGACAGGATGAGAGGGAATGCTGGTGTGTACCTTAATCCCAGGAGGAAAATATCCCCTTCAATCTTTTTTGCATTTACTCAAAAATACCTAAACCTACCTTGATTCTCTGCACTCCAGGCCAGCAAAAAAGTGAGCCAAGAATGCAAGGATATTCTTCTCTCAAAATAGCATATTTCCCGAGTCAAAAGAGAAGAAAAAAAGTTCCACCAGTCTGACAGACTTCCAGGAAGCAATGGGATTAATTTCTAGTTGCCAGAAACCAAACTCTGTTTCTTTAGGCACTGGCAAGAAAGGTGCTATTTTATATCTCTGTTTACTTAACTAATGAATATAAGAGACTGCTCAGCACTCTCAAATAGCATGAGGATCACCTTCCTAGAAACAGGCTCACCAAAATGTAGTGCCATCATTTCGCTCTGTTTTAATGTGTGTTAATAGGGGAAATTATAACACTGCTGCATGTTATATGGACATATTTTTTCCATGTTTTATAATGATTTCAGGTTCTTTAAAGGTATATTTTTATTTAAAGCTATTTGTCTACCTTTTCCTTTTCTACTCAAGAAGCCTTTTATCTGTTATTTCCTCATAAAAAGCTTCTTACACACAACATATTAAGGTATATTGTATTTTGCCCACTCTGTTTCATCAACAAAGAGCTTTTAGATTACAGAAAAACTGGTTTGGCTTGAGGAAAAGGAGACAGAGATCAAATGCAAGAAAGAAATAGTATAGACTAGCTCTAAGATGCTACATGAAAGTGAATTCAAATGTAAAACTGCCATCTCGAAGCCCTCAACCTTCAAGGGATGAGCCAGCAGCCTTTGCTTTCTTTGGAGGGCTTCGTCCAGAGAGTGGTTAATATGTTAAGGATGATGCCCTGTCAACCCAACCACAATATCCACTCTGCACCATATTATTCCAGCATAGAACCATTAAGGTTGGAAAAGACCGCTACGGTCATCAAGTCCAGTCATCAATCCATAACCACATGCCCACTATACTGTGTCCCTCAGTGCCACATCTCCACCTTTCTTGTACACCTCCAGGGACAGTGACTCCACCACCTCCCTGGGCAGCCTATTCCAACACCTCACTACTTATGGGCACTACCTCTCTTCCTATCACTGTTACCTAGGAGAAGAGACTGACCACCAGCTCACTACAACCTCCTTTCAGTCAGTTTTAGAGAGCAATGAGATCTCCCCTGAGCCTCCTCTTCTCCAGACTAAACAATCCCAGCTTCCGCAGCTGCTCCTCATAAGAGCAGTGCTCCAGACCGCTCACCAGCTTTGTAGCTAAAGCAGAAAACTGGGGCCATCTCATTGTGAGGCTAAAGCAGGGACACAAAAATGACTGCTTTGTGGCCTCCTATATCCAACTACAGCCACAAACGAGGAGGGCAGACCTGAGCTTGTGTTGTTTGGTCCTGTGGGCAGCTGATGGGCAGAGAGGTCAGCTTGTTTTGGCTTCAGCCTGAGTTAAAAACACTCTTTCTCAAGACACTCTGGTAGCTGGTTACTCCATTTTACAGTTGCCTGTGGTGAAATCCTCACTCTCTTCCTACCAAAGTTTTAAAAAGTGGTTCAAGCTGCTTGGAGAGGCACCTGGCTTTCCAGGCAAATTGCTAAAATAGTTTCTTCATTTTAATTTTTCCCCTCTGCCTGAAGCCTGCAGGTAACATCTGGAAAACATACAAAACAAAAGAACAAATTGTCATTTCAAAGGAGGCAGTAGCTCCATCCGGGCTGGACCTGTGTGTGCTGTCGTGGAAGGTCTGCAGGAGTGGGGCCGGCACCCTGACAGCAATCCGCTCCCCACCTCACATGCCACTGGGCTGCCTTGCATCAAAGGGAGGAGGGGAATGCATTCATGACTGAGCATCCTGAGGGTTTTTGTTAAAACAAGCTCAATTCTAGCCGAAATCAGCACATCTCTGTGTAGTGCTCACTCTGTTGGCACAGCATTCTGCTGAGAGTTTACTAGCCCACATCCAGGGTCCAGCAAAACTGCATGGATGTAGTTAGGGCTTCACTGGTTCCAGCCTCCTAGACCTGCTGGGGACAGGCACTCTTGCTTGGGCTGACTCCTCAGGATGGACCTTCACACTGCAATGACAGTGTTTACACAGCTTTTTCTCAAAAATAATTATTCAAAATAATGCATAATATTTTGTGGAAAGAACTTACGGTGATAATTCAATCAAATTTTCTTTCAGCAGAGCTAGTATTGCGAATGAGCTGAAAATCAAACGTGTGTCAACAAATGATTTAATGAACAACATTATACAGTTGTGTAATGACACATGTGAGGACTTCTACTGACAGGCCAACTGTTCTAGGAATGGTTCAAGGGTGCCTCGGTGGCCAGCTTAGCACTTCACATGCAGCCAGGGAGCTTGATTTTGGACTGGGCTGTGGGACAGAGGGTCGGTGCGATTAGGAGACGAAAGGAGGCACGAGCAGCTTGCTGGTGCTCACAGAAGAAGAGCTGTCATGTGGGAGAAAACGCATCTTAGCTATGTATATAGAGGCTGTTCCTGCAGCGGTCATGACAAAATGAACAAGGAGGAAACTAGCCTCAAAAATAGCTTAGCGATTTTGAGGTAAACTCCTATGTTTTCAGCAGGCAATGGGAAGCTGGTGGAGGAGAAGCAGGAGAGGAGCAGCTGGGAGGTGGGTGGTGGCCAAGGGCCAGAGGTACAGGCAGGTACATCAGAGACTCGGAAGCTGGAGGCAGACAGCAGGGGATTGTTTTTCTTTGAGCCATCATGTTCTCAGTGTTTCCTGTTGCCTGTTTCTTCTTCCAAGTTCCTGGCAAGAAAGCTTTAAGTAGCTGAGAAGAACAGAGGCAAAAAATCCAGAAGACCCACATGAGAGACCTCCAAGGTAGAACAAAGACATATACTCCTGAAAAGGAACTCATGAGGCTGCTGCCAAACAATACAGAATATAAAGCATAAAACATACTACCTGTATTGTGGGAAACATGCAAAAGGCAAATAGGTGAAACATGATCGGTGTTTTCCTGTGGTTGTAAATCAACAAGTAAAATGGCATGATGATTAATTTGACTGGTTCGGTTTGCTTCTTATGTGGTCTTCCAGAATGCCAGCTGCATAGATGCTGAGCCAAACCCAAACCAAAAATACCTATTTCTCTGGGATGCAGGGGAGGCAACAGATTAATCTATAAACCCCAGGTAAACCCCCATTTATAACCATGGCTTCAAGTTTTGGTTCTGGACTGAATCCTCAAAACTCCATAGATCTGTTTAACCTGCAGTCACATCTGTCGTAAGGTTTGGCTCAGAAGGCAGGAAACCTGGAAGATTTCAGCAGGACTTTACCCTAATCTGATGCAGTTCTGAATATTCAGAAAACATAGTATCTCCTTTCTCTGAGTAGAAAACTATAAGTTTTGCTAAAAACCAAAAACTACCATTAACTATATAATGGCTTGTCTGAGCATCCCACCCATGTAACCAAACTGTTAGCCAGGTGTAAAGAACATTATCTCTCTTTAGGTCTGATGCGCCTCTGTAATAATTCTAATAAATGGAGATGGGCATTCTGCCAATCAAAAGAAAACCATCCCTACCAATAATGAATCTATTCAACAAACATTAATTCTCTGAGCTGGCTTGTTTCACCCAATTCAGTTTGTTGCAGTCTGGCTAAAGTAATTCTGCATTTGCTTTCTATTTGTTTTTAGCCAGCAACGCACTTATTGGAACAAACTTGCTGACTCAGATGTCATCACATCTACTCAGGAATTGTGATTATAGGTGCTTCAGAAAACTGAGTTGAAAGTGTATCACCGATCTATTTCACAGCCTGTTTCTTTCTTCTTTATCATAAAAGGGTGGCATACAGTCATGTGAAGAAGTAGTTTTGTTTACTTGGTCAGGTTGCATTTATAACCATGGCTTCTAAACGTTGTCTGAAGCGCCAACCTGTCCAATGCTTTTTACATCATCTTGGCTGTCATAAGAAGCTTGGAGCCAAGATTTCCAGAAAAGCCAGAAGAGGTCTTCAGAGTTGTTCCAAATAAAACTCATTCTATGATATTTTAAAGCCATCTGTGCAGCATCTGACCAACCAATCTCCCTCACCCAGGAGGGCAGGTTATGGCATCGTATGATCATAACTCAGAGCTTTCTATTTGCTGTCTGTGACTTCAGCTGAAAACACCACAGCATTACATATCCTGTGGCATGTCCACAAAAGACAACCATGCCAGCAAGAGGTAACAGCCTGAAAAGTAGTTCTGCCTCATGAAAAAATCACAGACCTGGTGTTGTGATATTCTGAGTTCATATCCCCAGAAGGAAATAAATGAAACCATCAAATTATGTGAGAAATGCCTTCACTTTTCTGACAGCCCCATCCATAGCCCCTGTAGTCTAAAGTCTCTACACTGAGTTATTGCAAACTAAGCCAGTAACAGTGCCATACACATATCATATTTCCTTGACAACCTCCATTGAAAGCTTGCAGCTACTCAGAAGCTTACCAACCTTTAAAGCCCTCAATTGAGGTTTACATGCTGTCAGGACCGTTGGTTTTATCTGAACTTTAGGCAACTAACTAGGTTAATTCTTGTGTAATGCAAGGAAATGGAGCTGAGAGGCTGAAGTGCCCCACTCAAAGACAGTGTGAGAGCTGGGACCCATCCTTGCTGAGCACCTCTGTTTCAGGGCTGAAAAGGAGGCACAGGGCCTTCAGCCTCTCTTCTTGGGAGCTAACAGCTGCAGGGAGGCTCAGTACCACAGCAGCAGGAATAGTAAAGAACTGGAGCAGACAGTGAAACAGGAGAGAGGTAGAAGATTGTACTAAAATAAATGTGGAGCTGGAGTCAGTGAAGAGATCCTGAGAGAGAGATATTATAAAAGTATTAGGACTGGTTGACCTTGCACAGGAAAGCTTAGTCCTATCTTTTCGTAACTACTGAAAGCTGGACTTGCAATCTGTACAATGTTGTTTTAGAGGAGAGTTCACATGTAATGACTGCACACATGCACATAGTCCTAAAGAACATCTACATTTGGCAGGTGTGGCATTTAAGGGAAAGCAGGCCATCTCAGGTACATCCATTCCAGTCAAAAGCAGAGGCCTGAAGTCAGGAACCAAGTCCTTGAGCCACTCAGATGCCTAACAGTGCCTTCCTGCCATGATACTGAAGAGGTTCTTCTTACTGAGATAGCGTCCACATTGACCACTCTCTATGAACACATGAAAAGGAGAGCTGTCCTGCATTGCCTTTCAACCACTCTACAGGCCACGTCTCTGGAAAGCACTGCTGTACACCCTACACCCTGACTGGAAATGAAACTCACATGCCAGGCCAGGAGTGCTCCCAGCCACTCATGAAGAAAAGACACCATGTCTCTGCACTGCAGCATGCACATTACCCATAGCCTGGCCGAGCCTCTGGCTGCTGCACCAAAATTTCTTCCGTTGAGCCTCCCCAGTGGCAAAGACATGTTGTCCCTCAGGCTGCGGCATGATGCAGGTAGGATATCCCAGATCTCCACAGAGTCTTCCCCAGTTTCAAGGAGCCCCTGGCTGGACCAGCCTCAGAGCCCATGGCATGGGAGTTCCCAGATATTGTAGCACCAGGGAACAGTTCTCTCTACCGTGGCAGAAGGGACATTTGGGACTTGCTGCTGAACTGTGGACAATGCAGCAGCACCTCAGGAGGTTCAGCACCAGTCTGGGATTTGAGGAATGTCAGAAGCATTCCAGAGGTGCTGGCTGATTTTTTGTCCAGAGGTCCCACATTTCCTCAGCACAAAGAGCTCTGTGCTCTCCTGGAAAGCTGCTTTGACCATGATTAAAAGCTCTCTCCAGAAGAACAAGTTCAGAGACAGAGACATCTCCCTCCGCACAGGCAGTGCACCCCTCAAGGCAGAGCTGTGAAGGGCTCTGACTTAAGCATGAGTTGCTTGTCAAGAAACAGCTGGAGATGTTCAGCAGTGCTGGAGTGCTGGGCTTGGAGTCTCATCGAAGCTGAGAAAGGCACGCTCAGGGGTTTCGTGACATGCTGCATCCTACAGAGCCAAAAGTCATGAGGTTCATGGCCAAACAGATGGACTTCACTGGGAGGAGGGGGTGGCCACCTGAGGAAGGACTGCAGAGTAACAGGAGCCAATACCAAACATGTGCAGGGCTTCTTAGCAACGTGGGATTAGCCTAAACATGCTGTTGCACAGCAGATCTCTGGATATTCCCTCACTCTCCCTTATTCACATATATGAAAGCTTTCCCTGGAGTCCAGCATTGCCAGTAGCCTCCTTCCAGCAGCCTTTCTGCACTGCTCCATCTTACTCAAGAGCAAAGTCCCAGCATCCCCTTCCTCCTTCCCACACTACGTAACCTGACATATAAACTCCTGATACACCTCAGGCCACCCCTCCTCTTCACCACAGGGTGTTACACACTCTTCCACAACACTCAACAATGAGAGGAAGAGAAAAGTCAGAGCGGGTGTTTCCGAACAGATACAAGTACCACCAGCAATGCACAAACTGTGTTATATAGCTGATGGCTTGTGGGCATTCAGAAACAACCACAGTCAGCAGTGCCTGTCACAACTGCTGTTGATGCTAATGCTCATTCAGAAAAGCTTTGCATCTGGTGGATGACTCTATTTACACTGTTCTTTAACTTGGTCCCCAACTCCCACCTCTATGAGTTTTCCTTTACTCGTAGTTCCTTGTCACAACTGCCACATGCTGCTCAGTACTTTTGTGAATGCCCATTTCCATCCCATAACATCCCATAACAGAAGAAACAGAGGAGTAAGCCAGGAAGCATTCTCCTGAAGAATATACCCAGCATGCAGGGTTTGGTCAGGATCAGGGCCATGCTCAGCATTTGCTTCCTTCCCATATATAAAATCAGGCCTCATTGTGCTGGGCCTGACATGCACAGCACAGAGCTCTGCCCTCATCTAAAAGATTTCTTCTTGGCTTGCTGCCTTGCATTGCAAAGCCATATCTCCTCTCTGGATTTCCTTTCACTATGCATTCAGAGCTTGTCCTCCTTCTGCTGCCTTCCCTGGCTGTGACATGTGTGCCAATTGAGCAGGCCTGTTGAAAAATGCCCCCCTCCCTCCCTATCTGTAACACATGCTCAAAACCAAAACCGTCTCGAGACATCTCTGCTCTATGTTCTGGGCAACATGTGCTCTCACTGTGACATATCCCAGCTGGTCTGCCTCTGTGAGCTGCTCCTCGCTGTTGTAATGTGGCTGATGAGCAGAAAAAATTAGACAGAGGAAGTGAATAGAGAGCGAAGAAATAACCTGAGAAAAGGAAGTGGATGAGAAAGGTGAAGAAAGGAAGAACTTAATGGAAAACAGGCAGGAAAAATGAGAAAAAAAAAAAGAAGAGAGAAAAATGCAAACGATGAGCAGAGAGAAAAATAAATAGAGAAGATAGAAAGTGTAAACCACCACCACCACCAACAACAAAAAAAAAAAAAAGAGAGAAAAAGAAAAAAATTGGATCGAATGAAACAGTAATAGCAGAATCGGTCCCTACCTTGAAGATACACTTTATCAGAGAGAGCTCTTTCGACACTCTAGATAGCTTGGTCGTGAGGCATCAAATGCTGCCTGTTCTGCCGGACAGGGGTAGTCATGTGTCACAAGCAAGATCAAAGGCATCAGAAGGGGCTTTTGAGGGAGTTAACCTACCAGGATCAGAGAGAAAATCTCTTCAAGTTTGAAAGAGTTATTAAATTGCTTATCAGAAAGCTGATCTGTTGCAAGTTCATACTCTGCTTGTTCAGTGGTTGTGTGCTTGTGTGCCCATGTCCTCCTCATGGCGCCTGTGTGGGAAGGGCAGATGGCCACACAAGAGATTTCACAGCATTCCAGCTGTAAAACTTTCTGCCCCCATGTTCTGGAGAAAATGGGTCCAAATCTATACTGCACACAGAGATCTGTGCTCTCTGCCAGCACAGTTATCCCACTAGATTTAAAGCTGGTCTGTTACAAAATAAAAGATTACTTGAACTCTGGTTTATATCAGGTTTTTCATTGCTAAGAAGTAAATCTTGCAATGAAAGCCCACATTTTACCAATATAAGAATACTAAATGAAAGCAGTGCTGATACAGTAAGTATTAAATCAGAGGGAATAAGTAAAAGCCACTTTATCCTCTTCATAATCTTCTGAGAACACAGACAACCAACTGAGTTTCTCACAAGTTAATTCCGTGCACTACCACATGTCGGAGGAGGTTGCAGGGGCAACTCTGAGGGCAGGATTTGTTAAAGGAAGTTTTCTGAGGGAGTTTGCAGCAATGGTGCGTGTGTCTGTTTGAGGACAATTACACATGACTGCTGGCACACACCAAACTCACTGGATTAAAGAATGCTGGAGCTCTTCCCTTGCTTTTGAAGCTTTTGCTTTCTGTGTTTTGAATAAGTAAATACATTGCTTTTTGGAAGCAGACTTTTACCAATCTGCAGGAACAAGAGTAAAAGTTTCCAAAAATTCCCGGAGGATTTAGAAAGTCTTCTTGCTTATAACAGATGTGTCCCAAAGTCCCACCACAGATCAGAAAATGCTCACCGAGTTACACTCATTCACACTCAGTATGCAACCAGCAGTGAGCCAAGAGAGGAGATATGAGGTGGGATGTTGGACTCAGGGTCAGTGGTGAAGTTTTGCAACACAACTAGAGGCAGAAATCAGATCCTTGATGCCTCCAGCTAATGCCAAATAGTCAGTTGCTGCAGAGCAAAATAAACTCAATTCATGAAACGTGACTAATGTTTGGGCCTGACATGAGCACTGAAAACATTCTTGTTGCAGATTCTGTACCATTAAGTTAACTAACAGTTGTTCAGCCTTGAGTTACAGTATATAGGAAAGATTCGCAACCCCTGGAACCAGTATGCCCATGAAGATATGAAGACTGGTTTCCTTAGAAGTGTCTTTCTCAGAGTCACATAAATCTCTGCCCCTGGGTGGCCACTCTTCACATGTCTAGCCATCAGAAACAGCATTATTAAATGCTATGCAGGAACCACAAAGTCAGACTCATAAAGATTTGCCATTAATAATATAATGCATTGTCAGGAGATTAAGAGATTTACAGTATAAACAGTATTTCTGATCCATTAAGGCATTGTGAAGGTCTTGGTTTAAAGCACCACTTGAATCTGTCCTGAAAACAGAAAAACAAGAAAATGTCAGTAGCATATGAATTAGACTTGAATAAATAAAGGCATTTAGAAAACAGCAACTCCTTGATGAAATCCTTTTAAACATTTAGTAATCAATGGGATTAGTTTTGTTTTAGAGTAGTGAAGGGAAAAAATGATAGCATAGAAAGGAGAGTTTAACTACCTCAGATGCAAAAACATCCTTCAACCTCCACACGCTGGCAACCAACAGAAATACAGCGTCAGTGCAGCAACATTATGTCAAGGAAAACCAGTACAGCTTTCTCCTGTTTCTGCATTTCTTCCACTTATCGCATCTTGCGGGGTACCTTCTTCAGGACACATCTGTGAGGCAAATCTGTACTTTAATCTTTGATGGTGTTCTTTCAGTTCTGCATCTCACAAAGGAAGGCTGGTTTTAGACAGAGCAATGTGTTAATTGGAATCTGATGCTGGCATTTTCTAGAATAATCACCTAATCTACTTTCAGTATCTGCACTAAAAAGAATGTGATATGTAAACATACAGTATCAACTCCCATCAATTATTTCAGTGCTTTTAATCTTTGTATTTTAATATTATAAAATGTTAGTCATAAAAGCACAGAAAAAAATGTTTCTTTTCTTTGAAAATTAGGGCATTTTTAACATTCTTAGGAACTGATATTTGTTAGGAGCTGCATCCAGCTCTTGAAATATTAAAATCAGCATGATCTAAATGCATATTTGTATAGCTCAAAGTAGGAAGTCTAATCAGTATTATTATTCTTTGGCTGAGGGATTACTTTTCCCTTTGTCAAGTCTGACTTTTTAAAATATCAGTCTCCATGCTGGGTAGACTACTTTAGCACAGAAGATGAAATCACTCAATGACAAATGTTCAGTCTACTGCCATATGCTATTATTCCAAAGCCTAACTGCAAACTTCGTCCTTCATCAGCAGAATTCTCGCCAAACTGCTTAGTTACCGAATGTGTTTGCATTTGTGTTTACAAACTGAACACATCCCTTCCTTCTTTTAATTAAAAAAAAAAAAATTGTTGTATTTTATTGAACTAACCCTGCACACTCACCAGTCAAAACAAGGGAATATCCTTTTTCAGCAGTCACCTGAATTAGCGAATGCACTTCTCCAGGGATGGACCCCAGTGGCTTCTGCTGCACCCCATGTCAGTGGAGGAACTTCCACCCGCTCAGGAAAGATTCATCTCCTCTGAACAAGAACACAGTGTATTCCCTAGAGGAAAGTCAATCAGTCTTCGACAGCTGCATGTTTGTGGTCACTGTGAAAGCCCTTGCATTTGTAATCTAAGTAAAAGTGATAATTCTTCCTTTTCTAACAAGGTTATTGTGAAATGACTGTTTATGTTTGTGAGGAAGTCAGATATCCAGTGAAGGCTGCAAGAGAAATGCATACCAATAAACCAGAGGTGCAACTCTACAGAGGATGCCAAAAACTGCCAGGAAGGTAGCTTCGAATGTGGAGTAAGTAGACCCAGCAGTGGGAAATCCCAATGGGATCCAAAGGTTTAGGAGGAAGTCAGCATTTGTATCTCTCTGACAGCTGATGAAAAACGAAGAAAAAAACCCAGTATCATTGTGTTACAACAGAAGAGGCCAAACAAAAATGACAGACCAACTGACTGGCCAATATTGTAACATCATATTTTCCGGAGAGGATATGTTAGAAAACAAAAGTGCACTTTAGGGTGAGTCCTCATCAGCTTTGATTGTCTGAACTGAAGCGGAGCCTTTGAAGAAGAGCCACAAGCACTCATGCAGCGCTACGACCTTCTTGGCATACAACACAGCCAAATGGGCAGGAAATGGGCTCTTTTTGCTCCTTTCCTTCACACATTTCTCTGTCCTTACTGGAGAAGTGGCCCTTTGGTGGAACAGATGCAATATCTATGGCTCATTTATCTAAGCACCAAATATTCCCCATTGTATTTATCATCTTTCTCAGCACACATTATATCCAGTTTAAAAATTCCTCGCAGGTCTGCAGGGAAGAGTCCTTTGTTGAAAAGTCAGTGGCAAAATTTCCATCCACTTCAGTAGGGCTGGAATTTTATCAGATCTCTCTCTCATTCCGTGGGCTTCTTCTGCCTGGAGGGGAGAATTTGTGCTCACTTCTGTTCTGCAGGCTAGTACGAATGTATGTTCAATTATACCACACTGCTTGGTTCTGCACCATCTTTCAGGTGCACTTCTGCACATTCATTGTCCTCTCAGTGGAAAAAATCCTGTGGCCCTGGGATTTTGCAGTTCTTTTTGTATGACTTAGCCTACATTTCAAAGTACGTTGTCTCTCGTGTGACCTGAAGTAAAGTAAAAGGTACCATATGTGAGAGGACTTAAAAAAAAAAAAAAAAGAGTATATACATTACCAGAGGTTAATATGCAGGAATAAGTCTCATTTGGTGGCTTTTTTCCCGCAGAAATCCCATACTTGAGGTGAGATACTCAACACAGTTGCCAGTCAGACATTTCTTTTTCTTTCCCCTCTTCATATGCAGAATAAATTAGAGGATAAAGTGTAATGATGGGAGATGCAGATGAAAGCAGTGGCTCAAACCACTGTAACCCGGTTATGGTTACCCATGCCCAGCATGCTGGTGGAAGCTGCTGCAGCCTCTCAGAGACAAGGAGAGCCACTGTGTCCTCAGACATCCAGTGCAGTGAGGCACCAGTCACTGGGAAGAGAGCAGTGCCATGTGCTGGTGAAGGTCTGATCTGGGTGTCCCCGTGTTCCTTTCCAGCAGCCAACTTAGCTCATGGAGAACCTCCTGGAGACTTTGGAGCTGCCAGCTCTGATAATGGCTTGGAGACATGACAAAGATGGCTCAGCCTCCAACCACACTGGACGCCACAGGTGGTTGCCAGGCCTGGCAAGGCCACTTTATTTTTAATATGCTTTCCTTAGAATCAGGAAGAAAAAACACTAAGATAAAAGCTGTGTTAAAAGCTAAACAGATACAGGCAACATTTTGCAAAGGCAGTCTGACTTCAGGATTAGATCATTCTAATAAACAAAAACAACGGCATTTGCCAAAATACTTGCAATGTTATGTCTCTCTTTAGCAAAGGAACACGAACTGAAACCTGCATTCTTACTGCACCATTATTGTCTTCTATAAAATCGGATTTATCTTGTTACCTGGTTATCACATGGTCAAATGATCAGTTAAATTAAGCTATCCTTAATTGATATTTATTTCATTTGCATGCCACCATTAAACTAAGAAACAACTTAAAATTAATGTGAACAGGAACTAAAAAAGGAGTGACACTTTGCTTTTACAAAATTAATTCAAAAGCAAATTACTCTAGATACCTGTTTGAAGAGCTTTTGTCACAGGTGGAACAACTATCTCCAGCCTATGTTTCAGATAATATCTTATATACATCTTATATACAAGGGTTGCATCTAACCAAATGAAGTGCTAAAAGTATATAGAGAAGGGGAAAGAAGAAGTAGTCAATAAAGAAGCTTCTGATTAAGAATTCAGGAAGTGTAGGTATTGAAATTAAAAAGGCTAGAAGTTAGGAAAAAAATGGAGAAAGCCTTCTGTCATGTATGGAAAAAGCAGAAGGGCCAAAAAGAGAGTCCAATGGGCAGCATGAAGAAGGTTGAATTGAAGGATAAGTTTGACAAGGACCAAAACC
>JAOWBP010001760.1:38055604-38073678 GCA_028571105.1 Tragopan temminckii | reverse complement strand
AGGAAGTGTAGGTATTGAAATTAAAAAGGCAAGAAGTTAGGAAAAAATGGAGAAAGCCTTCTGTCACATATGGAAAAAGCAGAAGGGCCAGAAAGAGAGTCCAGTGGGCAGCATGAAGAAGGTTGAATTGAAGGATAAGTTTGACAAGGACCAAAACCTGAACTTTGACTGAGGTGGTCATCTTGAATATGCAACGGCTAAGAACAGTGGTAGATAGAAAGAGCTGTTACTCTAAACCACAGTGTAAGCAAATTTGAAAGAAGATATTGCAGGAAAAGTAGATTGAACATACATTCCTTCTCCCTAAATTCTGGAAAAGCTAGTCTTTGGAATTGGAAAGTGGTGAAGCCAAAACAATTAAAGGTACAGTGACGACAAGAAGAGGGAATAAAATCTAAAGTGGATTGATTTGATTTTTGGGATACAAGACTTTTGGAAGATGGTAGACCCATTATTTTGGCCTTGAGTAAAACATTTTCTTAGGGATGTAATGCTTGAGGAAGTTATTACAAGAGGCCGTAAATTGGCTGAAAACAGAGAAGAACGGACTCCACAGAAAGGGCATGATTGTACTGATGGGAAGTTATTAGTGGAGTTCATCCAGCAGAAAGTATTGGATGTTATGGTAACACTTTAGCAATGATCTGTATGGTTTAACTACAGTTCATCATGTATTAATGAAATTTGCCACTAAAACAGCATGGAAAAAAACTGCCAAGAGAAGAGGACTGCAATATCATTTGGGAAAAACTAGATGAACTTGAAGTCCAGAGCAACAGAAATGGAACATATACTTAGGATCTAATAAGAGGGATATCTGCTACTGTCCAGGAGATCATTTGTTTGAAGCTGAGAAGAAAGACTTCAGTGTATTATTTAGGGCAATTTGAAGCCACAGATGTGGTGCATCTATAAGAAAGGCAGACATGATCATAAGATGAATCAAATATTTCCCATACAAGAAGTAGCGAGCCAATGAGATTACACAAAAGCAGTTTGGCATCCCATCTGTAATGCTGTGCACAATTTTGATTACCCCCATTCTAAAAAAAGTATGTGAAATTGCAGCAGTGCAAGGAACGACTAGCAGGGAGATAAAGTGACTGGAGAAATTATTCCACATGAAATGAACAGAAAAGCAAGGTTGAATATGTGCAATTGCTCTCTAAAAATGCATCAATCAGAAAATAGCAGGAAGAATTGTTAGAAGAAAGAGCAATAGTAACATGGAAACCCTAGTGAGTAGAACTGGTAGAACTTTAAGTGTCTTTTAGCCATATGTGAGACAAGATGTGGGAGGTTTCAAACAGAGCCTGATCTAGGTAAATGTTTGATAAGAACAGTTACCAAACCGGTTGCTTTCAGTTGGAGTAGATACAATTCAACAACCAAAGGACCACTTCCAGACCTGTGTTGTGATATTGTGGAGTAGATCATGACCCTTAGATGTAGACATGAGGAAAGGAGAGGAAAGGATCAGATCTTAGGCTGTTGGAACTTAAGCACAGGTCTGCCTGGGTTGAACAATGAAGATGCAACAGAAAATGTTAATTCTGAACTTCAACACTTACTTCACTGCAAAAGGTCACTAGCTTCCAACCCCACCCAAGACAGCTGTGTTGGAGTTTTTCAACCAAGCCCAAAACTTGCAGCTTTGTTTCTGACTGGAGCTAAGAACAGAGGACCGCTTGAAAGGAATGTTTGGAAGGAATAGGAAGAGTAGGAGAAAAAAAGTTGTGTGTGCCAGGCTGGTTGGAGAGGAAGCAAGAGAACATCTCAGGGACAGCGTAACGAAGATACAGTAGTGGCCAGAAATACCTGAAAATCAAGAGGGAAAAGGATGAGGAGAGTCAGCATGCAGCGAAAGATCAAGCTCTACATACGTGTACAGGCATATACACATATATCTCATCATAACACATCTCTTCAAAGGCTGTTTTTTTTTTTGTTTGTTTGTTTTTTTTTTTTTTTTGAGAGGATAGAAATGTAAAACTCCTGTGGGATATATTGTTATTTTATTTTGTAAGGAAGAGGTCTGCATTTCAGCTGATCATTTGCAACTGGAAGGAAAAGGTTGGATGTGTTTAGAAATCCTCCAATACATATTACAAACAATCCTGCAACACACCTTCACTGTGCCTCTGCTCTGTGTGAGTCACCAGCACACATAAAAGAAAAGGAAGGAAGTGCTAGGGTTAACGAAAAACAGCCTGCTTGGAAATTTAATTCTAATGTTAATGGTTAAAGAAAACAGAAGATGAAGTATTCCTTCCAAACCAAAAACAGTGTTTGTTCAGAGCAAGCGAAAATCAAAACAGGAATAATTTATTCCCCACAGCATCGCAGAGGAAGAAGAATATAGAATAAACACTATGCAATGAGAAGTTCTAGATTCTGTTTATCAGTAGCAATGGAAACTGTACACATTGATAATGGAAGCAGCCTCTGAATGTGTTAGTCTTTAAGTGGGTCTCCATGCTAGCCACAGTAAGCTGGTGGCAGCTCTGAGGTGAGGATGAGGACTCCCAGCACCAGGCTCAGGTGGCTGTGATGTGGCATGGAGGCTTCCACCAGCAATGAGGACCAGAGCTGTTTGGGGACTCACCAAGAAATTATAATAGTATGACACATTTAATCTCCAGGGGAAACAACTGACCAACACCTGTTAGAGCCATGGTACGCCTCACAACCTGACATCCCTCTAAGGCACCAGGGATTCCGTGAAGCTGATAGAGCAAAGCTGGTTTATACCTTCTGAGAGACTGATGCCTTTTTTACTTCTCCAGAGCAGCTCAGATGTAGAGAGAGCAAAAACTTCACAAGATAAAGTCTGCATGTTTTTTTCAACACTGGTGTTGTTATCTATGGCTACATATCTCACACTGATACAAGGATATCTGACTTAAAGTTTCTTGGGTTATCCTATCAGTACTATAATTGTTTTGCAAGAGGACAAAGTTAATCACTTTTGCTTCAAAATTATAAAAGCAGAAATAAACACATAGCAAAGAAGGGATCCACCCTGAAGTCTGTTCCCCTAATATGTGCTAAAAATATTTGGGTGGCTCTTGCTGCAGCCCCATGGAGTAAAATCATTATATGCTCTTGACTTTGATGTAATAAATTTAGTATCATCTGCATGTTATGATAGTTTCATACCCTGATTGACATAAACCACTATAAAACCTCATATCTGAACTCAGATCAAAAGAGATTATGCACTAGCTCAGACAGATGCTTTTTATTCAGTCCTTTCAGAAAAGCCTGGAATTTCAACTCAAGCTTTCTTGGGATTTTTTGCAGTTAACTGGTCATCCGCTGAGCAGCCTGCATCTTTCCAGAGGTTGCTGCAGACCTTACGAGAGCTAGAAGAAAACTCATTTTCCATAGCTCATTTTTTCCTAGGGAGTCCTGCATTCCAAGGGTTTAATAGTCTGAATTCTATATATATGTGAAATCCCATCTTCCAAATGTGTTTCCCATGAGATTTTTTTTTTTTTTTTTTTTTTTTTTTTCTACCGTAAATACTTTAAAGCAGGCATTACTGTAGGAAAAACACTGTGAGAGGAGAAGCATTAGAATGGACAATAGAAGGATGAGGTAATGGTGTCATAATTTCCCAAAGGCTGAGATATTCAAGAAGTCTACACAAATAAGTCATTCATTTAATAAAGAGGGTTCATGTGAGCAAAGTACCAATGTTTTGCTGGAACCTGAAAATCCCAGCCTCTAGTGACCACCAGCTGCCCTTGACTTCAAGTCTTCACAAGGTGTGATGCTCTCACACCAGAAAAACCATCTGGAAAACAGGCATGGTGTTTCTGACAATACTGATAATTGTCTCAATTTCTGACAATACCAGCAATCGTAGGAGGAGTTCACCATGACCACAAGCAGCAAGTACCCCTTATCATAAGCCCAGCACATGAAATTACTTAGATCAAAACCAGGTTTTTGACCTTCTCTTTTACATACCAGTAGGGCTGGGACTGAGCACTGGGACTCTGAAACCTTTTTTAGATTGACTTGTGCTCCTAAATCTCTGTCCTTTTTTAAAAGCCTGCTACCCAAGATGTCAGTCGTTACTGGGAGTGTTAGTGTAGACGTGCCAGCAAAGAACTGCTGAATGTAAACAAATCAGTGTCTTGCCTGTCACCCTCACTAGGCACACACAGTAGATAACCTGCTTTCCATCTCCTGCAAAACTGGCAAAGTGACAGAGCATGGCTGAGACAAATAGAAAGAACAGGTGTATCATGTGGCTTTTGCAGTGTTACTCACATCTATCCTGATCCAAGTGCACTGCTATGGCAAGACTGCAGGTGAAGCTCAGTGAGATTTCTGTGTGGTCCACAAGCAGCAGAAGGCTCTTCTGTTTCCACCTCAGTCACCTCGGTCTCCTCAGCTGTACAAAGGCAATCACACAGTCCTGAAAGACTCTTACAGACATGTCCCTAGTGGGAAGAGCCATGCAGAAGGTGAATAGAACTTGGACTTGGCCACAATTCAACCATTCCTTACATGCAGACAAGGGCACTGAAATGTGCAGAAGAGCATCCCTGCCTAAAACATACTTTTTTGCACTCAGCAAGAAGCTAGAGATCAGTCCAGATGTTCAGTGTCATCTTTTGTTACTATCCATAAATCTCCAGCTTTCCATACTCCCAGCCAAATCTATGATACTGTGGATTAAACTTTGGTAGAGGAAGAACGGGAGACACCTTATTGTTTCATAGGCAGTAACCTGCAGGTTGCCACAAAGGATATCAGACATTGTTTATCTAAATCTATAAAACTCATAAGTCTTATCGTGTGTGTCAGAATATACCTTCACTGAAGCTCTGTTACATTTGCTGTAAGAAAAATAACTTCGCCCTGAAGGGACAGCACTTGCGAATTTTGTGACACCAGTTCCATGGAACTTAGGTCACTGAAGAATTGAGCCTTTAGCTCTGCTAAAATCATCAATGAGCAAGTATCTTGTCCAGTTAAGCACGATAGGAAGGGAATTGTCAGCCTTGAATTTTCATGTAAATGAAATGGGCTGATTTCATGTAAATGCAACAGTGTAGAGCAGGATGGAATAATTCATGTAGGAAAAAAAAAAAGATGTATCCACAAGTAAGTAACTTGTATTTAAGTATTTCAGTCTCACAGGACATTGCAAAATCGAGATCTGTCCGAAGACAAAGAGCAGTTGACCATTACATTAAAACATAACACTCAGAAACACATTATTCTCTCTCACAGAGCATTAACTCAGATGGACTAGAGAATTAAAAGAAATCTATAGCTTTTAATGTAAGTGCAAAAATGGTGAGCTGGGAGGCCTCAAGCACTCCCAAACAAATGTGATGACATCTTACGGAGTTCCTAGCATAAAGAATCCACCCCACTGAAGGCACTGTCCCAGGAGGAGGCAGGCAGTTGTAATTTGGGGCACAGTTTGGACCCACAGTCTCTGGCATTCCATAAATACCTTTGTGCAGAAAAGAAAAAAAAAAAAAAAAAAAAAACCACAGGCATTTTCAGATTTAAAATTGGTGTCAGAGCCATACATAACTCCATCTCTGCTGCCTGTGGCTCCCTGCCAAGTGCAGAAGTAGTATCTTTGGAAGATCTGAAGGAAACCAGCCAAGGAGACCTGCTTAATCTCCTTCCTCTTGTATTCATCACAGAAACCCCTCCAGGAAATGCCTGGGCTCCCAAGCCTTCCATCATGCACACAGCTCCTAGCAGCTTGCTGAGGTCCTTCTTGTCTTGCTCTCAGGCACTCTACATACAAGATATTACAAGACTCCAGATTCCGTATAATTCAGAAATGGCCCAGCATACATAGGTCCTAGCTTATTGTTATATTAAAATGACCAGTAGGACAGCCCTTTGTTCTCCCATCTGGAAGGATGTGATACCTCCTGTGGGTCTTTGTCAGCCTGGGAAGAGGCCAAGGAACCTGCAAGGCAGAGCTGCTAACTCTTCTCCCTGCACCTTGTCACAGGTGCTCATTAGGCCATCCCGGGAGCTGCTTTCCCAGATAAACTGTCAAATCCTTCCTTGTAGTCTCAGTCCAGGCTTGTCCAGAGGCAATTTCATTTCTAGCACTCAAGGCTGTTGTGTGCAAGGCATCGCATGAGATGTGAGGGCCTGCAGGCAGGAGCTTCTCCTCCCTGTGGTGCAGTCAGGACTGTGGGCACTGGGGCAGGAGCATGCAGGAGATGCCTCTGCTGGCAGCATCTTTGTCTCCCCTGGGGAAAAAGCAGTGGAAAGGGATCCTGGGGTGAGAAGTGCAGTCCGAACAACAGATGTTTTAATTAGGAAGGATTAGTCAAGTCCTGTGCTTTCTGGAGGCTACAATATTTTTGACGTTAGAAAGCACAGAGGAGCCAAGTTCCTTGTAATCCTATACTGGAAAGCAATGGTGATAGGATTTTGAAAGGATACCAGTGAGAGATGAGTCCATCAAGTCCACAGTAGCTGCTGCTACCTTTCCATGCTTATTGGAGCTCATTAAAGTATTAAATGGAGTGATCCACTAAAAATTTTCTAGCCTTACAGGTGCTCAAAGTTAATTCTTCACTCAGATTCTGTGTACGCCGAGCATGCTGTTTCTCTTTTCCACAGCTGACAGACAAGTATAATAGTCTTGGAGGGCTCATTGTAAAGATCAGCTCAACAGTTCATGTATAAATCATTCTTCCATATAAATATCTCATAGGGTCCTAAGATCACTATATATTAAAATATGGATGGTATCCTTAGCCAAGAATGAAATCCCAAGAAGCTTTATGGGCTTTGTGTGTGCTTAAGGAATAATGAATTCCCAGGGAAAGGAGCATGGCTTTTTATTGTGTGTGATATTGAAAGTGCATCTATGCTTACATAAAACCAGAAAATGCAAACTGGCATTTGATTTACGAGGGCAGGAGCTCCCACTGGATCACAGTTTTGGCCCTGACAGGGCTTAGGCTGACATTCATGAGGATGATTTAAAGGAAACTTTTGCTCATATCAACATGAGAGAAAACCATGTTTTGAACACCTGTAGAGACAGAGACACTTCCAGACCAGCAAAATGAGAGCCTGAAGGAAGAATCATATAGCACAGTGTAAGACTTGTAATTGGTACAAGTTCAGTGTAGGGACCCATGGTCAGTGCCCCACCTGTCTGCTTTGGTACCCTGCACTGGTGACTTTTGAACGTCTACTAAGAATCTGGAGTTTGCTAAAAGCATTGTGAAGTCCAGGAGATGGTTGTGAGCACGGGGTCAATGTAGTAGTCAATGAATGTCAAGAGTGGGGAAGGAGGAGCAAGTATCATGCCTAAAGCCCAGTCCCTGCTGCTAGTCCTGTGGGGCTGAGCTCACCCACCACTTCCATGCCTGCACTCTCCAGCTAAACAAATTTGGTTTTACTGTCCTCTCATTCACAATACATGATAAAGATGCTGTAGTGGAGGTGCCAAGTTATGGCCTGAAGCAGTGATTGAGCACCTGGTGGGACAGCAGGGCCAAACTCAGCTGCATGCAGTGCACCTGAGTGACTGGAAGGGGTGGAGTCAGGGTCCACTCCTTCCCAGACCTCATTTAAGTGTTGGCAGTGGATAGAGTATCTTGGAAATCCTTGTCTACCTGAGGCCTTCTAATGGTAAGTAGTTTTTCTTTCTTTGTTTATGGCTCCTGCATTTGTGTTTGTTTTTGTTTGTTGCAGCTTAGGATTGTGCTAACCTGCTACTATTGTACTTTCCATCAAATTGCAGCATTATAGATGTCATAAATAGTACTTGAGCTTGAAGGTGTACTTGTTTAAGAAGCTGGTGAAAAACCTGTTGTGCCATTTAGGGGCTGCTGATGTTATGTTTTGCATGGTTGCCAACAACATAAATGGCATTTGCATAAAAGAAATTTGACTTTGTAGAAGGAGTTGCTGCCAGAGAACTTCTCCAAGCACTGTCTGGCTTGTTCTGTATCCTTTCACTTAACTGTTACCCTCACCAGGCACATGCAGTAGATAACCTGTTTTCCATCTCCTGCAGAACTGATAAAGTGATAGGAGCACAGGTAAGATAAATAGAGCAGGTGTATCATTTGACTTTGCTGTGTTACTCACATCCACTTTGAGCTGGACTCTCATCCAGGTGACAGGCTGTGCATGTGAGCCAAGAGAGCTGTTCTTTGGTATAGACTGGTATCAAGATGTGAAGTGCATTAGCAAAATCACATTCCTTTTGTCTCCTTTTTTTTTTTTTTCCTTCCCATTCATTTTTCTTAAAATAAGTGCAAAAATCTATAGTGCACATCCAGACTTAACAGGAAAGAAATGTGAAGGCTTTGTTTGTTTGTCTTCTGGAAAGCTGTGCCAAATATTTTT
This sequence comes from Tragopan temminckii, assembly GCA_028571105.1. Taxonomy (NCBI): domain Eukaryota; kingdom Metazoa; phylum Chordata; class Aves; order Galliformes; family Phasianidae; genus Tragopan; species Tragopan temminckii. Next base: position 38,065,311 of record JAOWBP010001760.1, on the reverse strand, counting down.
TTTTAATAGAGTGAAGGAAAAGATCATTCTCCAATTCCCCACATGAACGTGGCATAGACAACTGAATCTTCAATGTTAATTCTTCCCCTGGTAGCAAGGATGGAGCAGGAGCTACCTCTATCATGTGATAAGACTCACTCTAGCTCCCTGCTGCAGGGAAGACACCAAGGGCCAAATGCAGGCATGCTGTGACCCACCAGCATCCCCATGGACCTTGGCAAGTTCCTGCTCAGCCCTCCAGGTGCACTCTGAGCTTTCTCAGAGATACCTGGGCTTTTCTGCTGACATAGGTGGAATTGGTCATTTGTAGCTCTGAGCTTGCATTATGTAGCCCAGCAGTGATCATGGCTACTAGTGTGTATCAAGTATTTTTAATAGCCTATTTTTTTTTGGAGGAAGAGCTACAAGACCGTGCCACCATGCAATGCTGTGAAGCTATTCAGAGTTCAGGGAGTGCAATACAAATGTCTTGTCATGGGTGGATGGGGAATAGGAGAAAGACTGTGTCTCTTGGAGCCATTACCAGATAAAAGTCAAGGTGAGCATAGCTCCTAATATGAGGCATACACATGAGCATGAGTTGGTGAGGAGCAAGATGCTGAAGCTGTTTGGTTTTCTGTATGTGTTCTGCTGCAGTAACCTCTTCCCCTGTACCTCACCCCTTATCTCATCTGGTGTCAGTGGATTTCCAGAGGCATGTTTTTGGTAAGCATATGGTGTTTAAGATCCAGATCACAGTATCTGTTACTGGTTAGGTTGTTATTGTTGGTATTGTATGCACTTTAATAGTGCATCTGACATTCTCTCAGTCACAAGAACTGGAGCTCTGTTATTTCTTACTTAGGATGTTTATGTGAACATCAAACTTACTGCCTTGTGCTCTATTTCAGAAGTATAAATAAAGACTAGTAATCAATATCAAGCAAGTTCTAGGCACAGAGCAATGCTCAGCTTGTTGAGGTGTTATACAAACACATAACAAAATGATTCTCTAACCTCTTTCAAGTTCACTATCAAAGCGAAAGAGAAGAAAGAACAAGAACACACAGCGTGTTAGGAAACAACAATGCATCATAAAATCTTGTTTTAAGAGTTCTTTGCTTTGATTTGTTAGAAATTGTGGACATAATTTTGAATGAAACAACAGCAGGAATTGCTGTGTTGGGTCAGTGCAGGCTGCTGAGCTTGTCCTTGTCTCTGCCTCACCATTGCAGACCTGGAAAAACAATAAGGTTGTCCAGGTAAATGCCTTAGTTGTCTTTGAATATCTGTGTGGTAATGGCTGTTCATGCAAGTGTTACTGCATGTTCAATCTGTCTTTTATGTCTACTGCACCATGTCTCAGAAATTAATACTGGAGAAGTCAGATCCCAACCCTAGCACCTGGCAATTGCTCCTGACCTGTCTGAATGCAGCAGAGCCAGAGTTCAACCTAGTTGATTTTATCTATGCTGCACATCACACCTAGATGATGGTGGCATACGAAGCTCTAATAGTCCTGTTACTTATTTATGTAGGTGCTATGAAAAATATGGTTAGCCAGCTTTCCTTCCTTCCACCCATGCCAAGCTGGGATGGTTAGGGAAATGAAATAAAGCTTCACTTTATTTAAAAAAAAAAAAGAACAAAAAAAAAAAAACAAAAAACAAACAGCACCTCATGTGTGAGTATAGAGATGCAAGCGTGCTTTTCTGTCTGTGTGCCCATTAGTGACTCTTTAGAGCAAAAGACTAGCTTTTGTCCTGTCTTAGTTTTCCATTACATTCCCAAGGTTAATAGAGCTGTTCCAAAATGACAGTATTGTTCCCTCTCCCTGAATACCAGGAAAATCTGATACTTGCAGTAATTATTTATTAAGAAATCTTTCCACTTATCTTCAGTTGTGAGTAATACTTAAACATATTGTAAGATGATCAGTGTAGTCACCTGAGGCCAAATGCTTTCTTTCTGTGATAATTCTGAGTGCTGATGGGGCTCGACACAGATCTTTTTTTAAAGAGCGAGCTCTGTTGGAGGACAGTGTAGAAGCATTCAGGTGCAAAATGTCTCATGTGGAAACACTCAGAAGAGCAGATGGCTCAAAGGACAGAGGTAGTCATGGATCTAGATCTCTCACATCCTGGAGGCTGGGGAAATGTGGGTGTCCACTGTTGCCTTCTTGGGTGTTTTGTTTTAAGCTGTTTGTTTTCTTTGCTTTTCTTTTAAGTGTGTAAAATAAAACACTTCATCTGGAGTCAGAAGGAATGCTTATTGAGTAGAATTAGCTTGTTCTGCTTCACTGAGAGAGAAATAAAACATTTCCTTTTTACTCTAATTCAGTTCAGAACCAACTCCTTTTTTTTTTCTCCTTTCGTCTGTCTGCTTAAATTAGAAGATTTGATACAACAATGTGAAGAATGAAAAGCACAGCCATGTCACTCACAACAAACAGCTCAAGTGCAAGAGGACTTATCACATTCTTCTTTCTACATCTGCACACCTGGTTAACCAAGAAATCCTCTCCAAAAAGCTTGATACAGAGTCTGAGTTCTTGTGGGTTTGGTAGAAGCTTTCAGTAGTTTCTCAAGACCAAGATGGCTTGGATGCTTGCAGCAACAGGAGCAAATGGCTTGACTAAGGCAATCCCCACTGATTGTACAAACCTCTGTAATTAAGAAGCTAGTGCAGTTCCAAGGGACTGGGAAAGGAGTTGGTTTTCTGTGGGGGTCAGCGATTGGTCCTCTTCATTATTCACCACACAGCACTACACTACCTGGGTAACATCCGGGCAAATGGGCACCTGCCCCAACTTTCCACCATGTCACCTGGTGGCCAGTGGTAAACTGGCAAAGGACTGGCACCTGGCTTCAACCCCTGAGAGGAACATCATACGCTTGTGACTACCACTGAAAGTGAGCCACTGGAAAATCTTGCCTTAGATCAGAAGCTCTGGCCATGCATTTACAGAGCATTATCTCAGCTATTCCAGCAGTGACCATCCCAGCACTTTGTTGTGGCCACCCAACACAGTCCAGCATGTGCTTGACTTGTGGTATGTTAGAGCTCAGCTTGTTATTGCAGCAAAGTCCCTCTGAATTACCCTGGTGGTGATGTCAACACCCTCCTCCTTTCCTTTTTTTTCCCTCTCTGGCCCTGCAGCAAGGCAGCATCTGGTGAATGGACAGCTGGAGGCAGGAGACCATGTCTGTCCCACAGCTGCAGAGGTAAGTGACAGGTTAAGGCAACAAGGATAGATACCTGAGTCCAAAAGCCTTGCTCATGACTTTACATCTTACACTAGTCCTTACCAAGACCTGGACTTTGGGACAGGAGATGACAGTGAGCAGAATGGGATGACTGTAACATTGCTTGGCTGAAAGGCCTGTAGACCTTACTAGTCAGACTCAGACCTATATAAATGAGCAGAAGCACTTGGTCACACAGAAATCATCTGCATGCATAAAATAGATAAATAAGCATAGCCATATATGTGCATATATAGAGAAGATCCATCTCCTCATGATGGCAAGTCTGTCACTGAGTAGTCCTTATTCTTAAAGCACTTGCTGTCTCCCATGGGCTGCTGTTTAAGGGTAAGCATCCAAAGACTTTGGCATGGATCGTATTATCTATTAAGAGAGTGAACGTTATTTTTCCAGGCTGTAGGTTGAGGTAGCTGGCTGGGTTTTCCTCCTTCAGCGGAAGAATACTGAAATATTCAGAGGTTTCATATGAAGTATAAACATGCCAATTCTGCTGACTTCTGAAGTCATTACCATAGCATCAGCCTGAAAACACATTTGTCCAGAGACAAATTTTTCCCTAATGAAATAAACAGAAATATCTGTAAGAAGTGTTGTGCCTTTGCCTTCTCCTCCTGTAGAAGGGCTGCTCAGAGAGCCCAGCATCTTTAGAAGAGCTCAAGTGACAAGCACAAGACCTGGCCAGAAGCTGCTAACTGTTTGGGTTTACTTTCAATGAGCACAAACCTGCCAGAGGTTTTTAAAAAAAAAAAAAAAAAAAAAAAAAAAAAAAACCAACTTGGAAGCCATGGCTCTAGTCCAAATTTTTCCCTTCTCTTTGCTCTCAGCTCCATTGTGTCACACTGACAGCTTTTGCCTCTTCCTGCAAGCTGCCATCATGCTCAGTGGGTAGGAGGTGGCAGCCAGCTTCTTGATCTAAACAACAGGCAAAGGATTCCAGCTGTGCTCCTGATTGCTGTGCACTGACTTCAGTTTTTCTGATTAAGTTATCCATTCCCTGCAGCTAACCAACCAGTAGAATGCTTTCCCTCATTTCATGTTTTCTCTATGAGCCAGGGAAGACTTTGTTGTTAGTAACAATGGAACACAACAAATTCACGTCCTGTCTTAGGTAAGTCAGGATGTTACAGACCAGTTGCCAGGGATGCTTCTAATCTATTTGTCGCTGATGTTCCAAATTTTCAGCTGTCCCACTGTTAAAAGGTGGGAACAAAAACTACTTTAGAAACCATCATTAATGTGATACCTGCAGAGGTAGAGATGTGAAAGCACCATTGTTGTCACTGCAGCATAAATCTCTAAAGAGCTAAGGTGGTAGAGGAAAAGTTGAAAAAATGTTGCTGAGAACCAATGCACATCCTGTGAGATTTTAGTAGAAAGGGCCTCACGAAGCGCTCAGTAGGCAGTGCAATAAATGCAGAAGGCAATAGAGAACATACTTGAGGAGCAGCAGACACGCAATAAAGGCATGTGTTGAATGCAGTTAAACTGTAAGATGGACATTGGTTGAAAAGCCAACAATTTGAATGTAACAGGTGCACTTTATTGTGAGGTAAGACAGATGGGGCAGGCTTGTAACAGGGCTGTAGAGTTCTGTGTCATGATTTCTTGATGTTCAGGCTGATAGGTTTCTGAGTTCACACTTCAGCAGCTGAGGATATGTGCAAGTCGAAAAATGTCTCAATCCAACATTTTGGAAATTATTGGGAACTCACGCTGGGAGCTATTGAAAAACACCTGAAAGACAATGCAACTGTTGCTCACAGCCAGCATGAGTTCTAAAGGGGTAAGTCCAGTTTAACAAACTTAATCTCCCTTTATGATAAGGTTACCCAAGTTGAACAAGGGAAGCCAGTTGATGTTAACTTTTTGGATTTCAGCAGTGTTTTCAAAGCTGTTCTCACAGTAATCTTTTGGACAAAATGTCTAGTATATAGCTAGGCAAAAACATAACAGGGTAGGTGAATACTGTCTGATGGGCCATGCTCGAAGGGTCACAGTGAACAGCATTACATCAGGCTGGTGGCTAGTTGCTAGTGATGCTCTTCAGGGCTTCATTTCAGGGCCAGTTCTTATCAATGTTTTCATCAATGACTCGAATACAGGACTCTAAAGTATACTAAGTTTGCAGATGAACCTAAATTGTGAGGAGCTGTTGACTCTCTCTAGGGTAGAGAGCCTTACAAAGAGATTTTGACAAATTCTAGGGCTTGGGTAGTCACCAACAGCATGAAGTTTAACAAGAGCAAGTCCCAGATTCTGCAGCTTCCTCACAGGGGGCAGAGGGGCAGCGCTGAGCGCTGCTCTCTGTGACATCAACAGGGCCCAAAGGAATGGCATGGAGCTGTGTCAGGGGAGGGATAGCTGGAGATTAGGGTGGTGGGCATGGGACAGGCTGCCCAGGGCAGTGGTCATGATCCCAAGCTGCCAGAGTTCAAGGAACTTTTGGACTATGTTCTCAGACATGGGGTTTGAATTTTGGGTGGTCCTGTGTGGACCTTGAAGATCCCCGTGGGTCTCATCCAACTCAGGATATTCTATGGTTCTATGATTCTGGCACTGACTTATAAACAAGTTCATCGTACGACTGACACACATTTGTGTTCAAATGTTTTATTTAATTTAAAGTTCACTTTTTACCCTCAAACATACATTAATTTGTGACCGCTTTTAAAGTTCCGTAATAAAAATCTTAAACACATTCGTAAGTTCAGTGCCTGCCTAAACTTCTAGCCAGGTTTCAGACTACCCAATAAAAAATGTTATTGGCCAAATGTTAATGATGAAATGTATTCTGTTAATAGGGAACATTTCAGAAAAAGCAGGTCGTATTCACTACGTTGTAAGGAGAAAGCCCTAGAAGTCCTGTTGCTTTTTGACATCCTCTTGCCATTGTGTCTCTGGAGAGGACATCATCTGTCTACAAGTGCCACGTTTTCAGCACTAGAGCTAAGAAACCTCATAGGCTTTTTTGAGACTCTTTTGCTTTGAAGCAACAGAAAGAATTATTTTTTTTTTGCAAGCATTCTATCCAAAATGTGCACATAATTCCTATACAGTAAAATGAAGCATAAAATTGCACTGTACCAAGAGGAAAACTAATAAAACAGATCTTGCTGAGCAGGAGCCAAGCTAAATGAGTCTAACACTCTTCAGAAACCTGCCCTACTTCAGCTCCTGTTGCCCAAACCACAGAGCAGTGATGGGCTTGCCAAAACCCTGAGTGCTTATACTGACAGCCTGGTGATCCCCTGTGGCTCTATCCTTGCAGATGGTAGCCAGAACCATTGGCTTTTCTGTAACAGGGGCTGGGACTGCCCCCATCATGCAGCTAGTGCCTGTAGAACACCATATCTATACATCCACAGGCTCATACTCTTTTGTTTCCAAAATCCCTCATATACATTTTTCAGCCAGTTTCTTTGCTTGACTATTGTCTTTCCAGGTCTTCTTATCCCTTCAAATAAAATAAAGGCTTAAAGAAGATGTTGCTGTAGAATTTAACTTTTAAGATGAAGAGTGTGAGGTCTGAAGTCACCTTTCCAGATGTTTCCATCATTGTAAAGTGAATGGGGGACTCAGGACCTGTTGCACAGCTGCAGCTCTGCTGAGGCCTGACTCACCTGCTGCTGCACTTTGTCTTTGCAGTGATTGCCATTAATCTGAACCATGTGGCTGCTGCCATCTTCTAATAGCCACATATTTTCCACATATTTCTTAGTCGTTGCAGTGCTTTGTTCCGATGTCTTTGAGAAAACATCTGCCCCGAGGATTCCCCTTTTTATAACCTCTTTAAAATATGTCACCATCTGCTCTTTCTTAAAATCTCTTCCTTGATCCCATCACCAGTGCCTGGCCCCTCAATGACCTCCCATTTTTTAGCAAGGAGATTGAGGAGGAACGTTCATTCCTTTGCTTTGCATATTAAAGCATTCTGTATTATGTTATAGTCAAGTGGCTTGCTCAGTCTATAGCACAGCAGCACCTCTGCTTTAGCAGAGAGATGCCTCTTCAGGCTGCCAAAGGCCCTCTGTTTCTTGACATGTGTACAGTGTCAGAAAGTAGACCCCTGCCCTGTATCTCCCTGCACCAGCCCAGCTTCAGGATTACGGTCATTAGGTTCTTGCAGCCTAACAGATCATCTTCCCCTCTGTGCTAAAGCCCTCTTGCAGCAAACACCCAGATAACGCCACCCCTGAACTTCCACTGGTTGCTCCTCCACTTGGTCAGCTTGCTTCCTTCTTTAATTCCTTTTCTGCTGGGTACATAGCACACACTTTTTGCTGCTCTTTTTGAGTGAAACCTTTCTATGTCTCCATTTATTCTGCCTTTTTTCAGCTTTATTTTCAAAGCCAAAAGTGTATTTTTTCAGCATTAATAAGATCAGCAAGAAGTTCCTCTTCCTCTACTGCTTTTTCCAATCCAGATTCCCAAAATGCCATTGCTCCCTAAAGCCTTCACAAGATTCTTAAGATTTCTTTCCCCTCCTGTGTGACCCATCTCCAGAAAAATCCTTATTTCTGCAGAGACTCCGACACTGATGACATTTTATTTGATTTTCTTAATGCTCCCTTACAGCTCCCTTTCCTTATATCTGCCTGATATCCAGCTATTCCTTAAACAAAAATGTCATTTCAGGTTTTCTCATATGGACGAGAAATGATTGCAGTACAGTAAAGGCATTGTTTAGTTTAGTTTTGTTTTCTGTAGAATCATAGAATATCCCAAGCTGGAAGGGATATTCCATGGGGATCATAGAGCCCTGACAATAGGAATGGCTTCTTGCTCCCAAGCAGATTATTTGAAAAATAATTTGGGTTTCAAATAAGGGTCTGAGCAACAGAAATTTGAATATTGTCAGATCCAGTTGAGTGGAAAGCAGAACTGAAGTAGTTGCAAGTAAAGGTAAACTGTCTCTGGTACTTGACACAGAGGTAGTAATTCAAGCCAATATGTTGATGATGCAATATATATATGCCTCAAAAGTTACTTTGTAATTGATTTTATTTCTCTCCTTCAGGCTAAGCAGCTTTCTACTGATAGCCAGTCGTGGCTCTGAACGTACAGAGAATCTTTGGCACGAGTGCTGTTCCCCTGGGGTCTGTATTGAGGCCAGCCCTGTTTAACATCTTTGCTGATGATCCGGACAAGGGAGTTGAGTGCACCCTCAGTAAGTTTGCAGATGATACCAAGCTAGGAGGAAGTACTGATCAGTACTAAATTTTGTGCTGCTCATGTTCTTGGGGCAGGGACCGTCTCTTTGATTTTGCATAAAGCACAGAGCTGCTGTAGCCATTGCACTGGGAATTTTGGCTAATTCTGCAGACACAGAACCACATAGATGCATTGAGTGGCAATTCGCTTTGCACTGCTGTCGGTTCTGGGCAGCTCACATCAGTTCACAGAAGCCATGAGGTGTAACTGCTGGTTACATACATCTGTAAATACATCATATTCCCACCAGGAGAACATACATCTGTACCTACCTCCAATGAGGGATCCTTGAAGGAAAATAAATAACTTATGAGAGCTATCTTGCTGTCCTTCTAGCTCGATTTTAACAAAAGTTCTGCCTCCGGGATCCTCAGCTCATAGCTGAACAAGCTGGAGCCATGTGTGCAACTACTTTTACCATCAGAGGTGCAGATGCTGTTTCAGAGCAACATCCTAGAGGGCCACAGGGGGCTGAAAATGGAATCTGTGTGATAAAAAGAAGAAATCAGTCTTTCTTTTTCTTTCTTTCCCCCCTCCCCCTCCCCCATTTGTCTTCAATCCATTAAAACACTTGTGAATCTTCCTGGTGATTTACCAGCATTAATTCCAGCAGGACTAATCCTCATCATTTTTCTGTATTCAATTAAACCTAACACCACTGCCCTCATCACTAACATATGTTAAACAGAGCTAAATACATCATCTTATTGTAAATCACATACAATTTGGCCTTTGTTTTTCTTCTGTGGGCACTGATACCTGCTTTCTACTCTGAATTTGTCATTAGTAAACTAGAACTTACCCAGTGAGAGCTGTTAAGTGCTTGTATAAAGCAATCGGTCAGAAAACGTTACCAAAGAATGTCAGCAGGTGGGTCCCAGGGATATTACAGAGACTTACAACTATTTCTGAAATGGAGGGGAAAATAGCAGTTTTCGCCACTGTTCAATGCACAGTCTGGCTTCTAAAGACGCTGGCGAACAGAAATTCAGCACTGCCAACTGTATCATGAGTTGCTGATACTAAGTATTTAATGAAGTCCCCACTCCTGCAAGCATCTGGATTAGATGAAGATCTCAACTAACACACGTGGTTAGAAAAGTCGGACCAAGCATGAGTGTCATTTTACCCAGTTTTACTGTCTGAAATTTGGATGTCTGCTCCAAGTTGTTAGGTCACCTGTCCTAACAGTGGGGAGAGTGACAAATCGAGGTGGCTGCGTGCCCCTGCCAGCAGCCCAGCATCACATCT
>JAOWBP010001760.1:38031085-38054596 GCA_028571105.1 Tragopan temminckii | reverse complement strand
TTTAAATTACACTTTCTTATAGCAGCTGTGAAATGTCATAATGCTTCAAAAGATCCCTTCAAAAAATAAAATAAAGTAAAATAAAATAAAATAAAGTAAAGTAAAATAAAGTAAAGTAAAATAAAGTAAAGTAAGATAAAGTAAAGTAAAATAAAATAAAATAAAATAAAATGGTGGTAGCTTTTTTGTATCCAAGATTCTTGAGTATCCAACATCCTCTCCTCTCCTGGATCTTGGAAGAGAAGAGCAGCTGCTGTGAATGAAGGATGCCAGATGGGAAAATAACCACACAGAAATACGGTGTGAAACACCGCAATAGGAGTTATGGCTCTTAGGGTACATGGGGACCTCAGGAGGCAGACATAGCTGCAGACCAGGTGTATCAAAAGCCTGGCATATATTATATCTATAATTACTAAATATTTAATCTTGGGTCATTTGCCTCATCTTGTTACAAAAAAAAAAAAAAATCTATGCAAGAAGACTGAGTAGGTCTTCAGGTCTCACTGCTGACTGCGGTAAAAGAGCAGATAAAATATCTAATTCTGTTCATGTCACGAGGAATCCAGCATTTTCCACCTCAATTGCTGGGCACAAGAGTCTGCAGGTATAAAAGTTGAGTTCAAGACGTAGCTTTGTAAGTTTGTAAACCATTAACAACACACCAAGAGCTAATACAAATACAAAAACACTCCTTTCTGGCTCAGACAGAAGCTGCTGGAGAATGGAGAAGCATCCCTTTGCATCCAGTATCAGCAATGGCAGGGCAAAGCTAGCCCAGAGGGATGAATTTCTGTCCTGACCTGCTTGGTAGCTCTTATATTCTTGTAGATTCATTTCGTAGCAAGTTTGGTCAATGGAGTTATTTGTTGTTTATCAATTTATTGTCTTACCAATCACTGCTTTTTTTTTTTTTCTTCTTTTTTAATCATTCGTGTGTCTTCTGTATGTAAAGCAGCGTTCACTTACAGGAAAACAGTGCCCAAGCTATCAAGTTCAGGTTGCACAAAATCATTCCAACATCTGAAAGGAGAGGGAAGTGAGATGTAACAAACAAACAGGTTGCTCTCCAGTCTCAGGGGATCTCCCAGCATCAGTGGCCATTGATCATTAAGCAAAGCCATTGCCCAAGGAACAAATACTTCACAGTTCATTGCAGCAGAGATAGAGGAGCAAGAAATTAAGGACTGATTGAGCCTGAGGGAACAAAGGGGGGTGAAGTGGAGCGTGTTTTTTTAGTTTTGTTCTGGTTAATTAACTATCCAAATCTATTTTAACTGGCAATTATTAAAAAAAAAAAATCCCCAATGCAATGCTGGTTTGCTCCTGACAGTAACAAGTGAATTACCACCTTTGAGGAGGTAGAGAGTTGTCTCTTCCCCAGGCCCAAGATAGAATGAGTGCTTTGCTCTGCTGTGTGAAGAAGAGCAATCTTAAGCTAGGATTTTTGACAGTTTTATAATACAAGTATAATTATATTCTACACATACTTCACACCTTGCAGTGACGGAATGTGCTCAGAATTGTTCTTTCCACTTGTTAGTCCCTGCTTCCAACAGAATGATTTAACTTCTCGCATGATTCAGAGCTTTTACCTTGCAGGGTTTATTTTACATCCACATGCTTGCAGAGATGAGTAAGTCTCTTGGCCACAGGGCCACACGCAAAATTTTAAACAAAATCATGTGGAAAATACATTGCAAAGTACCATAATAATTTTGAACCTTCAAAATACAGTATTTGGAGCAGCTGCCTTCTATTAAAGAGTGCTGAAGAGGTTGGTCAAGACCTTTGGTATCCCAAATAGAGTTCCAAGCTGAAGACAATTCCTTCCATTTACCTAGTTTGATATTAACCAACCTCCCAATATTACAAGCCATATAGAACCCAAAGGCAAGATGATCAGCTTTCCTAGGTCAGCCTGCTTGTTCCACCCTTTTCCTCAAGAAAGGAAAGCAATAAAAGCCTTCTGGGCAGATTCCAAAGAACAGGGCTGTGCCAGTCCACATCTCTATAGAAGAGAAAGTGGAACAGCAGCATGGTTTTTGTTGGCATCACTTTGCTTACCTCACTCCTCAGTATTCGCTGCTCTTTAGCAATTGCAAGGAGGCTGCTGCGGAGTCGTCACATGAGCCCACTCCAAAGCCATCAGCAAGGGCTGGTACCTCCATCTATGCCCTTGTCACCTGCAAGTGAAACAGCCTCACCCTCCCAGGTTGACTACCTCAGTCCTGCAGGAACTGGTGGAGCTGTGAGAGTCCCAGCTGGAACACAGAGCCCTCCCTGTGCTGTCAGCCCTGCTCTCCTCCTGCCCTGCCACGGCTCCCACCACTCCGCCAACACTGATGTTTTCTCTCTGGGCTGCTCTTGGCTTTCTGCTCCACAGCTGCACTCTCCACATCAGAAGGGACTTTTCAGAGAAAAGTGAAATTAGTAAAAATTAATATAATTGAATGCATTTTGTTTTACCAGAGAGACTGTTTGTGGTTTGCAAATAGACATGAGACACTATAAAATATTTTCTAACAGTACCCTATAGAGATGACTTGTCTGTAAAACATGAAATATGGCTGGCGGGAAACCAGCACATTGACTCAATAAAACATGACATTAGCTGACACCAAAAACAATCTAGTTAAGCAGCTGAAAACTTTACAGCCTCAGTTATTTGAGAAATACAGAGGTAGTCCAGCTATTAAAGTGGAAGGGATCGTTAGGGTAATGCACACTATTTGCTTCAGTGTCATTAAAATGCGATGCTATGACTCCACTGAGGTGGAACTTCTTTGACTCTTATTCTCCTGACTGCTCAAAAAATAGCAAGAGACCAACAACCACGTTGAAAACATACATTGTTTTGAGACACTCAGAAATATTTCTAGCTGAGACAATCAAGGCTTCAGACTCTATGGAGCATATACATTTTCAGTGTATAATGGTAACATACATTCTTGACATACTCCAACGATGGAATCAGTCAAATCAATGTAACTAAAGCCATTGCCTGGGTCTAACCTACACTTTGGAAACAAATGAGCAATTGTAATCTTCACTGTCTTTTAACTGGTATTTTGCAGGAACATCTGCGCACAGAAAAGCACAGCTCCTTGCCTTGTAAGAACAGCACCTAGGAGGCTAACATAGAACTGGATAGCTACTTGTTCACACTAGTATTGTGCTGAGGTGCTCCATGGGAACCCCAATAACAAGCCTGCATCAGATGTACGAAATAGAAAGGGAAAACAGCTGAAGACATTCTTAGCCATTCTTTGAAGTATTGGGGCCTTTTGGGCAACAGCTCCTAAGAGGCAATTCCTAAAATCCCTCTCAATACAAACCATGAAATAGTCCATGTCAACATCATTCTCCTGGCTTAACTCTTAGCGCTACAGGCCCAGAGGAAATGTGGTCTCTGCTGTTCTGCCCATGACAAGCATCGTTACAGAATGCTCAAAAACATGGGGAGGTGAGATCAAGCATTAAATCACAAAGAGGTGAACATAGCTGTAGGGCTGCAGGCAAGACCTTGACACAATAATTGAAAGATACCAGGCATGCAACAACACATGCAGCCGCTGCACATTTTTTTTCCAGCTATCTATTGGACACAGAAAGAGAGCAAGGTGAATTTTTTAAATTTTCTTTCTTTTTCTTTTTCTTTTTTTTTTAAACTGGCACTGTGTTTGAGAGTGTCTAGTACTATGGATCATGGCAAGTAACTAAGGCTCCTGAGTAGTAAACGAGTCTGGAAATAAATTAATAGAACAAAGTAATTACACAGAGTAAATGTATAACTGATCAAACCTTAAATTCTAAAATGGTGTGATATTGTTCTGAAGACTTTAAATGTCAACATGCAAAGATTTAATATGCATTTTCCCCTAGGCTAAACTAAAGAAAAATTGGCTACACTTGCCTGGAGTTAACATCAAATAGGTCACATTTATCAAGCTGCCACTTGAGAAGTAGTAATTTAGCCATTTCTAAACCGGTTGGTTTGGCCCTTCTAAAATTGCAGATGGGTTGTGGTTCATATGCAACCTTATCTGCTGGAAGTGACTGACAGTAGAATAACACAGCACTGCAATCTTGGCATTATAGAAAGCTGGTGAGATCCTCATCCCAAATTCTGGTTAATTTCAGCTGTTTGTGTTATTTCTGTGATTTATGGGTATAGGTCCCACATAAGTCACCCACCAGAGAAAACATAATTGACAGATTCTCCATTAGCTTTCTGAGTTGTTTTTTCCCTTCCTTGGATCAACATTTCTTTAGAAAAAGATTATTATTCTCTCTCCACAGCTATAAATTCTTCAGCCAGCTCCTCTGTTACCATGCAGTCTGCTGGGCATATTCCAGAATTATTTCTGAAGTTTCCTCAGATTTCCATATAAGTCCAAAAATTCCATAGTCCTGCTCTAGGGCAGCGCGACAGCCAACCCTTACTGCTTTAGTAGAAAATGTTGAAACACTTGGTTCCACTGATGCTGAGCAGTTGGTTACACTGATCGGTAAATTAAGGACACCAAACCCAGGACTTTGGGCAAGTGCTGCCACAGTTATCTCACCCATTTCTCTCCAGTAGCACTTTGCAGCAAAACAGTCTTCTCCAGAAGCAGCAGGGACAAGAAGTACCAAGCCCCTCCCACACAGTCTGGCACTAATAATTTCCAGAGAAAGCGATGTTGGGGAGCAACTGCTAAAAAAAGTGAAGAAGAAATACCGTATCTGTGCAAAAATACATGAATGGTGTCAAACAGAATGACACTCTTCCATTGGAGGCAAGGAAACTGCTTGCAGGCTCCAAGCCAAGCATGACTTACATTGCTGTGCGAGAACAGATGCGCTGCCTTCAACACGACAGTGTCCTTCCCAGTACCCAATGGCACAGGGTGGCTCTCATGCATGCTGCAAAGCAGGCATCGGCTTGTGGCCTCCACGTCTGTGATCCCCACACGGAAAAAAGATGAATTAGCCAACAAAAACAGTGTTTGCTTTGTTGCCATCTCAGTAGACATCCTAGTAGAGCTAATAGGAAAAAGAAACCTCATCAGAGAAAGGAAAGGTCAAAAGGCTAATAAAATAAGTACAGCTCTTATGCACTCACTTGGCAATTCATAAGGGAGTGTGATTTTCTTCTCTTTTCAGTTTGGATTTGTCAAATGACTTTCTTACTAGTGAAAAAAAAGAAATAAATTTCAGCCCTTCACGCAAGGTTTGTTACTGAAAATCACACCACTGCATAACTTCACATAGGCTATAGATTTAGGTTTATACTTCCTAGTTTTCCAGATTGTTTCATTTTTGCATTTTTCTTCTAACAGTTATGGCTATTATAGAAAAGCAGTGTAGTACATTTAAAAAAACGTTGGCCAAAGGTAATGTTACACTAAGTAATATCCTTAAAGAGCATAGCTGGCCAGCTGCCACTCTGATTTAATGCCTACCAGCAAAACAGAAGCTGGGAAGGAAAGCAGCCTGAAAGGCTCCAAGAGAGGTGGCATAGTCACATGTGACAGGGCAGGCTTGTTCCCAGGAACCAACAAGAAAAGTCACCTGCTACAACAACACTATCCCAGATTTGCAGAAGGCAGCTCTCAGGATGGAGCCCACCTTGCACAACAGCAGGATACTTCTTCTCCACAGAATTCTGTGTAGTCATCAGCCAAAAGATCAGTGCCTTTGGCTTCTCCATGGACCCAGAAAAATTGTTTAACATAAAATCTGTGAAAGGCATGAGAAGAGCTCCACTCCAACTCCTTGTAGAGCAAGTTCCATGTTCTACAATGGAAGGAGAGCCATGTTTTGACGGAGTACACTCCCTCTCTCAGCAGCAATACACTTACTCTGCATGGAGAAGAAAAAACACACCAGCCAGCTGTCCCTCCACAGCCCTGGAGCTTTTGTTAGGCATTGCATTTGTGGTTTTAGAGGGTCTGCTTCTTACAGGAGGCTTTTCACTTCAGTCTTTTCTGAAGTTGCAACATGATCACCAAGAACTATTTTTGAGCTCTCTCTAGGACACCACTTCTCTTAATTTCCTTTCTCCAGAAAACAACATCCTGAGATTCTTTGCAGAGCTCATGGGATGCTGTGGTGGGTAGACGAGAGTATTAAGTGTGACTAGTGGGTGTTTTTACTCTCTGCTTCTTCTTCTACTTCACAGTACTGGTGAAGGCACGACAAGGAGATTTGAGAGTACCAAGATGATTATCACAAAGGGATGTTGGAGAACTAAAGCAGGCTCATAGATCAGCATCAAGAAAATTCTCACCCTTGGGTGGTGCTCATGTCCATAAAATCAGTGAGAGACCGTGTAGGATGAAACTTCTGGCAGCTCAGGATAAAAAAAAAGACATGAAACTGGCTTGTGAAGACATTAAGTAGTTATTCGTTATTTTTGTTATTTATTTGTTTACAGAAAACCCCACCGTTAACTACAAATAATTCAACTTCTTAGCAATATGAATCCTCTGTCCACATTAGTACCACGGTTTTTTCTCATGAGAGTTTCCTATCCAAACGACTTAGTCTACTGGAAAAAAAAGAAATTATATTACATCATCATGATTTAATTGGGGATTAGCTGTTGTTTTGAGAACAGAGATCATGTCTGTTTGTGAGGAATTCATGTATCCTATGGGATTAAGTTGGCCTTGGAACATCCAGTGGTTCCATTCACTTCAGCACAGAGGCTCAGAAGAGCCACAGGCATCCCAGGATAATCTACAGGATCATGCAAATTAATAAGAGGGAGCCAAGGATTGGATCAGAGCCCTAAACTTCTTATACAGAAGAAAGATAATGTATAAAGCTAATGAGGTAGAAATAGAGAAATAAATGGAAAATATCTGAAATTTAAGTTTTAAAACACAAAGAGACACTGTGATCATCCATTTCACATGAATCCTTGCATAAACTAAACCATGACATGATTGATTACATTCAAACAGTGCTGATTATATGGCAGGTATCTTCAGAATATGAGTACTTGTGTGTAACATAGCAGTATTTTGCCAGCATCACCCATTCATCTTACAGAATATATTTATATACTCTCTTCTAGACAGTGGATGTGAACTTTTGTCCATATGTGCAAAAATACATCAGCTGTAGCCAATATATTAACTAGGTAATCTCAGAAAGATGAACTAGATCTCCTTATTGGAGAACACATACTGCTATTCAAGCTTCTTCTGAAACAACATCCCTCACAGAGCAAAAACTACTTCAAATTTTTCTATGATCTCACATTACTACAGCAGTATTTATGGCTGTGCCTTAGGGAAAGCAAGCAGACAGCATCATCTGTCCTACACAAAGCCAATTAATGGTCTCTGGGCCCTACTTGCAAACATTCTTCTTTTAATATAAATTTCATCTCAGGCCAACAATTCAGGGAATGACCTTCTAGACACTACTGCAGACCCAGCAGTAATTGTTTAAGCAGAACTTTTTGCCAAATTAACTTTCTTAACACTAATTTGTTATATTGCAATGGAAGAAGAGCTCACAGCCCATCCACTCATAGTTGTTCTAATCCAGCATTATCAGTCAGACACTCATAAACTGGCATCATTTTGAATGGAGCCCCTAAGGTCTCTTTCAATTCCCAATTCAAATATACAAAACATTACTCAAGGTATCCGTGCTTTCCCTAACTACACGTGAATCAGACATGATTTAGCAGGAACAGCAAATTTTTTCTGGTCTCTGCTGCTTGACTGATAAGGTCAAAGTAGATGAATGGGTAGTTTTGGGTAGACATTTGTTATACTGACTTCTGCGAACAGCTTTAAATCTTCCATCATGAAGTTATTATAGAAGATGAAATGATTTTCTTTGTACTAACACTGCAGGGAGCTGTGGTCAAGAGATATTCAGACAGTGTCTTCAATAATACGCTTTAACTTCTGGTTAGTTCTGAAGTGACCCGGCAGTTGGACTCTGTGACCTTTGAAGGTCTTGTCCAACTGAACTATTGTATAGGTACAAAAGACAAAACAGAGGATCTCTCCTCTTTGTCTCTTCCAATCATTTCTCCATGAGAGGTTGAGATTGTGTTCACAGAATCACAAGGTTTGGAAGGGACCTCTGGGGATCTAGTCCAACCCTCTGGTAAAGCAGGTTCCTAGAATAGGTAGTACAGGAAGGCATCCAGGTGGGTTTTGAGTATATCCAGAGAAGGAGACTCCACAACCTCTCTGGGCAGCTTCTTCCAGTGCTCTGTCACCCACAAAGCAAATTTTTTCCTTATGTGCAGATGGAACTTTCTGTATTCTAGTTTGTGCCCTTTACCCCTTGTCCTGTCACTGGGCACCATCAAAAAGAGCCTGGCCCTACCCACTTGACTGCTATCCACGAGGTATTTATAAGCATTGATAAAATCTCCTCTTAGCCTTCCCCACGCTGAAAAGACACAAGTCTCTCAGCCTTTCCTCGTAAGGGAGATGTTCCAGGCCCCTCATCATCTTTGTGGTCCTCCACTGGACTCTCTTCAGAAGTTTCCTGTCTTTCTTGAACTGAGGAGCCCAGAACTGGACACAATACACCTGCTGTGGCCTCACAAGGCCTCACAAGGGCAGCGTAGATGGGAATTCCTCAATCTGCTGGCCACGCTTTTTTTAATGCACCTCAACCATAGTCCTTGGCCATAAGAGCACACCGCTGGCTCATGGCCAACCTGTTGACCACTAGGACACCCAGGTGCCTCTCTGTAGAGCTCCTTTCCTGCTGGTCAGCTCCTAACCTCTACTGCTGCACACAGTTATTCCTCCCCAGGTGTAGGACTCTACGCTTTTCTTGTTCAACCTCATCAGGTTGCTCACTGCTCAACTCTCCAGTCTGTCCAGCTCTCACTGAATTGCAGCACAGTCTTCTGGTGCGTCAGCCGTTCCTCTCAGCTTTGTATCATCAGCAATCTAGCTAAGGATGGAGTTCATTCCCCTCATCCAGGTCATTGTGTTGCTTTTTTTCCCCCTGAAAATTATGCTGATTTTCAGCCTGTAGTCTCTGTTTTTCCCTGAAAAATGTTAACATAAAATACCAATGTTGTAACTTTCCAATAGTTCTCTCATTCTGACCTGCAGTTTTCCATGAAGCTTCTTCCTCTTTTTTTCCCCCTTGTTTTTCATGTTGCTGATTCCTACTTGTCACTATATTTAATTATGCACTTAAGCTAGCATAACCCAAACGTCACTGCCAGCTGCCACCACGATGGCCACATTGCCATGAGATGAACTACTTCATTGTAAATTATTTTGGGGAAGGAAAAAAATGAAAACCAGCAACACCGACTCTGCAGTCTAAATATCTGAAGATGATGAAGTCTATATTTGATTCTGATGAAAATCACTAAATCAGAGTTCTTGTTAAGCTGCCATTAAGCATTCTATGACTGAGTTAAAATATGTACTCCATTTCTGTTCCCCTTTCAAACCAACAGAAAGGAGTTTTATGGAGCTGGAAAATGCCCTGGGCAAGACTTGAGGAAGCACATAACTTATTTACTGAATGTCAGATGTTGACTGATTCAAAATGTCTTGCCAATTCATCTGAAGACATCAAGCAGTTGGAGCCAGAAAAAGGACATGAGGCTAAATGGCGCGGAATGAGGAATGAGACCATGGTGTGGGCATGCAGCTTCCCTTGAGCAGTGAGTATACTGCTTGCAGTATTTTTTTTTTATTTTTTTTTTAAACCCACCACCTCATTTTGGGTGAGTAGCTCAGGCATGGGCTGGAGAGGGTCATATCTGTCTGACTGCTACCAAACATTTCCAAAATTTTGTCTGCAGGAACTCAGATTTCATCACCTCCAAAATGCTACTGGGATAGCCAGGTAGAGCACTCCGGTGGCAGATGCACATTAGATCTGCTTAAGCACGAAAGAATTCACTGTTTTTCTTCTGCATTTTTAAGGAATGTCCTAACAGACTACCACCCAGACAGCAGAGGTGAAGCTACAGCACCCACCTTGAAGCTTTTTCAATGAATGGTGCTGTCATCCAGAAATAACTCAAGAGGAGGTAGAAGGTCTCATTTTGCTGTTGGGGGAAGAAAACAACTATTCTTTTATTTCTCTGAAATCAGTTCAGTGGCTAACAGGAAAACTGTTCATAAGCAGAGCCCCATCTGGAAATTACTGTAGTGAAGGGTGGAGATCCTGCCTGCCCTGACCTGTAAAACACCCACTGGCCTTCATTTTTTGTGACTCATGAATGCACAGAACCAACATTTCACTTCTATGACCTGCCCGGGTAACCGCGAAAGCAACTCCAGCACAATCAATAGCTTCCTTAGGCCAAGGCTTCAGTAATGAGGCAGTAGAAGAACAATACACATATACTGCCACTCTGATTAATCTGGTAATGCTGTAAACAAGGTCCAATGGTAGATGCCTTCTGTCCTGCCAATACACTGTCAGCTTGCCCTCTGCCACAGGGGGTGAGATCCTCTCCAGCACTTGCTCTTAGTGGGAAATCAAAGTATGAGAACCACATGAGCAGGGATTACACTGCCTCTTGAGTCTGGCAGGCAGATGTTGGACTGCAAGAGTAAGTTGCGATCAGCTGTTTTTTCTGCCATTTTTTCTTTAAGCACCCAGTAGTGGTTAACAGAACAACACAGACATAAGCTTACGATGACATATTTAGGCACACACACATTAGCCCCTTCAAATCTGTAATCTTCAAAGATCCATGGACTGGACAGCACGGCTAGGATTTTCAGATGTCAGGTCCAGCTCACCATCTGCAAGAAGTTCCAAGATAGCAGCAGCCAGATGAGGACTTTCCTGCATCATTGCCTCCACACTGGGACCTGCCCAGAGACCCAGCCTACAGCATCCTCCTGCAGCTGGCCCCAAACACACCCCTGGGTGCAGCATTTGGAGTCAGATTCCAGCTGGCAAAGGAAAGCTTTGCTTTTGTTGCCCATGCAAAACTTGCAGTGAGCTCCATGTGATTTGGAGTAATAAACACAGTGGGAAGATCAAGGCACTGTTGAGACATTCTAGCTGCTGATGCAAAGGGCTCAGGCAAAGGAAAGCTTTGATGGCACAGTCCTAGATCCCAACATGAGATAGGTCCTGGGATATTTCACTTGAGGCCACAGAAGCACAGTTCCTTTTAGTGAAGCTGAAATCAGAGCTCACTGGAGAAAAATCCGGGCAAGTCAGGCCCAGAATCAGAAGAACCAGATGTTACTTTTCAAGGATCACATTCAAGACATTCAAGA
This sequence comes from Tragopan temminckii, assembly GCA_028571105.1. Taxonomy (NCBI): domain Eukaryota; kingdom Metazoa; phylum Chordata; class Aves; order Galliformes; family Phasianidae; genus Tragopan; species Tragopan temminckii. Next base: position 38,043,359 of record JAOWBP010001760.1, on the reverse strand, counting down.
CTGAAGTTCACCAGCTCACACCTGTATCCATCCCAATGCCTACGCCAGACAAACACATTTGGAACAACAACATTCAGTTCCAATTAATATCCTGTGCTTTCACCCATGAAAAGCATGGCTTTCCCTGTCACACACAACGTGCACTGCACAGTTCTAAAACAGCTGCAGAGGATGCAACTGGAACAGTGATGAGTATCGACAGATGGACGACAACAAGCACTTAACTACTGCAACTTATGCTTACGATAAAACAAAATCCAGGAACAACTCCAATTCCCAGCCAGATAACATAGAAAACACAGCAATTCTGGCTTTGAACTGCTTTTAACTGACCTGGATCCCATGTAGACAAGGAAGAACTCCCTCTGGAGCTTTTGACCTTCAGACAGGCTAATTCCAGTTTATCGTTCCTGTCTCATTTAGTTATGCAAATAGACATCAAGCTCACACTTAGCTCTGGGAAATAATAGTCCTCCATCCCTCCCCAAAAGCCTAGGTGAAAGTTTTGGTCTTGTGATCCTTGTTCTTTTGTAAGAAACATGAATAGGTAGAAACTCATGAGCATTTCTTCCTTGAAAATATCAATACAAGTTATTGTAATCAAACCCAAGATCTGAAATCTTAAGTGGAGGTGGGGTAACCCAAACAGAAGAAGAGAGTATATCATTTATGACAAACTTCAAGTTTGTCTCAGCAGCTTGGGAAATAAACTACAACATTCCAAGGACCCAAGTTCAAGCTCTCCTCAGCCAGAGTGGCTCATTAGTCAGGTCCGTATGCATCTTTTATGGGAGGGAGAAGACAAAAACAGTTCCATGATGCATCCTTTGAAAGCTTGCATTTCCCCTCCTCCCACATCTTCCTCAACAGTATTCTGCTTAAGGAATGAGAGTGGCTAGAAATAGCCAGGTGAAACATTTAGTCAAAATACAGGTATCAGATACGGTGGGAGAGGGAGAACTTTCCTAAATGCTACCTTGGTGAGTCCCAAAACTTTGCCTGAAGCAGCACTGTTTGAAACATCTTTGGAGAAGTCTGAGGCTCGAAGCCCATGACAGCTATTGGGACAGACAGGAACATCAGTCTTCTCTGGCAGCTGTAGGGCCTGGTGAGCTTCTGGATTCCTGGAAATACAGACAAGCTTTTTTTTATTCTTGCCAGTATTGACCACAGCCAAATTTCAAAACTGCTGCAAACTGGGAGCCCTTTCTTTTAGCTACTTCAGGTCAGAATTTCTAGAGTCATAACAGAAATGGCAATATTACCATTCTTGCTGAAGCCAAATTCTGTAATAGCATGAATTAGATTTTCTCAGAATTGCGGGATTACCTTCAAATCCAGACTCTTACATTAACAGATGTTCTTTCTCTATACCTTCTGGTTTCCAGACCTCCAACACACTCGAGTTCCACAGTGGCAAAAAAAATCTCTACAATAACAGCATGAAAACTTTTACATTTCTCTCAAAATAGAATAAACAAAGAAAAAAATGGAATTCCTGTACAATATTGTCTTCCAATACTGACAGCACTGCAAAACTTATTGATAACAGTACCTGAATCACTATGCTACTCATTCCTAGATCAGAAGTTTTTATAATTACAGCCAGTGGCCTAAGGGACAAGTCTCTGAGATGCACGCACTATGAAGCAGCAGATGGGAATGAACACAGCTGCCAAGTACAAAAGCACTACAGAGCTTGCTCTGAAGGCAGTCCTAAAAATGGTACCTTAGCTCAACCAGGGAAGCGTCCAACGAGGTTGACTTGGCTCCTCTCCAGAACAAAAAGTTAGGAAAAAGATAAAGGAATTGTAGTCCAACTGAAGACAGACCTGGACAGACCTTCTATTCAGCAGCAAGTTCTCTGTGTTCCAGGACTTCCATCAATCCAGAGAGATGCTCAAAAACCCAATGGACAGCTCCGCTTGAGCTCAGCCTCTGTAATGCTGTAAGGATAAGATGGAAACTAGCTGCTCTGCAGGTCCTGGGGAAGACCCGGAGCAGGAGGTTTGCTGATTTGCTGCCGTACTCATCTCTCCAGGTGAGAAGATCCAGTGAAAAACTGGAGTTTTTGCAGAGTAGCAACCACTCTGCAAGGCAGCACAACTGTAACTGTACAACCTCAGTGCCTCAGGTAGCCTGCCTCCTTTGCAACCTTGTCTTAATTACAGCAGTGCAAGAGACTTCATCCCTTGCTGTTAAATCTCTGGGTTTGAAAGACTGCTCAGGATGTCACAGACAATGCACATCCCCACATAGACAAAGGTAGAGCATGATGAGGCAACCAGGTGGAAATCCTAGAAACATCTTTATTTTAACTAGGAGTACCTCTCTCCCTAGGCTCTGCATGCCTGTCTCCAGTTACAGGAAGACCCATACTTGCCTATGATTATTAAATTGTCTTCTGTACAGCAGCACTGTCTCCTTCACACATACTTTGGTGACAAGAGTTGCCCTATTTACAAAGTGGAAGCAGCAGCCCAAGCAGCTCTCTTCCTGTACTTCATTTATCTGCTCCCTTGGAAATGCTGCTGAGAAACCCTACTAATAAAGTAGGTACACACCCCCACCTAGCGGTGAGTGCACAGCTCTGGTTCTCCGTGACAGGAATGGCTCCAACTCTGCAGCCACCAACACGCACACCAACCAGGAACCTGCCTAGAAGTGTCACACTTTAAATCAAAGAGGTAATAACAGCTAGATGAAATTTAAGGGCATTATTTTTAATGGTTAAGCAGAAGGCACTTCAATAAAAAGGCCTATAAACAGTATATTACCTGCTCAGTATTAGATATGAGTGCAAACAGAAGTCTTTTCCACTGTACAATCACACAGACCTAACTAGCGCAAGGTACTGCAATAGGACTGTTAAAACGTTAGCAGAAATACATAGCAGCACTTTAAACTTATTTTGCTATAATGTACTCCAGGTCAAGTGTCCTAAGAAACACCTCTTTCAGATTTCACAGAAGACTGGAGTTAACATACCTTGACCAAGCTCCTCCTTCACAAGACACACACAGCACCAGTCCTTTGTAATTAAGTGGAACAAGCACTGAACATTTCCATTGCTTCACTGTTCTTAGTATACGCCTTCAACATTTACTAAATTTTCTCCGTGTTCCACAAACATTCCTGTTTATATACAGCTTTTAACTTCCCCTGCTCAAAGACATTGGGACAGGCTCACCAGCTGACTGTAAGCAGAAGTCTGTTCTTAATCAGGAACACAGCACAAACTGAGCCTTATCAGCATGTGTTGAGCTTCAGAGCTTGAGCAAGAGCTGGTCCTGCCTGAGGTGATTTCCATGGTTTGCATCCTCATGGCCTGAAGATAACGCAGGCTTCCTGCACAGCTTAAACATTCCCTCTTAGACTATCACCATTCAGGCACATTCATCTTTGCTCTTTAAGAGCACACAGTACCAACCTGATACCCAATACATGCATTATGGCATTCCTTAACAAAGAGTTGCCTCAGCATTCACTTATTTTTAGGGAAGATTCTCGGATCTCTTGGCTATGTGGTATTTCACCACATTATGTAGTCCCAATAGGAAAGAAAAAAAAAAAAAAACCTGCTGTTTCCTTCAACTTTCGGTAGATTCCATGGTAAACGCAACATGCCTCGGCCGTACTTTGAAGGTACTTTCTCTGGAAAGCAAGAGATAAAAGATTGTCTTCTCATCAGAAGTCCCTGTTCTTCATCTAGAAAAATGCCACTGCTTCTCTCTCTATACCCCACTCAATTCAGCTTCTCTGCAGGACCTCAGTAAGCTGAAGACTAACAACCTAAGTATCAGCTTTTACTAATCCAAATGCCAACCCAACAGCAGAAAAAAAGCCAAAAAAAACCCCCAAAACACAAATGTGTTTTAACGTTTTATATACCAACACATTTAGCAATAAACTTGCTTAAATTAAGCTTTACATCTACGGACAGCTACTGACTAATACCTAGGACTACACAGAATCTACAAGCTATGGTAAATACTGTTTCTTTCTTCCCCTAGAAGCTGTCAGCAATATTAGGCATTTCTGTAACTAATATTAAATCCCTAAAAAGGATTTGCCTCAGTAGTAATCTATCAGGAAAATCATAGGACAGATGACAATCTGAATTACTTTAAGCATTCTGAAAAACACAGAAGAAAGACATCAGCTCCAAACACTAAGTAAGGAATAAACTCTTTATCCTAGTAAATAATTACAGCAAAGATTTAGATTCGTTTAATAAAAGTGACTCCTAAAAGTGTAATTCTTTCTGCATGGAGATTTCCACCAGAGGACAAGTGTGATGCTAGACTTTACTCATGGAGACCACGGCTTCGTAAGAACAGTGATGCATAATTCACAATAAAGACTTCCAAAATCAGTCTGGTAATGCAAACATATTCCTTGTTTCTCTCATAATCCACCCTTAATTTAAGGGAGCATTCTGGAAACGCTCAAAGAAAATGCACAAGCTATGCACAAGCTACTAGATATGTTCAGTAGCATTCCATCTGAACTACTTGTAACAGAATTAACAAAGCAACCCAAACACACCGACCTCCCCTTTTATTTCTGATGACCTCTTGAGAATGCTTCTGTAATACCAGCCAATATTCTGTATTGAGGCAGTATTCCTGCCTCAAGTGTTAAGTTTAACCTGTCAATACTGCTTCCGGACCACTGCTATGGAAAGACAGGATATACTTGCAGATGCATGCAATCAGTCTCTAAAGCTAAAAGTAGTTTCAGGATATATTTGAACAACTAGTACGAAACAAATACCACACGCTGTTACTCAGTTCCTATAGAAACAATTCAGTCTGATCAGTACTGTAACCTCTTGCCCAAGACAACATTTCAAAAGCTAATACACTGCTACACCACATGAAGATGTCATACAAGAGACCCAGGAAAGGGTAGGGATGACTGAAGATTGCTAAGTCAGACAAGCACCACAATTTCTATTTTCTCCTTCATATCTTCTTGGTTTCTAAGAAAGTTCCATTGCCTGTAAAACAGCAAACTGCAAAACCACGTATCTTCCCCAGCCCTGTTCAAATCTAGTAACCAGACCAGCTGCTACCAAAGACGAGTCTGTTATAGATGGTTACCATAAGATTCTTCTTTTGAGTTTTATTTGTTCACAGTAACACAAAATGTGCGTTTCCACTTAGGTATTTAAGTGCAACAAAGAAATCCATTACCTCATTAAGCTTCAACAAAGTGAACTATGTTTCTATATGCAATGGCACAGATTACTTAAAGTGTCTTCTTCCCTTTGTTGCAGAACAGTTTAAAGCTTCAAAAACCTAAGCAAACACTTTCCATTAGGATTAGACAAGCAGACATATTGCTTGATTATGAAATGCTTTTGTGGGATGAGCTAAGTGTTTTCTGTATTAGAGCAATTCATTTGTATGCCACAGAAACTACTACAAGAGTGAAATCAAAGTAGAAGTGGTGCCATTTTAGTAGTCTGTGCAAGAATTCCACTCTACTTTTTGCATGATGCATATCTTGAAGATACATTCTCCCAGTTGATCACATTCCAGATAGCTTTCAAATAATCAGGTCGAACATTTTTATACTGAAGATAATAGGCATGTTCCCATACATCGATTCCCAGCAATGGAATGAGACCTGTAAAAAAGGAGGGTAAGATTTTTTTAAGCCTGTGAAGAAATGCTCCACTGCAAAGTCTTATTTTGTAAATACCAAATTTCTTCAACTGTAGAAACAGAGAAGCTCTCCAGCACACAGGTGCTCACTACAATGTTTTACAGACCTGTCTGCTCTCCACACACACTGTATAAACTAAAGTATTAAAATACACACCTACGAATACCCTAGAATTTCATTGAAGACACAACTGAAAGCAGTTGAAGACATTTTTGAAAAGTTTGCATCTTCCACACACACAGTAACACGAGTATTTTCCTGGACCAAGACGCCACAAAGAAGTTATTTAATTGACATTCATCACTATCTATCAATAGTAGAGAAGCACATTCTAAGTGCTTAGCCTCTTTCATAACAAGAAATATTATACACATCTTCCCCTCTCCTAAGGTCTGGTCTGCACCATCAGTTCTGTAAGTATATCCACATAAGAGAAAACAATTTAAAAGGTAAGACACTTATCTTCCCAATACTCTGACAGGCAAGCTACTGCTGTTACTCAGAAAAAGTCCAGAGGAGCCTAACCTAAATTTAATGCCAATGCTCTTTTTCACAATATGCCCCATCTATTTCCCTTCCAATTAGACAGTCTGCAAGCAAAACCTATTACTCTCCACAGAATTTCTAAGTCCTGCATTACAAATGCTGTTTTAAAAACTGCAACTGTTTTTTGCTTCTACTGGAAGTGATACTCAATGTTTCAGATGCTTCCTCATACATTTGCCTCTGAAATCTGAAAAAAGTGGAAGAGGAAGGACAACCTGACCTGTTGTTCCTTGCAAAGGATCTTGATTTGCACAGGCTGCTATCTGTAGATGTCCCTGCTCCTTGTTATAGCCAAGCCACCCCCAGCCTGATCCTTGAACACCAACTGATACAGCTGTTAGTTTCTCCTTGAAGTTTGCGAAGGAACCAAAGTCACGTTTGATGGCTTCCATCAATTCTCCTTTAAAAAAAAAAAAGCACAGAAACATCACTGAATATCAGATATTTAACATATTTCAATTTCCAGATATCACCTGGAAATAGAAGAGAGATGCAGATGCATTTGGGCTCTGAGGGAACTGTCTAGACAGAACAGATGCATCATTAACAACTCTGTCCCAACCTGCTCCAGACAGCAGTCAAATAAGAGTATTCAAACATGCTGTTATCAAAGACAGTCATGGTGCTATCAGTAAAACATACAGTGCAATGCTGGAACATTCTACATTCTTCATTCCTTCTGCCCTCAGATCTAAAAATTTCTTGGTGATAGCTGACAGTGCATCTTCAGACAGGTTTCATCAGGCCTCCTACAGAAGACTTGAACCATTCAATGGAAACTGAAAGATGACATTTTAAGCTTACCACCTTCCACAGTAACTTCACAGAAACTGCAGACAAAGGTAAGGCTTTAACACATCTTTTCAGGTTGGATATTAGGAAAAATTTCTTCCCTGAAAGAGTGGTCAAGCACTGGAACAAGCAGCCCAGGGAAGTGGTGGAGTCACCTTCACTGGAGGTAACCAAGAAACGTGGCGATGTGGTATGGTACTGAGGAACATGGTTTAATAGGCACATAGTGATGGGCTAATGGTTGGACTAGATGATCTCAGTGGTCTTTTTCAACCTTAATGATTCTCTGATTCTATGATCTTCCCCAAGAATGCCATCTGATACACACCTCATTTGAAAACCCTCACATTTATCACAGCAGCCTTTGTGAGATCTGTATTATAGGACCACTGCCTTTAATTGCAGACCACTTGTAGATTACCATTTCCCTATCCTCCCAAATGGGATTTCATCCTTTAGGTTTTAACTGCTAAGCTATCCCTAACTGAAAATGGAGCATATGTCACTTGGCTGGGTAGTCTGCAGCACATTTTCTTCCTTTCTGTGAACTGAGTAAGTGAATGCAATCTCAACTAGCACAGTTATGGATAAGTGTTTTATCTTATGAAGATGAAGAGGACAATATACAGCAGTAGTCAAAGTATTCTGCAATGTACAATCATCTTTAAAAATATAATTAGCACAGTTATCTTTTCATATTTTTCACTTACATGAACAAGACCCTGAATTCCTCAGAACTATGGCAGCTGTCATATAGAAAGGCAAATAAACTCAGAAAAATAAAGAAAATAAAGACTTAAACTCTTTCAAAGAGAGGAAAAGATCATCAGTTCTGCTGGTCAATTAAGACTGACTCAATGAACACTCATAACAAGCACCAACCTTTAGGCTCTCCTCCTCCATTGGGAGAAAGATTTGTCCAGAAGATGGTATGATTGATATGACCCCCACCATTGAATTTCAGTGCAGGCTGAAGCGACACCTGAGCTGTAACATCACCTGAGGATACAGAACATAAATAAATAGATAAATTATACCACCACCACCACAGTAGTCATTAAGTTGTCACTAGGCCTCCACCAATACCCCAAATCTTTCAAGTCTCACCAGCCTGTAACACGCCAATGGAAAAGACAGGGTTTGTGACTGTTACTCAAATTTTAGATAGTCGCTGACAAACTTCATTAAAGATTTCTTTATCTTTGACCTTTTCTTGCTCTGTAACTGCATGCGATGTGCCAATACTCCACCTATCAGGCAATTCATGTTACATCTACAGTAGCAAAGTATCTACTGCCATTCCACAGCTAAACAGAACAAATAGCAGTACCAGAATGAAATAAGGATCTAGCAGTAGAAAATTGTCCAGTATTACTATTACTAGACAAGAATACTGCTTATCCTCTGAGTTGCTGATTTTCAAACTGAGAATTATTAAATTTCTTAAACACCTTAAAGAGGGTAAACAGGGCGTGCTCCAGAAACAGTTGACAAGCACAATAAGAAAATACACAAACAAGATGTTCTTATCCTTACATTTTTTCATTTACTTTAGGGAGGAAAATTTTTTGTTTCGTTGGGTAAGGCTTTTTTTTTTTGGAGGGAGATACTTGCAGGAAGAGATAATGACCCAGATCATTTTACTCAACATAACAGAACTCTGCACCTAAATACCACTCCTTAATATTGGTGAACTCCCCATAATTTCACAGTCCAGGCAGGCCTTAACTTCAAGGAAAAATCAAGGTTCATCAAGAAACCACAGCATATCTGAATAGCTTACGCGCAATCCCAACCCTTGCTTACAGCCCTGCATACAACCTAACCCTCATACCACTCAAGATCAGAGGGCCCTGAACCTCAGTCAAAACATGTCATATTCCTTAAAGAACTCACTTGTGCCTTATGCGTCTGACAGGTGTTACACCACTTCAACACAAGTATTTTGAATGTTATTTTTGTTTTTAAAGAATTGGAACACTGCAATTGTTTGAGGCTTTTTCCCCTACTCCAATACATTCTCAAATACGGAATCAGCGCAGGCAGCTGCTTCCCCCACTCACTTTGAGGAATGAGTGGCAGTAGTCTTCCTATTGGAAGGAATGAGCCATCTCAGGACAGACACGAAGCAGTAGCACACTTGTTAATAAAGCTTTTTTTTGTTTTGTTTTTGTTTTTAGAATTACAAGTTCTCAGCATGTCCTCATATCCGTAAGAAACCACAATGGTCTTTGCAAGTCTCACAGAAATAAAATATCCAGAAGAAGCTGTTAAGTTCCACTACGACTCACAAGACTCCCACTATACAGAATTCAATTCTTTGTTAAAATAAATCACAGTAGTGCTCAATCACACAACCCTTGGCTCTCTTTTTGCTGGAAACGACCACTGTCATTGTTAGAGTTTCCTCGAGACAAAAATCCTCCAGTTTTCTATAATCTTAAGAATAATTTTGTTCCAGCAAAAATTCATTTTCAGATGCAAGATAGTTTAACTTCTATCACTCAGAAAAATATCTTTAAGTTAAAAACCAGTCAGTAACTAATATCTAGTTGCTGTATTTCCAGCCATAATCATACTCAGTGCAACAAAACTTACAGGAACAGGACTGGAACAAAGCATGCAATCCAGCTAGTACCGACACTACTTGCTGCATTTAGGTATCAAGCTGAGGATAAGACACATCTCTCACGTCCAGTTCAACACAATCTTCAGGAAGCTTTCCTTGAATTTTACATGCCCTTAAGACACTAAACTCATCCACATCATCCTACAAGCCAGGAATCCACAAATAACCCAGGACATTAGTAATGTCTTCATTAGTGTTTATCCCACCATGCCGTAGAGGAACTTACTCCCCAAGACCACTATGAGGTAGAGATGGCATTTGATCCCTGTCTTAAAGCACAGTATTTGTGGCGCTGTCAAGTCAGTCCTGCTGAACTTGGCACTGGAAAAGAGGATGTAGAAAGGAAACTTGCCCTTAAGATATCACAAAGTATCCTCAAATCTACTTGTATGTAGAGCCCCTGGCCTTTGCTCCAGCTTATCACACTCCTTAACACAGTTACGCTGGACAGGTTCAGCTGAGAAGTGGTGCTCAAGAGACCTGTAAGCTCAGTTTCTCAGTCTACTGAATGATTCCTTTCCATTCTCAGAGCAAAGTAAAGAACCACAGCTCAAACAACTGTCAGAAAAGTACAGAAAAATTCCAGTAGGTGTAAGTTTTCAATGCCAATAGGTTTTCTGATTATAGCCTTCAACTGGCAACATACAGAACATTTAATGAAGAAGTAATCAGAACCACCTTATGCTGAAAGTTTTCTGGAACAAAGTTATTAGTCGCTGGGCAGGCCCTTATCACAGACAAGCAGACTCATTTTCAGAAGAACTGGTAAAGAGACAATGGACTCAAGTCAAGACAGCTTCTGAGTTATTTGAGCAGATATGGATAGGTTAAGAAAACGTTAAAGATAATCTGAAAACTACTTACTATTGCTGAAAAGTCAGCTTCAACGTTCTATTATCCAGAGAAGATATTAAACAGTCACGAGATCTGTTGTATAACCAAAATGTTGTGCAGTAGTTTTGGCCAGGCTCAGTTTTTAAGTGTGGGAAGAGAATGACAATATTGACAAAAAGAGGTAGCAGTTCAGACTTTACCCTTTCCTAAAACCTGGCCTTAGTCTTTCTAATGAGGATCAAATACTACATGTTCTATACGAGGACATCACCTAATAAGCTAATCCAAAACACACACGAAAATGCCACAAGCAAATATTTGCCTGCTTTGATGTTTGCGACCATCATCAATGCACTGCAGAATAATACCAGCAAAATCCTTATGAAATATTAAGTTTTACCTCCAGACACACTATTAACAAGAGCACGCAGTGAGAGCCTACCAAAGGATAGGGTTTTTTTGTTTTTCTTTTAAATACCTGCAAGGGTCCAAAAAACGCAATGTTTCTGCTAGCCAGAAATTCTGCCTCCGCTGGGGGCTGAATCCTTAGTCATTACACAGCAATAATGACATCTGCAGCAGGTATGCTGCCTTCCCATACTTTAGTTTCCTTCCTCACTAATTAACCTCTGGGATACAACTTTCCTGGCTCCACCACTAGCAGGACAAAGCAAGAGCCAATCTTGTTTGCTTAAATCTTCATCAAACCTCATTCACTCGTTAATTCAGACTGCACAAGTTATTATTATTAGGCTTACGAGGCCACCTGAAAATCTCAAAGCTTTCACAGGTAATCAGCATTCTTTATTCAAGCACATCACTGGTATTTCTCAGGGGCAACTTCTTACTGACTCTGCTTTTGGTCCCAGCCACCAGTGTAAATCCGCAACAGCTCACACTGTCTCTCCTCACTTGCTGAGGACGGCCATACGCACCTTTTGCCAGCGCCTCTTTGTATTTCTCCTCCGTAACGTTCAGGTTGTTCACGTAGGTGGCGTGGTGTTTGCTGTGGTGCAGCTGCATGATCTCCGCACTGATGTGGGGTTCCAGCGCGCCATAGTCGTAGGGCAGGTCAGGAAGAGTGTGCTTCTGCCTCGCGACCGAGCACCCCAACGGCGCTACCAGCGCAGCCCTGCTTCTAGATGAGAAACGAGAAAAGGAAGCAGCAGTCTCGTGCAGCGCTTGTGCTTTACCACTTCAGCAGACCGAAACGCTGGCCTGCTACGGCCAGCTGCCCACGTGAAGGTCACCGATACAGGGGCTTCTCCATGTAGAGCTGCCACCTCCCAACCCACGTTCTTGCGCCGTAACGACAGGAAGCACTCTGGGCTGGGAGGAAGGTCAGCCCCGAGGGCCCTTGCACCGGTGACCTTGATACGAAAAAGGGTCGAAATCCCACAGCCCTAATGAGGCCGATCCCGGCCGCGCCGCCCGGCTCGGCCGCACCTCGCGGGGCCACCGCCGGCACCGCCATCCCCTCGTCCCGAAATGGAGGGGACAACGGGGGGTGCCCCCTCCTCCGCCCCCTCCCGCGGCCCGGACACGGAAGCCCAGGGCCCGGCCGCCCCTCACGCTGCAGGGCGGCGGCGAGCACGGCGCCCCCACCTCTCTTCCCGCCCAGCGGCGGCGCGGCTCTCACCTGCCCGCCGAGGTCAGGCGGCACAACATGGCGGCCAGCTCTCCGCGGGCACTGCACCGACGGCACACCGCGCCTGCGCCCGCACTGCTCGGGCGGGGTCTGCCGGCGGGACGAGGCGGGGCGGGCGTCTGAGAGAGGAGCGGGAGCGCTGGTTTCAAGTG
>JAOWBP010001760.1:38016982-38027426 GCA_028571105.1 Tragopan temminckii | reverse complement strand
ATGGAGAGGTGGCCGAGTGGTCGAAGGCGCGCGCCTGGAAAGTGCGTAAACTCCAAAAGGGTTTCGCGGGTTCGAATCCCGCCCTCTCCGCAAACTTATTTTAAAATTTGTTTAATAAACTAATCAAAAATTGTATCATCTTAAGAAGTAATTCAACCTCTTAGAAGTGTCGTAATTTAGTCTGTACATTTACCTCCAAGATACTTCCTAAGTTTTAATAAGAGCCAGGTTCTAACTATGAAGCTTGCTTTTATTAGTTGTCTTTTTTTTTTTTTTTTTTAATCAATAAGGAAAAAAATCTGTAGAATAAATACTAAAAGGCTGGCCTGAAATCAACATGATAGTTATAAGCACAGGTACTTGGCTATAAGCTGTATTGGACAGGATTGGCACAGAAACAAATTCAGTTTAAAAAGTATTACAGCCCATACAAGTAAGCCGTGTAAGCCAATGGAGAACAATGAGGAAATTACATTATTAAAAGTTTTTATTTAGGTTTGGTCAGTACAGGTAAGATAATATTGGAGTCACAGAGCAATATGCATAAACAGGATACAACAGTTCTTAAAAACTGAGTAACTATGCACACAATTCATAAACATTCGGTCACCTAAGGAGAAAATGCACAGATGTATGGTGGGAAAAACTGTAATTAACACTGAAACTACTAAAGGACTTCTTCAGCAAGTCCATCTTTTAGTGATAAAACTACTGTACTGGGCAAACTTGGCAGTCATAAACCCACAGCTATTATGACAAATCTCAAAGGTGGTGTTAAGTATAACAGTATGAGTAAGAATGCCCTTACACAGCACAGGTTCTAGATATACACAGATTTGTACAGACATCATTTATGTTATACTTTATGGAAATAATTTCCATTTCAACTTCACATTAACTCATATAAAAATAACTTGAGCTACACAAATGTCCTTTTAGCAACATTCAACGTAATTAACTGTTAAAATTCCCAAAGTGGCAGAGGTATTGAAGCAAAAAAATCCACAAAAAGGCAAAAATTGTGACAAGTATGCACTAATTTAATAACGGCTTCTGAACAGTATCCTCTCCCAATTTAAATGACACTGTATAAAAATGCTGCAGAAAAATGTTACAAAACTGAACCCTGCACATTTACATTGGAGTCCAAACCATTCTGGACATGCCGAGAACCCGCAGTTCTGTTACCTTTCATGCTTACTGTTTTCTCCTCTTGAGGATCATGATTGGAGTCTGTGTCATTTGAATGGTGAGTGAGAGAGTTTTCACTGCCAGTGGGAGAGTCTACACTTTCATACCCAGTACTGAGTTGGTTTATGTAGCTACCACCTCCTCTACCAGTTCTATCTTCAGAGTGGTTGGACAGCTTATTACCATTCCCTGGAGAAGCCGGGAAGTCATCTTCTGTGCTGCTACCCTCCCTATAAAATCCAGGCCCAGACGTCCGCTGATGGGAGGAGCTACCATTGCTTGGTCCGTTAGCCAGACGGCTGCAGTCTTTACCCACAGCCTCTCCCTGGTCTGTAGGCTCAGAAGATGGAGTCCTGCTGGTACCTGGGTTGGAGACCTGGGACTGCTGCTGCTGGTACTGCGCCAACTGCTGGCGAGTCTCCTTCAACTGCTGCTGAAGCACTAGAATGGTACTCTGCATACCCTCTACCTCCTCATCAAGCTGGATGATGAAGTCATTCAACTCTAAATAAAGAAAACACATGTGTTGCAAATACTTAATAACCCACATAGCTCGAATGTCAGACAAGAAAATTTAAATCTTGTAGCAGTATTTTATGCTGAAGTTATTCAACCAACTCTTTCAATCATTAGATATGCACACCATTTTGATACTCTGAAGGAAATGTTAAACTACACTTCTTGTATTTATGACGTTAGATATATGAGAAGAAATTCATTTCTGGACAAGAAGATACATGAAAAGCAGCTCAATTCCAATAATTAATATTTTGCAAGTAGATTCTAACGTATCTACTTTTAGTGAAGTGCAGGGCATTGCAGAAATACTGTAAAAGCAACCATAAACCTTATCTGCATTTGATAGTTCTGAATACTCACAAAAACCTACTCAGTGACAAAAAAAATTTTAGTCACATTTCAAGGAAATGTCAGCTCCGGCTGCTTTTAATACATCTAATCCCACATAGCATGACAAAGGGTAAGCTTTTGTTGAATTTATTACCAACAAAAGTTGTTAATGCCACAAAGTACTTATGTACAAAGAAAAAAAAAATCCTTTACAGCTGGGACTGCATTTTGGACCAGAAAGAATTTGACCTGAAAGATAAACACTGCAGCCTGAATTCAACTGCACATTCATGTGACTGAGCAAATAACATGCAAACTGCTTATTGCTGTAAAAATTAAAATTAAATGCCCACTGCTATGAAAAAAAATCACTAGGAAAATGTCAGGATTATCAGTCATTGTTCATATGAAGTAGAAGGGCCTAACAATATCGCAGTTCTGCAGCTTACTTTAGTATACTGCACTCAAGAGCAGAAATCTTTAAAGAAATGTCTACGTTTGCTTCAGTTATGAACTAGATAAGGTACTTCATCTAAGTTTATAAACAGTAGTTGAGAAGCAAAAGGGTAACTATTTTAACATTACAGCAAGAATCACTTAACTACTAAAAAACCATACCCTTAAAAATACAAGATATATTAGACAAATGCCAAATCATGTCCATGCTATCTTACAGATGCCAGGTGTGAAACAAAGATGCCTGGGTTTAATTAGCTTGTCTCAATATTTAGTATAATAATCAGATCTATTGTGTAATCTACCAAACTTAAGTACTTTCATCAAGCATCTCAAAGAACACAGAATCTATGCTGAACTCTCAGCTGAAGATTTTTAAAATTTGCATTTCCCCACCATCTAAAAACGTACAAGAGGCCAGAGATTACAGCTAATTCCAATTTAGGTTCACAATGCTGTAAAATCTGGACTATGAATACAATAACAGAACATTTTAATTAATCTGAGTTACTGCATTTTTGTTATTCTTACACATTTTTTTCCCCTTCAAGTAATTACAAAATGGGTCAGTTAACAAGAAGCTTTCTGTTTTCAGTGCATGCTTACCTTAATATCCCACGTTAAATAGCAAGACCTACAAAGTCTAGTGGTTTCATGCTCAAATCTCGCATTACCAGGAGCTGCAAATTCCACCAGTACTCCCAAGTTTAGCCTCTATTCTAGTTTTTGGTGGCCTTTTTTTTTTTTTTTTTAAGACTACCAATAGAGACTTAAAACAGTCATGTTTTACTTGATGTTGCCCTTTAATTCTGGTAAAGATTTTACAGTATCCACATCATCAGAAAATTAAGCTAGCAGAAGTGCAAGGCAACTTCCATTTTCTTAAGAAAATCCCTTACCATCCTGACTGCTTTTAAGTTCCTCACTATATTTCTTCTGTAAAGCCAACTCTGCCTCAAGCTGTGCAATACGTCCTTGGGACAGCTGCCTTCCAAGCTCTTGATTCTCCTGGATAAGCATTCGACACTTCGCCATTAACTTTTTGCCTGTTTGGCTGCAAAGGAAAGAACCAATCTATCACAAATTGAATGCAAAACCTTCTGTAATCTTCCTCAATCACAATTACAGACAAAAAGGAGATACAATTTCTGCATGTCACAATTCACGGAACATTATGTCTCAACATAATTGTCATAGCAGAAAATCTCCCTATATTACCACGTGCTGTTCCAGCGTCAGTTGATCTTCTGTCCGTGTCCCATAAAGCGGAAGGCAAGTTTTATTACTGTAAATATGAACAAGCATTGTTCTTTTTTGATACCAAAATCTGGATTATCAGTCCGCACAGTGTTGCATGTGCTAATTCTCAACTGAGTTAAGTGATTAAAGATGTGCCTTGCAATTTTTAAGATTAAGTACTGCATTAAAAAATGTGGAAACTGAACTATTAACAAAAGTCTTCCTTTATCATAGGAGTAAAACTAAGAACAAAGTTGGGGAAAAATATTAAAAAATGAACTTTGTTTATAGCAACATCCATTCTCTCTCTGAGAGGCTAAGACATTCTTCTGAATGTTTAAGAGATCTGCATGTCTACTTTTCAACTCAATTTGTATATCCGACAGCAGCGTTTCATGCTTCCTGTAGTCAGCTTTTAATAAGCACAACTTACACAATGAGGAAAAAGTAAAATGCAGTTAAAAGTTGGCAGGAAATTAAGGAAGCTGTAACACTCATTTAGAATGACAGGTTCAGATCATAAATGTTTTAGAATATCCAGTTTCTTCGAGAAGTGGGCAGAAAAAGGTACTCCGAACTGTCAAGATTTTCTCTGCTAGATAGGTAACATCACATCTTTAATCTTCACGAATAGAATTGTACTGTAAAGCATTATAGGAAGTAGTATGCAAATTAATATATAGGCAATATGGCTGACTCCATACGAGTTCAAGTCCTTCAAAACCGTCTGCCAAAGTCAGAATAGTGACCACAATCAGTTATTTTACAAGACTCAGCAACACAATGAATCTCTCTTTCTACAGAAGCGTAAGCTCTGTAGCAAAAAAATATATTAAAAAAATAAAAAATATAAGCCATGAACAAGTTTGTTGTGAATTCAAGGGCAGGATTTGCATTACTTTCCAAGAGCAAGAAGGTCATTTAAGTTTTAAGTGATAAAGAAAGAAATTTTGAGGATTAAAAAAAAAGAAGAATAAGAAACTTCCACTACTGTGATTCACAGCCATAGTTCTTTCTCTCCTGTAACCAATACAACCAACAAAAAGAATTTAAAATAGTAATTTTCTTATCAGCTACCTTTCAAACATTCAAGCCTTAAACAATTTTAAGCTCTGCGAACTCTGCCTCACTGAACATTTTCCAAATGACTCTCCCAAATCTTTCAGATGGGCTGCTCCAGAAGGAATCTGGCTGCATAAAGTCCTGGAAGCCTGCAACTCTGCTAAAGGCAGCAACCTGTTTTCTTTCTTGATGTGATGTCCAATGTCGGGTCCTTGAAGTTTAAATTGTGTTGAGCTAATACAATCCATGTAACACAAGATGCAAGTTTTCTTAGAGATGTTCATTCTGTGCAAAGAAGCAGGACTGCTTTGGAGATGACCAATGTGATGTACCCCCAAAAGCTTTTAGGCAGACGTGTATTGATTTTTAGGCATTTGCAAATCCTTGTTACTGTATTCATCATTCACTGCAAGTTTAAGGATTTCACAGTGCTGAAGTCATTTACTGTTTTTTTCTCTCCACAAAACAATGTCACCTGCAGAATTAGAAGTACCAGGTAGCTGGACATTGGGACAGTATTAAAAAAATCTCATTAATTCCTTCGTGTAATTCCTGCCAAAATGTAAAATATTTATTACCTGTATAGAAATTTGCATAGTTACCTATAATGCTATTTCTTTCCATCAAGTTTTTTCCAGATGTTTTGAGTTAGCGTGGCACCAAGTAGCCTTCCCTTGCGATTTACACAGAAGACAACACATGCAAGAACATCAAATCCAGTAACTATAAAAAGTAATTCCTTCTAGCTTTGAAACTAAACTTGGCATTGTTTTCACAAATCCACTTGAATATACATGCAACAAAACCTGGAAGAATTAAGTAGTTAAGTTTCAGAAAGCTAGTGTTTGTCGTATTAAGCTTCTTGCAGTTGATATTACTGATTTTTAATTCAAATGTACATTGTATGTATAATGATGGTTAAAACAGCTTAACAAAGCCATTCCCTCAATTATATGCCCTTCTATTTCTCTCTCTAGGCATTAGTAAGGATTACACTGTACACTCTTATCTTTGGTTAAGGTCCAGAACTAATACTGCTTAGTGCTGCAATCAACACATTACTTCAAGAACACACAAAGTTGGTGATGTGAATAGAAGCATCAGCTCTTTTAAATACTAGGTCAGATATCATGAAATAGGAGTGGTTGCATACAAGGAAGGGCAATTAAAACCAAGAGGGCAAAGAATTAAAAATTCTTTAAATGCTTTACATGATTAACCATTTCTTTGCCCTTTCAGAAATATTTTTAAAAAAATTATGAGCAGTTACGAAAATAGCTTCAATTCTATACCAGGGAATAAATCTAATCTTCTCTATTCCAACGACTGCATATTTAAGTATGCACATTCACACCACTGTGACTTAAAATTAGATAATGCATATTAAAGCACAACACAGCTACAGAAGTGACAAAAATTTGATACTTTTGCTTGAAGGAAACTGGTAATAGTTACTTGTGCCTCACTTCAAGAGTCTGAGAACTTGAGGAAACCAACCAACCTGTACTTAATGGTATTTAAATCATTTGTGAACTCCATGTAAAACAAACAATCTACATGGCATGTCTCTATCAACACATCATAGTAAGCTTTACAAATGCCTTGGCAACACATTAACAGTTTATTAATGCAAGTCTTACCTCGGTTTTGATGCTAGATCATTAAAATCTTAGACTCTGCTATAGCAAAATAATTCCAGATGAATCACTTAAAGTTTTTCTAGATGTTTTTCTTTGCTGTTAAATCATTACTCATGCAAAAAAATAAATCTGCATAAGTACACTAGTCTTCAATCCCATATTAATCCATCTAAAGCACAGGTGATACTTTTAAGTTAAAAACATTATCTTAGTTAAAATCATTGAAAGAGAATACATCACCTTCTGTGACAGCTGAATCTCTTTTTAACTTAAAACTGCATTCACTAGAATCAGACAGTCATAAAATGTCACCCAACTGATTTGAAAAAAATCAAAAACTTAGTTTACTAGAGCTCAATTTGCCAAGATAAAAAATAAATATACAAATGCTATGTCAAATCTGCATTTCACTTTACACACCTCAGATCTGCACTCCCAGCTGTCCCCTGTTGCTACTCTTACAAGTAACTTGGGACAACAGAACAGAGGCATCAATAGAGTAGCAAAGGTTCCTTCACTGATTCCACCAAGGAAAATGCATGCATTTAACTTCTTGTGCTTTGTTAAAATACCGTCTTTTTTTTTTTTTTTTTTTTTTTAAATTCAGAGAACGAGACAATGCAGAAACAACCACCTGTTTGATTCTCGTTCATCCCAGGAGTTTCACAGTACAACAATATAACCAATAGTGTTCCTTGAACTATATATTACAACTATTTCAAGGCACATTTTATATAGAAGTGCAATACAAAAAAAACAGGTGTACAAAGGAATAAAAACACCCCACCAACACTGAAGACAGCTGTCATTGTGTGCCTTCCGCATAGAGCATTTGAGATCAGTTAATATAGAAGATAAAAAAAATCTCATTTCTGCATGAAAACATGCAGTGGAATACTTATCACAACTAGTTTTTCTTATACATGCTAGTTGTGATCAAATATATACTGCTTCCAACAACTTTAAACTTGCAATTAGATAGAATGTACGTTCTTGTACAGTCCTAATTTTGAGGCGTCCACAGCATTACCAACCATCCAGAACAGTTCATTATTTAGCAACATTGACTTAGGGCTCCGTCAGGTGTTACAGAGCCCAAATGCTTAACAGTCAAATGTGTACACTACCACTGACGTGATATCAAATAGCGCTCTCGTGGCTATTCAAAACTGGTTAGCAAGTAAACTCTTTAATGCAAAATTCACCTCATTGAGTTTTGACCCAGCAGTTCAGTGAACAAGCAGGAAGTCCACAGTCTTATTGGAAAACTGACTTAGTGTCTCTAAGTCACTAGGCTCAAGGTTAAGAGCGAAGCATATTCCACTTCTACATTTTACGGGAATTTTGCATGTTCAATTCATGATTTATAATCGCTAGGTTCTTTCCTCCAAACTGTCTGTAGACACAGTGTGCCACAGACTTAAGACTTCTGTTTTTCCCTCTATTTTCTTCAAATAGAACAATTTTGCAAATGTCTACGTGTTCTAGAAAATATTTTTTTTCGGAGATGGCAATTTCTTCAGAATAGTCCGACGCCGTCAGGCCTCTGAAGCAAAGGGGGAGAAAAAAGCTGAAACACAAGGTTCATCTGATAAGTTTTACATTAAGCATTAAAAGCTGGACAGTATAAGAATGTGGCTTTTGCCTCAAAACGTCTGAGTCTTGGTGTGGAAACGAGTACTTGGCTGTCCCACCATAGCATTCTCGTAGTGGGACTGTCAGGGAAGTCTTGACTGGGGAGTATTTGTTTTGTTTACCTATCAGGCGTAAATTTCCAGGCACTCAGTTCATTTTGGGCTTGTTCCAGTTTGTCTTTAGTCTGTTCCAGTTCACCTTTCATTTTTAGGAAAAACAAGTTGATGGCTGGGTCCACCATTGTTGATCGCAGTTGGGCAACACTAGGCTGCTGGACTTGCTTGAGGTACTGAATCTGATTCTGCACAAAATAAGAAAAGAGATTTATTTATATATAATTCATTTATGACCATTTAGATAGGATTAAAAATAGTTACTTTGAAGACGACATCAAGGAAACCTGCCTTCTTACATCATTCTAACCTGTTAAGAACAGGATAAAAATAACCTCTGCCCACCTGTGCCCTTATCAGTAGGCATATGCACCCAATCTCCCAATCCCAATCCTGCCAAGACCTTCAAAACTACTTTCAAGGCCAATCTTTTTCTTTTGTTTCAATCTGTTTTCTATACATCAGTTAACATGTGCCTGAACTACTGGAACATTATAGTTCTCCTTTTGCTTTCAAAACTACTTGCATACTTGCAAAGAAAAATATTTATACAAAGAGTTACCTGCTTAGACCAGATGACTGATTTCCATACAACTTCAATGAAAGTTACTCTAGAACGCTGAGGTTACTGTTGGTAATATCTTTACGTATCTACTGAAACATGTTTCTAAACACCTACATGTTTCTGTAAGCATGGTAACTATGCTGCAAGTTGCCACCTTTTTCTTCTTGAAAAAAATCATTTAGAGCCACTGTATAATCAATGAATGTACAGCTGTTATAATTATGGAATATACCAGAGAGTTTGGCTAAGCAGGTTATTATACAAAAGAGAATAGATAGAATGCTTACCCGTGTCCTGGGCTCGCTGTAAAACTCCAAAGGAGAGATCTCCAGAAAGAGATCCTTCCCCACTGGTAGTCAGCTCTTAAATGGGTCTAGGAGAGGTGGAGCCAGGCTCCACCCCTTCTGACAACACAGGTGAATTGCCTTCACTTGTGCTCACAGGGCTGACTCATTGCTCACCTCAGGTGATCAATCAGAGGTTCAGGCATGATTCAGCAGTTCCCATACAGCCACTCATATCAATTAAATAAGTTTAGACTGATTTGATTCTCTTGCAGTAAGGAAAACCCTGGGAACAGTCTTATACTTACTCCTGGAATTCTGATAATTTCTTTTAAATATAGTGCACTTATTGATCAAAGCTTCATTGTACTTATACTGGATTAATATATTTTTGGAAAGTTTCTTAAATCTTCTTTCAGCTAGTAAGTAAAATCATTTTGGCCTGCACAGAAATTATTCATTCTGAAGTTCAATTTATGATGCTCATCATACTACACATTTCTTGGTCACCTAGAGGTACATTTACACAAGATTGAATAAGAAACAAATTCAAAGTCAGGGGTTTTGCCTTCTGCTGCATACAAATCTTCTGACCAGGCTGACAGCAATAGTTAAAATGAACAACAGTACAAGCCACTATCAGCAAAATCAAGGGGAAGAGTTAAGCTGCCCCCCACTCTTTGCTTTGCTTACAACACAGCACAGTCAATAGCAGTCAGTTTAACCACTTTCACGGAAAGCTTTCACGCAGTAATAGTGAAAAGAAAGTGTAAGTATAAAGATACTGTTTAACTTCTAAATAATGCATAGTAGTGACCTCAGAGTCACTTACTGATTCAGGAAGACGTGGTTTAATTTATGCATCAAATAGCACTAATACTTGGATTTTTTTTCATATATGTGATTCTAAAGCTAGTGAAATGGATGAAATACTTCAAACTGACTTCATTTGATACAATCAAAATATAAATCTACTTGAGAAAAAAATACTTGAAATAATCAAACTTTTTAAAAACAATTTTAAGTAGATAAACTTCTACATATTCAGAAATAGAAAGGGAATAAAGCACTGAGTCAAAAGATACTTTCAAGAAATACGTAGTCAAGAACCCAATCATATAAACATTATTTATAAAAAGGAAGCCCAAATTAAGATTATCCTAACATTTCTTGTATAGCATTGCACCCCCCACAGAAATTTCACCTCACTGAATGCACAAAGTCTTGCTCATTTAATAAGTTATTTAACTTACTGTTATCACAGAATCATAGAATGGCCTGGGTTGAAAAAGACCACAATGATCATCTAGTTTCAACCCCCCTGCTGTGTGCAGTCACCAACCACCAGATCAGGCTGCCCAGAGCCACATCCAGCCTGGCCTTGAATGCCTCCAGGGATGGGGCATCCAC